>CM076685.1:41025725-41400725 GCA_038501925.1 Xenopus petersii
TGTATGAATGATCTACTGCTATGCACTATATAAAAGTCTGCAAAAAACTCCTTATACTAACTATTTTCTTGGTCATTACTCCAATGAGAAATTATCAGAGAAATAAAAGATACATCAACACACCACAGGAACAGTTAACTAGGTAGCTGGAGCCTTCCGCTCTTAGCTATACTCAATGGGGGGGGGGGAGCAGCTCCTTTTATTAGCACGGCGGAGGCAGTTTTTCTACTTTAATAGAGAAGTTCTCTGGTTGCAGGAATACCCCTTGAATCTGGCTGATAGTGTGCGGTTTCAGCTCAGCTACCAGACCAGTCAGCTTTTACTGAATAGTAACACCTCATCTTTTATTTCCCTGATAAATGCACTTAAGAACAATTGTTATGCAAATTATCAACATAATTAATATGCAGTTCTTGTACACTATTAATTGTTCATAATGGTGCATAGTAATTTCAGGTGTCAGAGCCACATTAATATTTATATATTTTCTATTTACTAATTAATGTCCTTTTCAGTAGTGACAAACTGCACTAATATCTAGATCATATTAAGAAAATGATTGTAAACACTTCACTACTCTTTTTATTGATACATTTAAAATGTAATTTTTAATATTGGATCTGTGCCAAATTGCATAAGAAGGAGAGGGGGTGGTAAAAACCCAAGGGGCGATTATCACTCATAACTACGTTATTTTAAAGTGAAATGATTCCCACAATTTTTTATGAGAAGCACACTGGGGCTCATTTATAAACCTGTGAATGTATCTGCCCTGCACATGGTTATATTTAAAAAGCTGAATAAAAGTGGTGTATTTAATGTGCAAATATAATTGCAAATTTAATTTCGCACTGCAAATGTCCATAGGAACTTTTTAAATATGGCAAAAATCACAAACTGCAAATATCTATGCACATACTTAAGCCACAAATTTGGTGGTGGAGAAAATATTCATAAGACAGTTTTGCAAATTGCAAACATAAATTGCTGTCAATGATATTTTCACACACAACAGCCTCAGACAGTGGCCGCACTCATGCAAACACCCATCTCATTTGCAAGCCATTTGCAAAAAGTTGTTTGCAATTCGAAAAAAACAGAAAGGGGCAGAATCACTAAAGGGGTGAAGTGTCCCATCCGCAGGGACATCTCCAATTCACTAACAGCCATAGAGTACAATTCACTAGCGAACGAGACCATCGCTATCATTCGTTCTGCTCTGGGAACAAATTCAGTAAAGTGCGAATTTTACTGAACGTTACCTCTTTCACCAGAGTTTACCTCGCCACCTCAGACCAGGCGAACTGCTAAAATGAAGCTACATCTTCCTCAATCCTATATCACTTACATCATATCTGGAAATGCATTAAAGTTGTAAAAACCCTGGCAACTTGTGCTTTTTTTTAAGATGGATTGCCTTCAAACTATTAAACTTTTTTGTGTTAACATTTTTCCACAGACATTGAACATTCGTTTTAGGGTGGGCTCATGTGTAGGGCATTAGAGGATCTCTTTTGTCTTTATTCAGGTTCCTTGGACATTTGTAATAAAAAGTGGCCACTTCAAGCATTTGCACCAACATCTCTAATAAAGATGTCCATGTACCTACCCTATTCAAATTGACCTAAGCATAAGAGGACTAAAGAAGTTTCGATAGACAGAAGCGAGCGTCAATTAGTTTTGAAACAATTGCACTACCGACATAACGTTAGCGAAAAGTCGCCAGCCTTTGCTGCCCAGGATGCAACTTTGGATTTTAGTGAATTAGCGTAGTAGTAACTAATTTTCACTTGTCGAAAGTGGTGCGAAGTGTGGCGAAGTGTTTGCTGGCGACAATTCGAACTTTAGTGAATTTGCCCCAAAGATGGGCAAAGTAGTACAATACTTTAGCGTTCAGGAATAAATTTGGGCAATACAACTATTTGAAATTAAATATGCGCTGCGCAAACTATAAATAATCCCCACTGTCTTTGTTACTGAAACCTTTCTTATGAACAATTGCAGACAAATCATCATGTATGGCACTACACTAATTTCTAAAATATATGGATATACAGTATATTTCTAGATATTTTTTAGATATATATTTCTAAAATATATGAAATATATGTGCATGTAAACATACCTGAAAGACAAATGTTTCATCAAATTGTGGGTTCACAGTTTTACGCTTTGTTTTGGACTGCAGATGGCGCCTCTCATCTGGAAGCAGATGGATCTTCACAAATGGATTACAAGAATCTGACCCAAACTGCAAATTTCTTACTTTCATAAGCGACACCACAAGCCTCTCGGTTTCTAGTTCATATTCCACAGCAAACCAAATGCGTCCAATGTTACCCGCTGGAAAATCAGTTTCTTCATTTACTTCTGGGAATTTGTACAAAGCTGGGTTGATGGAACCAACAACGTATGCCCCTAATGTTAATAAAATATAGATATTGTTTGATTTGATTATTTTCATATACAAAAGAGATTGTCCCAATTTAGTTTAAACTTTGTATTCAGTCGCTATATCTAAAACATTATCATGTGTAGCAGACTGTTAAATTGACATGCATTGTAAGCATAGTAACACACATAGCAACATACATAGTAACATAGTATGTAAGGTTGAAAAAAGAAACACATCCTTCAAGTTCAACCTTGTAAATCTATATATAACCCGATCCAGAAGAAGGCATAAAAAACCCTACAATTTATCTCAGAGGGGTAACAAATTCCCTCCTGACTCCAAGATGTCAATCGGACTAGTCCCTGGATCCAGGGGCGATCCTGGCCATTTTGCCACCCAAGGCGACCTTCCTTCTGCCTCCCCCCCTCCCCACGGCACTCACTTTTTCAGCACCGGAGGAGGTCTGGGGGCTCCATGTCACTAGTGCAGAGAGCACAATTGCACTCTCTGCACTAGAAGAGACAAATTTCCAGGTTAAAAAACTTGAAGTAATCAGGAGAGGCATTTTGCCACCCCTGGCACTGGCTGCCACCTGAGGCAAGTTTCTCAACTCGCCTCATTGGCGTTGCACCCTTGCCTGGATCAACTTGTACTAAAAGTTATCTACCATAACTAGGGATGTAGCGAACTGTTCGCCGGCGAACTAGTTCGCGCGAACTTCGACTGTTCGCGTCCGCCGAATGTTCGCGAACGTCGCGCGACGTTCGCCAATTGGTGTTCGCGTTCGATTCGAAGTAAAATTTCGTTCGACCATTCGACCGTTCGATCGCTAAAATCGAACGATTTCCATTCGTTCGAACGATTATAAGCATTCGATTGAATTAAAATCATTCGATCGAATAGCTTCGATCGTTCGATTCGAACGAAAATCCTTCGATCGTACGAATAAAATCCTTCGATCGTTCGATCGAACGATTTTATCGAGCGTTCGAAGTTCGCGAACTGTTCGCGAACTGTTCGCTTTTTTGCCGGTGTTCGCGAACGGCGTTCGCGAACACATTAACGGCAGTTCGCTACATCCCTAACCATAACCTTGTATTCCCTCCTTTGCTAAAAAACACTTTCTTAAAGCTATCTAATGTATCAGCCCGTACAACTGATTCAGGGAGAGATTTCCACATCTTCATAGCTCTCACTGTAAAAAACCCACTACGAATATTTAGACAGAACCTCCTTTCTTCTAATCCGAAACGGCGACCTAGCGTCAGCTAGAAAGACCTACTGGTAAATAAAACATCAGAGAGATAATCATATGATCGCCTTATGTATTTATACAGTACACAGTTAATATATCACCCCTTAAGCACCTCTTCTCCAGTGTGAACAACCCCAAATTGGCCAGTCTTTCCTGATAGCTAAGATTTTCCATACCTGTTACAAGCTTAGTTGCTCATCTCTGCACCCTCTCTAATTCAATAATGTCCTGTTTGGTGCTGGAGACCAAAACTATAAGGCATATTCTAGATGGGGCCTTACCCTTCTCCCGCAAATCTATGCTCCTTTTAATACAGCTCAAGTCCTTATTTGCCCTTGACGATGCTGACTGGAATTGCATACTACAGCCAAGTTTATTATCTATAAGGACTTCATGGTCCATTTCCATTATGGATTTGCCTATCGCAGTCCCATTAAGGGTATAAGTGGCTTGTATTTTTTATTATATAACTTTATAACATCCCAGGTACATGACTTTACATTTAACATTGAATCTAATTTGCTGCCTAAATTGTCAAGATCCTGTTGCAAGGATGCTGCATCCTGTATGGAATGAATTGGGCTGCATATCACAGATACATTACTAACAATACCCTCCCCTAAGTCATTAATGAACAAGTTAAATAAAAGTGGACCCAATGCCAAGCCCTAAGGGACCCTACTAAGAACCTTACTCTAAGTAGAGAATATACCATTAACGACCATCCTCTTTAGCCAGTTTCCTATCCATGAGCAAATGACTTTAATAAGCGTAACAGACCATAGTTCAGAAAGCAGTCAATTGTGGGGCACTGTATCAAAGCATTTGGCAAAATCCAAATAGATCACTGCTCCCCCACTGTCCAGCATCTTACTTACCTTATCATAAAAAGCAATGGCATCCAACTGACATGACCTATCCTTCATAAAGCCATGCTGAATGCTGCTCATAATGCCATTCACTAGAACAACATTTTGATCCCTTAGTGATCCCTTAGCAAGCCTTCAAATAATTTGCCCACCACAGATGTCAAACTTACTGGCCTAAAATAGCCATGTTGAGCTCGTAATCACTTTTTAAATATTGGAATGACAACAGCTTTCCTCCATTCGATAGGTATCAAACCAGATGAAAGTGAATCTGAGAAAATCAGAAATAGGGGCTGGTCTAAAACTGAATTAAACTCTCTTAGAACCCGAGGGGTGTATGCCATCTGGTCCTGGCGCCTTGTTTACATGAATTTTTATTAAAGCTTTATGAATCAAATCCTGAGTCAGCCACTGACTAGATTGAGCTAAGCCATCAGTGCAGCTATGAATTGAGCCTGGGAACTTGGACTCCACTATTGTATTCAGTGATTTAGCCAATTCGCCTTTTCTGTATCTGTTAGAACCATATCATTATTTAAAGGAGCAACACTCTAAAATGTTCGGAGTTGAAAAATTTGCATATTGATAAATAAGGGAAAATCTTTACGTTCACTCAGCCATCTGTATTTACTTTCATTTCAAAAGTTTCATTTTTAAAATGAAACACACACAAAGCTATAAAACACCCAGGGACTAATCCTTCAATACTGTCTTATGTTGTGAAGTTGTTTCCTTTACTTTGCTAAGCTTTATTATGCCAGTCATTCTAATATGCTAGTTAAACCTGTTATCTGAAAATCCTGTAATGATCTAAGCCCTGGGTTTTAGATTTCAGAGTCTGAATTCTCTGTACAGGTATAAAGTCAGCTAGATTTTAAACTAGCATGAGAAGTAGGTGATGTCTTGAGAGAAAAGAAGAGTCCATTTCCCTGTGCAATAAAGTCAAATTAAAGTAAATTGAGAATTTTTCTATTTAGCAACAAATGATATGTTAAATATGAATAAAGTCTTTGTTCAATGATGTAAGAATAAGCTGCCATACTGCTTAACTTGTAATATTATCCAGAGAATACTTTAAAACAGTGTTTGCCATGGCAAATGGCAAATTATCAGAAAGAAAGGTTTGCACGGCAATAGTGAAAACATGTTGAAACCCTACCCACTTACTGTAAGCTCAACCCCTTTTGGGGTTTTCAGTTTGGGACTCTTTTGTTGATCTCAGAGAATGAAAAAGTATGCAATTAACCATTCACGTTGCACAGATATGGGAATCCATACCTATTATCTGGAATGCTCTTACAGAATCTCCCACAGACATCGTATTATCTTAATTTTAAAAATTATTTCCTTGAACTCTGTAATAATAAAACAGTACATTGTACTTGATCCTAACTAAAATGTCATTAATCTTATAAGAGTCAAAACAATCCTATTGGGTTTATTTAAATCTTAATTATCTTTTTAGGTAACTTACAAGTATGTTCATTCATATTACAGAAAGATCTCTTATCTGGAAAACCCCAGGTCCTGAGAATTCTGGGTAATAGGTGTCATACCTGTATATGCTTCTCACAGGTTTTCCCCAATGCAAGTATACAAACATTAACAATAACTGGGCTCAAGTAGCTTATACAATTGAGTGTATGCATTCATTACCCAAAGAACAGAAGGATGACCGTGGGAGGAAATCAGGTGCCATATATGGCTCACTGTCATCCTGAATACGTTCTCCATTTTGCAAACCAATCCAGTCCCGGCCATGGAACTTAGGTGGCACAATGAAAGGCACATGTTTCGTCCTGAGGAAAAGAAACAAAACAGATAAACAACATAGGTCGTGCCGATTTTCTGTCCAGCGCAGGGCTGTGGAGTCAGTACAGTTTATGGTACCTCTGACTCCAAATGTGACTCCGACTCCTCTGTTTTAAAGGAACAGTAACACCAAAAACTGATATCAAAGTAATTAAAATATAATTTAGTGTTGCTCTACACTGTACTAAACTGGTGTGTTTGCATCAGAAAGACTACTATAGTTTATATAAACAAGCTGCTGTGCAGCCAAGAGGCAGCCATTGATTGAAAGAAGTTAAATATACAACATACAATGCATTTTATCACTGCCAAATCTCAAAAATATAAACCACATCCTTTGGTAATTCTAAACCCAATACAAACTTAAACTGCATAAACCCAAACAATTGGAAAAGCTAAAAAAACTTATATATTAATTGAACCTGGCATAGAGCTGTAGAATAGCTGTTAAATACAATCCAAAATCAACTAAAGTTTTATACTTAGAAACAGAATTACTTCTGCCATATACTCCTTCATAGAAGCTCTTTAATCTGATCTGATTGTTTTCAGTGCTTGTATTTAAGGATATTTGGAGTCAGAGTCAGTACATTTTTGGCGACTCTGACTCCAGATACCCAAAATTACTTCTGACGCTGACTCCACAACTCCACAGCTTCCACAGAACTTTCAACCATAGTCTAACTTTATGAAAGCAGCAGTCATGGGAGAAGAGATGTAGGAGTCCAACACTGATAACATAGGGATTGAGGTAAACAAATATTAAGGGGGTTATTTACTAAGCTCCGAATACCTGAAATTCCCAGAAATCCGAAAAATTTGTGATTTTGTTTGTCTTATTATAGGCTTTTAAAAAAAAATCACAATTTTTTTGAAATGTATTAAACCCCGAGGGCTAAAAAGCCCAAATATAAAAACACGGCATCTCAAACCTGTAGAGGTTGCATAAAAGTCACTGGGAACAGTCCCACTGATTTTTTGTTGTGTCGGGGTTTCCGGGCAATTTCACAATGTTTTGGGAGCTTTCGAGTGAAAACTCCAAAAAATTCAGAGATTTGGGGGAAAATTCACAAGTTTTTCCCACAAAGGTGATTTTCAGGAAAATAAATAAGCATTAAAAACCTGAGCGGCTTAGATCGGAGTTTTTAGCTGCCAATATTGAGATAAATCCGGACCTTGATAAATGACCCCCTAAGTATCAGGAATGGGTTAAATGTAATAATTATACTTTCTCTTGTCAGAAACACTTCAAGTGTAATGGCAGGCTGGTTGATTTCTAATATTTTGTTACCTTAGCATTTTCTCTCTGCGTGGAATTGGAATGCAAATTTCCCCCACCACCATCACCATTTGATTTAAAAAAATTGGAATTTCAACCATGTACTGGGTCATGTTTAATGACAGGTGCTGCTCTAAGCAATATGCATTTGTCATTGAACTTGACACAGTGCTTGGTCGCTATTACCATTGTCCTAGGGGCCCATTTACTTAGTTGAAGTAAAGGAATAGAGGAAAAATAGTTTGAATTTCGAATGGTCGAATATGGCTACTTCGACCATCGAATGGACTACTTCGACCTTCGACTACGACCTTTGACTTCAAATCGAATGATTCGAACAAACTAAAAATTGTTCAACTATTCGACCATTCGATAGGCGAAGTACTGTCTCTTTAAAAAATTCTTTGACCCCCAGTTCGCCACCCAAAACCATACCGAGGCCAATGTTAGCCTATGGGGAAGGTCCCCATAGGCTTCCAAACAATTTTCTGATCAAAGGAATATCCTTCGATCGATGGATTAAAATCCTTCAAATCGTTCGATTTAATTTTCGATCAAACGATTATTCCTTCGATCGTAGGAATAGCGGTAAATCCTTCGACTTCGATATTCAAAGTCGAAAGATTTTACTTCGATGGTCGAATAGCGAGGGTAAATTAACCCTCGATATTCTACCCTAGGTAAATGTGCCCCCTAGTGTTATGTCCCCCTACATGAAGTGAGAAAACACAGTTTTGCAATTTCCCTTTATAAAGATTCTTTAAGAGTTAGAAATCCCTGGTTTATAATGTTATACATACTTGTTTGCAGATAACTACACATAGTTAATAAACTAAAGCTGGATATTACAAAGAATTATTGGATGATAAGAAGGAATCAGCAGAGAATCAATAGGTGATGTTTGAGCAAAGCATTATGGAACCACAGGTATTATGACTAGTTTCAGGTAACATTCAAATGTCTCTGGCAACTTTGGGTGCTTCCCAGTAAAGCAGAAGTTGCAGTATAAAATAGCAAAACTAGCAAAACAACATTTATCCATAACATTAAAGCCTCTCCCAGAAATTAGAAACCACATCTTGGTTGAATAACTGTAGTACTGGAAGGGATCCATCCACCAATTATTTTTGTATATGTATATTACTCAAATTTATCTAATGATAGGTATCTGTGGTACAGGTATGGAATCTATTATCCAGAATGTTTGGGTCCTGGGGTTTTCCGGATAATGGATCTTTCTGTTATTTGGATCTTCATATCTTGTCTATTAGAAAATCATGTAAACATTAAATAAGCCCAATAGGCTGGCTTTGCCGCCAATAAGGATTAATTATATCTTAGTTAGTACAAGCTACTGTTTTATTATTACACAGAAAAAGGAAATCAGTTTTAAAATGTTGTATTATTTGATTATAATGGAGTCTATGGGAGACGGCTTTTCCATAATTCGGAGCTTTCTGGATAATGGGTTTCCGGACAACGGATCCCATACCTCTACTTCATAATGGGTACCAAATAAAGAAGTAACATAAAGTAATTCTTTATGGTTTCTAGATCATAAAAACAATTTGTAAGGATTACATTAATAATTAATATAGAATTGAAACAAAAACTTCTGAGAGTAAATGAGAGACTGTTTGAGTGGTAGGAATTTTTAAGGGACTATAAAGTGTTGTGTTCTTTGCCTGATGAAAAAAAAATCTAAAAGTGTGACATATATTACACAAGATATGTACTTTATTACATTACCCAATTTTATGCAAACCAAAAACCGCCCACTGCACCTACAGATTTTAACAGAAAAAAATCTTTTTCCAAATCTGTAATTTCTGAAATAGATAGAGAAGCAACGTATTAAGCCCCCCAAGAAAATGGTTGATACCGCCTCTCCGCAACTTTCCAAGATATGTATTTCTATTTATTTACTACTATTCTCAAGGCAAGCATTGCTGGTGTGCTCTGCAGACCACTATCTATATTCAATTGGATATTCAATTATCTATGGGAAATTGCGGTTCTCTGCTGATATGTTATAAGCCATTATATATTTATCCTGTTGTAGTTTAACCTTAATACTAAGATAATAGTAGCATTAATAATAAAAATAATAATATTTTCATCACATTACCATGCAGATAATATGGAATACATTACATGTGAGCATTTTTCCTAACATTTTATAGCATGATCCATCAATTTTTTACAGTAAAATTGTATTATTTAGAAGTTCTTACCCCAAGGAGTCCTTGTCCACTGCAATGACTTTGGTGGGTGTAGGTGGAACTTGATCGAAAAACTCTTCATATTGGCTAGAGAAGCAAAATCTTTTCCTTAAAATATATGTTCCTATTCCAATGAGAAGCAAAATGGCAACAACGCCAATTACGCCTCCAGCCACTGCAGCCACTTCTTCTAAAATAAGGAACAGGCACAGGAAAACATAGTTACATTTTTTATGTTGCTCAATGGTATAACTATAAATTAAGCAGACCTCACGGTCGTTTAGGGGCCCGGGAAACAGGGGGGCCTGACCGTGGGGTCAGCGTCCTCTATAGTACCGCACTGTTCTGCGCAACCAGCTGAGCGATGTGAAGTAATGCGCACTGGGCCTCTTTTTCCACCGGGGGGCTGGCGTGGTCTTGTTTCACCACTGAAGTTGCTCTTTTTTTGTGATTATTTAAAACAGGGTAACATAGTTAACAGGTTTGTCTTGCAGAGAAGGAAGTATGTGCAAATTTCCCCCACCCAAAAGCAAAGGGATTCTGAAAAGAATAGGTAAAAGGGTACTAAGCAGAGGTATTTTGACACAATTTGCAATTTGGTTTTTCAACTTCAACTACTCAACTTCAGTTAGGCTCTGTGCTTGAAGATGGCAAACTGGAAGATTATAAAAATATGAATAACGAGAAACATTAATAACAAATGTAATCTTTCACTAGTTTAGGAAGGGAAATTAAACTAATGGCCAGCAGTAAATAAGGGAAAAAGGAGTGAAACACAGAAAATGCATCCTTCAAAGCTTGGAAAGTTCAATTTAATCTCCACAGAGAGCTCAGATGAACTATAGTGGAATTCTTACAGGAAGCATCTCAGCAACTTTAAAGAGTCAAATTTCAGTTTTAATAGCATTTATACCAATACTATAAGCACAAAAACCCTTAGTAGTAAGCTGAAGGTGCTTAAACATAAGTTTAGAATTAAAGTATCACTGTAGGATTTGAATTCCTTGGAATTAATCTAATATAGCTTTTGTCAATATTTAGTGACGGATACAAATGTGCAAAAAACATTGCAAATGTTATCATTTATACCAGTATGCAGTGTATGTACTAAAACATCTTACTAAAAAAATTTACCACAAATGTGATTATAAAATGCCTTATGCACAGTAAAACCGTGTAATGCAATGGACATCTAATAAAGAATATTCCTATGCACAATGCACATTTTTGTTCTAATTAATGCAATATCTTTTTCCATTTCTGACTTTTATTACAGTTTCCTATAAAAATGAATAGGAAAACAAACTTTCCCTTTTACATCATATGATCATACAGATGGAATGACTGATATAACGGCTAGCTCATGCCTCCTGCAAAATACATGTACACATTGTTGTCCTCATTTGACAATTTTATGATACAAAATAAATTGACAACATCAGGCTTGCGTAAAACTGAATTGTTGCTATCTTTTGCATGGTTCATTTCTAAAATGTTAATTGCCCCAGGGAAATCTACAAATCTAAAATCCAAATCTGCCAATTTAAACAGATGGACATTTTACTGGCCCAGAAGTTTTCTTTTTTAAAAATGTCACCAAACAAGTGCAGCACAGGACACAACAATACAGAAATGTGATACATGAAACATAGGAATGCAGTTCTCATTACACCCATACTGTATGTGCAAACGTTAAACTATACCTGGAAAGCTACCTAATGAACAATAAGGATAGACTGAAAATATGACACAATTCTGAAGTTAGTATTTAACACAAATTATCTAGTTGTAGAGACAGATCTCAACACAACAACTGTCCTGCTGTTTGGATGGGAGAGTAGAGACTGGCACTCCAGCTGTTATAGCACTAAAAGTCCTAGGACCCTGGAGCAAAAAGGCTTCCTTTCCCTAAGGGGAAATAGTTGTAACTCACCAGACATGACTGAATCCCACAGTGAGAAGCTGCCTGTGCATTTGGTGTCATTTATTCCAGTAAAACCTCTTTTCTCCTTCCTCACCCTTGCTCCAAAACTGTTGTCAGGATCAGCACTTTAGACACACTGCAGTCACTCACCTCCTCCAGAAATCAAATACATTGTGCTGGAGAAGCCCCGCCCCTTAAAAGCAAAGAAGCTTTTAAAGGGATTCTGCCATGATTTTTATGATGTTGTTTTTATTTCTAAATTACACTGTTTACACTGCAAATAGCTCACTCTACAATATAAAATTTAATTCCTGAATCAGCAAGTGTATTTTTTAATATTGGTGTGTAGACAGCCATCTCAGGTCATTTTGCCTGGTCATGTGCTTTCAGAAAGAGCTAGCACTTTAGGATGGAACTGCTTTCTGGCAGGCTGTTGTTTCTCCTACTCAATGTAACTGAATGTGTCACAGTGGGACATGGGATTTACCATTGAGTGCTGTTCTTAGATCTACCAGGCAGCTGTTATCTTGTGTCAGGGAGTTGTTATCTAGTTACTTTCCCATTGTTCTTTGGTTTGGCTGCTGGGGAGAAAGAAAGGGGGTGATATCACTCCAATTTGCAGTACAGCAGTAAAGAGTGGCTGAAGTTTATCAGAGCACATGACATGGGGCAGCTAGGAAACTGACAATATGTCTAGCCTAGGGTTGCCACCCAGCCAGTATTTTACTGGCCTAGCCAGTAAAACACCTGCCATGACCAGGGCCGATATTACAAATTTACCGGCAATGTAGCTGCTGGTAATTTGTAATACCATTTACAAAATCCCTTTTGGCTTCTGGCAATGTGGCCCCGCCTCTTTTGCAGCACTACATCGTGGCTTCGCCCTTTTTTGTGTCACGGCCCGCCGGCTCCGTCCCTTTTTGCGTCGCGCCCAACCCCTTTAGTTCCCGTCCCCACCACTGGCCATATATATAAAACTTACAGACTTTACTTTGGAGATGTGCTGCCCTCTTACATGTATAAACAACATATAAATGAACAATAATGCTAAAATATGTAAGTGTTTTTAATGAAAGACAATATAATGTACTGTTGCCCTGCGCTGGTAAAAATGGTGTGCTTGCTTTAGAAACACAACTATAGTTTATATATACAAGCTGTCATGTCTCCAGCATACGCTTTTACCATATTTGGGATTTTCCTATTCATTTGCTCGGAGCTCCCTCCTCTGGACACTTGTTGTAAGTGTACAACGTCACTTCCTATATCCATTTTTTACCTCCATAAGGCTTATGGCAGAATTTGGACTAATCAGGCTACCGTACGCCCACCATGTGACCTAGAGCAATGCCTTGTGGGAGCCAGGACTCCATTTTACAGACCATGCTGCTGGAAGAAGCACACAGTTCTGCATCTCCCTTATGATAGAATCGCTGGTAAGGAAATAGTTACACCAAAACACCTCTACAGCTGCCAGAAACCCCAGAGACATTGCTACAGAGACATTTATGCCAGTATATATTTTATGCTGCAGTTATATGTTCATTTGCATGTTTTTATATAGATCATTGCAAGCATACTTATTATATTTTCTGCTGTTTGTATTACAGTTTCACCTCTATTCCACTTGCTTATTCAGTAAAATCTACAGACTCCAAGCTTAGTCTCTTTATTGGATTGTGGAAAGGTTTAGCTGCATGTCGAACTACACACTGCCCCAGGGTAATACGTAGCGAGGACAGAACAGTGAAACAGCGCTACCACAAAGGTGGGATTGAACTATAACTCACTGCATGCGCAGTAAAACAGCAGCTGATACACAAGCGATTAAACCAGCTACGCTGCAAGCTCAGACAACAGTATATTACAGTGATCCTGATACAGACACTGCTATTAAGTCATTACAGCACAGAAAAGCCACTACAAAGGCTTATCCAGAGTCGCATAATGTCACAGAAAAAGACATCCTCATTAGCGACCAGATCCCAGGTCTCAGGCTCCTCTCAACGCTCATCTGTTACTAATGCTGCCGCCATTGCCCGCGCAAAAGCAGAAGCAGCAAAGGCCCGTGCTGCCTTCGCAGAGAGGGAAATGGAGGCAAAAGTAAAGAGCGCACGGTTAGAAGCAGAAAATGCACGCCTAGCAGTAGAGGCAAAGCTGGAAAGTGTTCGCTTAGAGGCAACCCTAGAAAAGCTGGCCAGAGAGAGAGAAGCTGCAGCGACTTTGGCAGAAGCAAAAGCTCTAGAGATGATTGTGTACCCTAGCAGCGAAGGACACAGTGAGGTACCTAATCTTGAGACCGAACCCCATGACCCACTACAACGCACTAGAGAGTATGTCTACCAGCACTCCAAACGAGACACAGATTCTCTTTCAGTACAGCAACCAGGCCAGCATGCTGCTCCTGAACCAAGCCAAGGATGCCATACACCTCCAAAGGCCATCAGCAAGCTGTAATTGCATCAGAGAGACCACGTCGAGCTAAGTGATCCTACCTACAACACCCACTTCAGCCAGGTACCCAAGCCTAGGGTTAACCCTGCACCTACCTCTTCAGCTGTGTCACAACAGTATGTCACAGTCCAGCCTAAAAGAGAACCTCCAGACAGGTATGACTATACAACACCTTCTCACTATTACACTCAGCCACCCTCTTATCCTGGTAGTAACCAGGTAACAATGGACTTTGCCAAGTTCTTTGCAAGATGTGAGCTAGTCACAAAAGGACTTGTAAAGTTTAACGACCGCCCAGAAGGCTTCAGAGCCTGGCGATCCTCCTTTCGGAACACTATCAGAGACTTAGACCTTTCATACAGTGAGGAAATCGACCTCCTTATCAAATACCTAGGAACTGAGTCTGCAGAGCATGCCAAAAGGATCAGAGTCATTAACATAAATCACCCAGAGACTGGTCTCAGAATGATCTGGCACAGACTTAATGAGTGCTATGGCTCAGCAGAGGTTGTAGAAAATGCACTCTTCAAGAGAATTGAAGACTTCCCTAAAATAACCAATAAAAGTTACCAAAAACTTAGGGAATTAAGCGACTTGTTAATGGAACTACAAGTAGCCAAAGCTGAAGGAGACTTACAGGGGCTTGCATTCCTAGACACAGCCAGAGGTGTTAACCCCATAGTACAAAAATTGCCCTATAACTTACAAGAGAGGTGGATGGCACACGGGTCAAAATTCAAAGAAATGCACAATGTTCCATTTCCTCCTTTCACTGTATTCATGGACTTTGTATACCAACAAGCCAAGATGAGAAATGACCCCAGCTTTGATTTCACTTTGCCACATACCACCCCTTCAGTACCTAATACTCGCAAAGCAGCAGTAACAGTACACAAAACTAATGCTTCCTCTTTAGATTCCTTTTACAGATCGGCAGAACCTTCTCATGAGGAGACAAGGAATAAAGACCCTGGTAAGCAGTGTCCTCTACACCAGAAGCCTCACCCCCTTCTGAAATGCAGAGCCTTCAGAGAGAAGTCCATAGAGGACCGCAAAGCTTTCCTCAAGGAAAACAACATCTGCTACAGGTGCTGTTCATCAACATCTCATCTTGCCAAGGACTGTAAGGTCAGTGTAAAATGCATAGAATGTGACAGCACGCATCACAACACAGCTTTACACCCTGGGTCAGCCCCATGGACTGTATCTTATACCAAGAGCACCAGCAAGCATGGCGGGGAGGAAGATAGCACTGTCACAAACACACAAGAAATCACTTCCCAATGCACAGAAATCTGCAATGGTGTCGTAGGAGGCAGATCCTGCTCCAAAATTTGCCTGGTCCGAATATACCCGACAGGCCAAACAGATAAAAGCATTAAGCTCTATGCAATCCTGGATGACCAGAGCAACAGATCTTTAGCCTGCCCAGCCTTCTTTGATGCATTTAAAATCAAGGGCCCAAACACTCCTTACTCTCTAAAGACATGCTCAGGAGTTGTTGAGACAGCAGGAAGAAGGGCATCTGGATATCAAGTAGAGTCCATAGACGGAAAGGTATGCCTACCCTTACCAACTATAATAGAATGCATCCAGATCCCAGATAATAGATCTGAAATCCCTACACCAGACATAGCTAAGCATCATGTACACCTGAAGCGCATAATGCACTTAATCCCCGAACTCGACCCTAAGGCTCAGATAATGCTTCTCCTTGGAAGGGATATCCTGCGAGTCCACAAAGCAAGGGACCAGATAAACGGCCCTCACAATGCACCTTACGCCCAGAAGCTAGACCTTGGATGGGTCATAATCGGAGACGCTTGCCTTGGAAGTGTACACAAACCAGCCTGCGTGAACAGCATGCTCACAAATACATTAGAAAATGGACGCCCATCCATTTTTCCACCATGCCAAAACCAGTTCCTAATAAAGGAAAAACCTTACAGCACCAGCCTGGGACACACACCCCTCCACCTTTCTGATGATAGTTTCACCCATGACAGTGATCAGGATCATTTAGGATGCACAGTGTTCCAGAGAACAAGAGAAGACAACCAATTAGCGATGTCTATTGAAGATAAACTCTTTCTAAAAATAATGGAACAAGAACTAGTTAAAAACAATTCAAACAGTTGGGTCGCCCCTCTACCCTTTAGGCCTCAGAGACAACGCTTACCTAATAACAGAGAGGAAGCCCTTAGACGTTTCTCTTCTCTCAAACGCAACTTTCAAAGAAAACCAGAGATGAGAGATCACTTCTTTTCTTTCATGGGAAAAACATTTGAGAATAACCATGCAGAGATAGCACCCACCCTCAAAGACTCAGAGGAATGCTGGTACCTACCAATATTTGGGGTGTACCACCCAAAGAAACCAGGACAGATTAGAGTGGTCTTTGATTCCAGTGCCAAATTCAAAGGTGTCTCCCTAAATGATGTTCTCCTCACAGGCCCTGACCTCAATAACAAACTTTTGGGAGTTCTCCTTCGTTTCCGCAAAGACTCCATTGCCTTTATTGCTGACATTCAACAAATGTTTCATTGTTTTCTTGTCAGAGAGAAAGACAGAAATTTCCTGAGATTCCTTTGGTTCAGAGATCACGATCCTTCTAAAGACATCACAGAGTACCGCATGAGGGTGCACATCTTCGGCAACAGTCCTTCACCTGCAGTCGCAATTTACGGGCTCAGGCGCTCTGCTCAGGAATGAGAGGTAAGGTACGGGTCAGATGTTGCACAATTGGTAGAAAGAGACTTCTACGTAGATGACTGCTTAAAGTCCTCACCCTCAAGTGAAGCCGCAGTCAGCCTTCTCAAAAGAGCACAAGAAGCACTTGCCTGCTCCAACCTCAGGCTCCACAAAATAGCTTCTAATAGCAAAGCAGTGATGGAAGCCTTCCCTTCCCAAGACCATTCAAACGATCTAAGAGACTTAGACTTGGGAGCTGATTCTTTACCTGTGCAATGGAGCCTGGGGCTTCTGTGGGACTTAAAATCTGATACCTTTGCCTTTCAAGTAAACAGAGAAGAAAAACCCTTCACTCGCAGAGGTGTTCTGTCCACAATAAATAGCCTGTATGATCCCCTAGGATTTGCTGCTCCTGTCACCATACAAGGTAAAGCACTTTTAAGAGACTTAACCCTGGAAACATCTGATTGGGACACCCCACTGGCTCCTGACAAAGGTAATTCGTGGAGAGAATGGAGAAGTTCCCTAAAGGCTCTCGACAACCTTTGTGTTACACGTCCATATGCCCCGGTACCTTCTACAGAGGTACAAAGCCAAAGACTTTGTGTGTTCTCTGATGCTTCGGTTAAGGCCATAGCTGCTGTAGCATACCTTAAAACTGTGGATATATATGGACAATGTCACATTGGGTTTGTTATGGGCAAGGCAAAACTGGCGCCAATCCCAGAACACACTATACCCAGACTAGAACTCTGTGCTGCAGTCCTAGCCGTAGAGCTAGCAGAGCTCATCACAACAGAGACAGGCATAGAACTCAAAGAGACTGTGTTCTACACAGACAGCAAGGTAGTACTAGGCTACGTCTATAACGAAACCAGAAGGTTTTATGTTTTTGTCAGCAACAGGGTGCTCAGAATCAGACGATCCACTCATCCAGGACAGTGGAACTATGTACCCACGGACTGCAACCCTGCAGATCATGCAACCAGAGCTGTTGCCGCAAGTCATCTTAAAGACACGTCTTGGCTCACAGGACCAACATTCTTGTACAACACAGCGCAAACTAATCCTGGAAGCGAGACATTTGAACTAGTAGATGCCAACTCAGATGGTGAAATTCGTCCACAAGTGTCTACATGTCATACAACGACCACTGACAACCAACTTAAGTCCAACAGATTTAGCAGATTCTCAACTTGGAAATCACTCATCCGAGCTGTCACTTGCTTAACCCACATTGCTCACTCCTTTAAACATACTACATCTACAAATGTAAGTACCTGCAATGGATGGCATCACTGCCAGAAGGTCTACACAGTGGCAGAACTTCAGAAAGCAAAATATGTCATCATCCGCATTGTACAACAAGAGACCTTTTCCAAAGAGATCGACTGTATCAGAGGAAACAAGCTTGTTCCCAAAGATAGCACTCTAAGGAAGCTGGACCCATTCCTTGACCAGACTGGCCTATTGAGGGTAGGTGGTCGTCTCAAAAACATGAAATTAGAGTTTGAAGAGAAACATCCTCTAATCATCCCTGGTCACCAAAACATTCCCAAGTGAAGATGGGAGAGTCCGCAAAGTTGAGGTCAAAACCTCCAAACAAGGAGAAACAAAATTGTTCTTCAGACCAGTAACAGAACTAACTTTATTATTGTCTCCTGAGGAATAATGGTGCCATCCATGGATGCCAGACGGGGAGTGTCATGTCTCCAGCATACACTTTTACCATATTTGGGATTTTCCTATTCATTTGCTCGGAGCTCCCTCCTCTGGACACTTGTTGTAAGTGTACAACGTCACTTCCTATATCCATTTTTTACCTCCATAAGGCTTATGGCAGAATTTGGACTAATCAGGCTACCGTACGCCCACCATGTGACCTAGAGCAATGCCTTGTGGGAGCCAGGACTCCATTTTACAGACCATGCTGCTGGAAGAAGCACACAGTTCTGCATCTCCCTTATGATAGAATCGCTGGTAAGGAAATAGTTACACCAAAACACCTCTACAGCTGCCAGAAACCCCAGAGACATTGCTACAGAGACATTTATGCCAGTATATATTTTATGCTGCAGTTATATGTTCATTTGCATGTTTTTATATAGATCATTGCAAGCATACTTATTATATTTTCTGCTGTTTGTATTACAGTTTCACCTCTATTCCACTTGCTTATTCAGTAAAATCTACAGACTCCAAGCTTAGTCTCTTTATTGGATTGTGGAAAGGTTTAGCTGCATGTCGAACTACACACTGCCCCAGGGTAATACGTAGCGAGGACAGAACACAAGCTGTTGTGTATACATGGGGGCAGCCATTAAAACACAGGATACACCAATGATCCCCACCCAGTGACTCACGAGCAACATGTTGATCACCAACTCCTTGGATGTTGCTCCCAGTTGCCTCAAAGCAGGTGCTTATTTTTGAATTCCTGACTTGGAAGCACATTTTGGTTGCAGGTGTACTGCTAAATAAAGCCTGCTGTAGGCTGCCTGTCCACACAGAGGCTACCAAATAGTCAATCACAGCCTTTATTTAGCACCCCAGGAACTTTTTTCATGCTTGTTTTGCTCCCCAACTCTTTTCACTTTTTATTGTTGCTCACTGGGAAAAATGTTTTTGGGGTGCTCTGGGATACACAGTGGATAACAGATAAGTTCCATTTATTAATATCAATTTGTATACTGAACAACTTGTCTGTTATCTACTGTGAATCCTATGCTTTTTCTCCTTTCTCAGCTTTCAATGGCAGCCCCCAATGGCTACACAGCAGCTTATTTATATAAACTATAGCAAGCACCCAACCACTGCTTTAAAGTTCTTAAACAGTTTACAACCAGGGAGTTGCAAATACTCAGAAGTAGTGAGTAGTAGAAAAACCTGCAAAATATTACCCTGCATCCAACACTAACCCACAAAATGTTACTATTACCCGCACCCCACTCGTACCGAATCTTCTCACTCATTCCGCTACTTCTGTGCACATCTCTTATTCCAAGAGAGGGAATCTTCAGGAGCAGAGAAGGAGTGTACTTACCCACTCTGATCCACATCCAACCCTAACCCGCAATGATTGCACAAAGCTGCTGTCCAAGGAAAATGACAGCATTAATACAAATGTGTTACATTTTACTTTTGGGGAAATTATGGTTCTGCGGGGCTACAGTAATGCCTTATAGTTCCTATGGCATTAGTTATCCCCATGTAGTCTTCCATTATAGAATATGCACCTGGGATGCATTCTGATTTTAAAGCCTGCAGTGTATAGATAGGCATCACCATCTCTAGTCTCATGTAACTAAAAAAGGTTTAGGATTAAGCAAGTGTCCTATATGATACAATAGGCCAAAATAGTGCTTCTGTTTTTTAATACATCAGTAGAGACTGTTCTAGTCCCAGTTTAGCCATCTCATTTGTTGAAGCTATTCTTAATGAATTAATCTTTAACACTTTGCCAAACCATACATATAAAAACTGACCTCCTTTAAAAACCCTACCCAGCAAATGTCTAATTCATCCCGCTTGATAAATGCATTCTCCAAGCTGTATTGTTAAAAAGTTACATATTTAGTTTGGGTTGAAAAATGATAACAGTCCAAATGACTCCCAGTTTGTGTGTTGTGTGTGTGTGTATATATATATATATATATATATATATATATATACACACAATCCTAAATATATATATAAGTAGCAATCAATAGAAAAGTAGCAAATTGTAAAAGAGAAACATTAACCAATATATTAAGATGAACAACTAATAATAATAATAAATAAGTGACTATTGCAAAGTACTTGTAAATTCAGGTGAAATAACCTGATAACTTATATAATGAATAAAATATGTTGTACAAAAACATTGACCAGTACCTGGACGATAAAATGTGTTTTAGGGCTCTTACACACGGGTGTTTTTTTACTTTGCTCTGCTGTGTTCTGCTTTCTTCCATTCAGCCGCAGGGGAGCGCAGGAGTAAATGATTTGTCAAGGGGGCTGTACTCACACAGACGCATGTAAGCGCCAAATGCAGGTGGTACACAGCATGTTGCATTCCATCTGCATTCGAGGCTTACATGCGTCTGTGTGACCACAGTTCCCTTGACAATAATTGATTGCATTTAATTCTGCGCTCCTCTGCGGCTGAACAGAAGAAAGCGAAACGCCTGTGTGTAAGAGCCTTACAAAGTTGCAATTATTTACCCCAGCTATTCATATCTTATGTCTGACTTAACCATGTATCCTGTTTCAGTGGAGATCATTTAATTCATCAACCAGGTGATCCCATAAATTGCCTCTTATAGGCTATTCTGTACATAATTTTATCAGTCCAATTATGGAAAGCTTATACGCATAAATCGTAAAAAATCGTAAAGTGCTCCATAGTAAGTCATGTCATTTCCCTGCAAGGAGCTTAAACCTTACTTTATGGATAAATATATTATTTTTGTGTGTATTACTTTAATAAATAAATGTTTTTACTGTGTATTTAATGTAGATATATTTAAAAAATAAGCCACATATAAAGAATTACATTTTCCAAATGGAAGGCCAAGGAAAACAGGATAATGTGTGTTGGCATACTAGAGAAAGGGGTGTGTTTTCACATTTAAAATACAGGTATAGGATACGTTATCCAGTAACCCATTATCCAGATAACGTCAAATTATGGGAATGCCGTCTCCCTTAGACTACATTTTAATCAAATAATTACTATTTTTTAAAAATTTAATTTTGTATTCTGATAATGAAACAGTCCCTTGTACTTTGTCCTAAGTAAGAATTCTATTGGGTTATTTAATGATTTTATAAGTGACTTTTCAGTAGACTTAAAATCAAAATTATAGAAAGGCAGTTTATCCAGAAAACACCAGGTCCCGAGCATTCCGGATATTAAGTCCCATAGCTGTACTTTACCCTGTCAACCATATAATATTCAAACAGGCACATAAAACTTCTCTATCAGTATCCCTTTATTTTATTTAAGGGGCTTTTTGTCTTAGAATGAACAGTTTGCATTTAATCTTCTTTTGCTGTTTTTCTACTTTTCCTTTCTTTTCTGCCTCTCTCCAATATGAAATGTAAATACAATCTGGTTGCTGGTTTCAGCACTTCTCAGCAACCAAAAATCAGATTAATGATGGTGCTTGATGATTAGCCAAGGAAGTGGGTTCACATGCAAAACATGTCGAGCAGAGTCCATTTCCTCATTTGTATGCAACACAGAAGGAATACACATCAACTTACTTTCACTCTTGTCCCAGTCACACAGTATGAATTTAGAAAGACAATTCATATAATGTAGTTTAAAATTCCATACTGAATTTTTTATGGCTCTGTTGTTTTTCTTACACTCACGTGAATCCTCTAACCAATATTCTTTTGTGCTTCTCCATTTTACATAATCCAAAGCCTTGACACATGAGTGCTAGAAGGCATTTTACTCAACAGAAATAATTCAAAGCTCTCTGGTTTCACATGCAGCATTGTAACCGTTCTATTAATGAGAGGAATTCTATGAGGAAGTGACTGGCTAAATCTGCAGGTGTTGAGACCTTCAGGTAGCAAAGACCATAGCCACTGTACAGTTTTCAGCACAGAAATGGAGACTAACACCACCTTTAAGAGTTCAAATGCAGCTTGACTGGCTTTTCTTATATACAAAACAATGCTTCAGCACACTTGCTTCAACATATGAATTAGTAGTCCAGCTCTAACACTCTCACTGGTGTTTACACAAACTCATGTTGTCCGCTCTCATAGGCATGGAGTACACAAATCCCAGAATCCTCTATTTGGTTCACTCTAGTCACTCGTCTCCTGGGAGGGGTTTCTCTCTTCCTCTCTCCAATGCTTTTGGAGCTCTCTGCAACTGTTTAACTCTATGGGAATCAAACTCTCTTTCCCAGCTACTCTTTCTCTGTCCTCCACTCCAGGAGGTTTTCACAGCTCCTCACCCTCCTCCACTCAAGGTGGTCTCAAAGGGGAAGCCCCGAAGTTTAGTCTTACACCTCCTTTTAATTACAGCTCATCTGCAGCCTAATTACTTAGCTACCGTTACCTGGGCAGCTGAACACACTTTATGGAGCATGAAATGGAAGCTCACCCTGCTCTCCTCCATTCACTCCAGGGATAAATTATCCAGCTTTTGCTGCAGAAACACACTAATTTCCCGGGAGGTTTATATTCACCAGTCAAACACTGGTGAAATATACACAATATTGTGCCATTTTTACACATATATCTTACAGTGTCTATATGGAACCTCACTGAACCAGTGCTCAGAAAGTTCTTTAAAACGAGCACCAAATTCCAGCAACTTTCGTGATATAATATACTGTATATCTAGAAAATTAGATGGATCTGCTCCTCCCCAGATTCGTTTTTTTTAATCAATTTCTTCTTTGGGTTAAACAGCAGCTAAATGCTGTATTGATCAAACTAGTGAATAACACATTGTCATCTGTAGTACTAGACTAGAGTGTATGTGTTCATGAAACACAAAATTATACAGATAAAAGTGTCTTTAAGCTTTTCTTATAAGCCTTGAGTGCCTGCTGCCACCAGAACAGCACTTTCAGAGAGACAGTAGAAGCAGTAGGTGTTTTTGTAAACATAAAAAAATACATATTTTACTAATGAAAGTACAGTATATATAACATTGAGTGTTGAAGACACTTGTGTAGTTGTACCTTTATGGTTTGGAAACTATATAAATTTGGATATGTTTTTGCTATTAAAAGTAGTACACATACCTGTCTGTCTCTTGCTATTCTCTGTGCTCACTGCTGGCTCTGACTACAATGTAGCAGATCACAGCTCTTTTCAATTAATCACTCCAATTCCTACAATGCATTACATGCTGAAAAACACATTTTTTTTCCGCTTCGGTGTTTTTTCTCTGTGAGAAAAAAACACCAACTCGATTTTTGATAAAACAGCTTCTATGTTTGTGTACTGATTTTAATTCATCACAGAAAATATAGTGCTCAAATGTTTTTATATAACACCACCATCTTGTGGTCAGTATATATGATTACAATTATTCCAACAATAATGATGATAGATCAAATGGAAAAGAAATCAAGTACATAGCGAAACTAAACAATTTTGCAGATCTTTACAAATCATTTTATGCTTCTTCTTTAGGTGGCATTTATTCAAATTTGGATAGCAAGAATGTCCAGTACAACAGCTGTGGGTATTTATTGAAGAATTACTATCCAGCAAGAAGAACTTGCAGGTGAAAACTATACCCCCAAAATGAATACTTACAACAGATAGTTTACATCATATAAAGCAGCTAACTAACTATATTTCAAATATTTTTTATTTTGCACAGCCTATTTACCCAGTTTATATTTTTACACTGAACAGTTCCAATGTATGGGGCATTGTGGAAACCACAGAGACATGCGGACTGCACTTTGATTTGAGTGCCGTCTGAGTTAGGCAGTGCTTGATTCAAGAGAGACAGGAGGGAAGGCAGGTAAGCATACCCCCTAGTGATTTTGATATAATTTAATTCCTATCAAGGCATAGAGCGATGCCTAGTTGGTAAGACACCTATCAAGACTGGGGCCGGCATTACTAATTTTCTGCCAAATATAATTGCTGGTACCACACTTTGCATTACCACCTGCCCACCACATACAGGCTAGTAAAAACATTTACAAACTGTGGCCAATCTTCTAATTAATTTAGAAGTTCAACATTCACTAAATAATTATATAAGACGTAGGTATTACCCAAGCCTGGCTTTACTTTTAAGGTTAACATTCGATAAATGCTTGTCCTATTTATTGGACATCAGAGAAGTTGTAAGAACTAAATAATAAGCTGGCCCCTGCTTAAATATAGATTAACAGCAAAATGGAAAACTGAGCCTTTCACTTCTATTCTATTCAAATTCTATTCAAAAGTGGGACAGAGAATCCTTTCATATCTAGCAAACCCCAGTTTGTTGCTCCTCTGCTGAAATGCACCAGCTCATGGTACTATTCTAAGGTGTCACTATTTTACTTTTGCAATTTTCTTTGCTTCATTAGCTCCACTAGCTTTAGGGCTCTTACACATCGGTGTTTTTACATTTGTTTCTGTACAGTGGCTTTTTTTTGTGTTCTGGTGAATGGGAATGCAAGTTAACAGACTCTATGAGGTCTGTATCGACTGGACACATTGACAGCTGCTAGAATTACCCATATGCCAGTGCTAAGTGTTACAGAAATATTTGAGGAAACTATTTAGCACAGGGACAATTCTCAGGGACAAACATTTAAGAGAAAATTGTACTAAACAACATTGCCTTTCATAATTGCCAAGCTAATTTTACTGAATATTAATTTACACTTTTCCCTTTGGAATATTTCATTTCAAGCTCAAAGTTATTTTTATGAGACTGTTTCATGTCAGGACAAAAATATTTCCTCAAAATAATTGCTGTATTCACTCACACAGTTCAATATTTTGAAAAGCCAACTTTTGCCAGCAATAAATGTTTTGCAGCACTTAATGCCAGTGTTTGGCAGGTAATCCTAATAAAAACTGACTTAATGCATGTAATGCCTTTTTTTTTTACTTTTCACACTATGTAAAACAAAAAACATGACCGGATTCTGTTTCAAAGCAAAACATCATGGTGTACTGTATTTATCCAGGCTTGCCAAAGACAATGCCAATGCCGATGTAAATAACACTCATTTAATTATCGGGAAAATTAGAATGCAGGTAGAGCTTTCAGACACACCACTGCATTACTGTCCAGAAATGATACACTTCCCATTGATTTTGTTTTGCACTAGGCTGGATTTGCTGATCTGACTTTTTTTAGCATCAACAAATTTTGCATCTGTTAGTTGATCTCTACCTCTGTATTATATTGCTGACCTATAAATATCTGAATATTTTATGTTGACAGAAGCAGAACTTAAGTAATTTGGTTTTTCCCAAAGTACCTGTTGACACATCCTAAATTTAAAGAAATAATCCTGCTCTACTGGCAGCTTTTTCTTCTGCATTTGTATTTAACAAGGCATTTTTTCAGTGTGAGTAGAATGGAATGTTTATGCTTGTCACTAAACCATTTTTATATTGTATTATTATTATTATTATTATAATAGAGCAGTATGCAAAGTGTAATCTCATATTAAAATATACAGCAAATCCTCTGAGTTCTTTTTCTAACTTAACTTTTAACTAGCATAGAATGCCCTTTTCCTAGCAAATTTGCAATTTGTCATTATTTTATTTGTATAGATTTTAGAGGTATTAGCTTTTCTGTTGCAACTCTTTCCTGCTTTCAAACAGGGGTCACTGCCCCTGGCAGGCATAAACCTATTGCTATGTGAGCATATCATTTTTTTGTTACTTTTTACTAGTTATTTGCCTTCAAGCCTCTCATTCACACCACTGCCTGGTTGCTACAGTTAACAAGATCTTAGCAAAAAGATAGCTGCTAAAATACCACACTGGAGAGCTGCTAAACATGAAGCTAAATTACTGGTAAACCACAAAAAAAAAACAACTGTAAATTGTCTCTCGGTATGTTACATCATACTAAAATGTTAATTAAAAAATGAACTAATTCTTGAAATATTTTTTATATGTAGTTCTGTCTACCCCTTGTTTCCTGATGGATTGCGCTAACCTAGTACACTTCTGGCGAATACAGGTGCCATGAAGATTAAATGATTTGACAGTAGAACTGTAGTAGTTAATAGTCATTTGTCTTGTAAGATGAAAGTAGTGGAATAGGGTTATTACTTATGTATTAATATGCGCTACCACAGTGCAGTTGATAGCAAGGCACGTCTTAGAACGATAATCTCATAAATATCGTAGTAGAGGGGCATAAATACTAAACTAGTGCTGTCCATGCTAAACAAAAATAATAATATAGTAATGGGTTTGTATCTATGTTAAACTCTCCGTAATTATTGGTTGTATCCAAGCTAAGCAATACTAGTATATTATCCATGATCATAAGAAGTAATAGTGTCATAGCGGGGGATATCCATACTAAATATTTATAGTTTGTATTATTAATGCTAAACAATGATAATCGAGTAGTGGATAGTATCCATGCTAAATAGTAATAGTGGGTATTGTCTGTGCTAAACAATAATTGTCAATAGTGGGTGGTATCCAGGTATGTATATAGTACTTTTAAAGTTCTTCCACCTGTTCCCTCCCTATCATTCTCCTCATTTGAGGCTCACTGCATTAGGCTCTTTTCTCCTGTTTCACTCTGCATTGCTGTTATATATCGACCACCAGGACCAACTGCACAATTTCTGGACAACTTTGCTGCCTGGCTTCCTTACTTTCTTTCATCTAACATCCCATCCATCATATTAGGTGACTTTAATATACCCGTTAACAACATTAACAACTCTTCTGTCTCTAAACTTCTTTCACTAACCTCCTCCCTAGGCTTATCTTTGTGCTCAGACTCCTCCTCTCATTCCAATGGTAATGCTCTGGATCTCATATTTACCAGACTCTGTTCAACCACCAATTTAACTAACTCACCATTTCCCCTTTCTGATCACAATATGCTCACATTTTAACTCTCACTCCCTCCTCACCCCCTGCTATTCCCCAAACACGTACTTACCGTGACTTGCAAGCTCTAGACGTGTCACATCTCTCTTCTTCCTGTGACTCTCTTCACTCTAATATCTCAGCCATCTCTTGTCCTAATGTGGCTAACTCTGTCTACTATAGTACTCTCACCACTGCCCTTAATGAGCTAGCTCCTATAAAAACTAAACGTGCTAGACCCAAACCACTTCAACCTTGGAATACTGCTCATACAAAAGCGCTCCAAAGACATTCACGTGCACTTGAGCGTCACTGGCGCAAATCCCATTCAGAATCAGACTTTTGGAGCTACAAATCTGCCCTGCGCTCCTATAACACCAGCCTCTTCCAAGCCAAACAAACATACTTTACTTAACTCATTAACTCCCTTTCTAAAAAAACAGCACAACTTTCTCCACCTTTAACACTCTCCTTTCCCCTTCTCCACCCCCTCCATGCACATCTGTCTCTGCTCAAGATATTGCTGAGCACTTCAAAAACAAAATTGACACATCAGAAGGGACATTACATTACTCAACCCCCCTAGACTTCCACCTCCCTCCACACTCCCCAGTCTCTCCTGTGCTCCTTCACCCCTGTCACTGATGAGGAAGTCTCAAAGCTTCTGGCCTCTTCTCACCTTACCACCTGCCCGCTTGATCCAATTCCCTCAAAACTTCTCCGCAATACCAATCCTTGTCTAATCAAAGCCTTAACTCGCCTATTTAATCTTTTGCTCTCAACTGGACTGTTTCCTTCTCAACGAAAACATGCTCTTGTCACCCCCATTCTGAAAAAACCCTCTCTTGATCCCTCCAATCTTGACAACCTCCGACCTATCTCTCTGCTACCTTTCATCTCTAAACTACTTGAGCGCCTAGTCTACAACCGACTAACCTCATTCCTCTCTGACAATAACCTGCTGGACCCCCTACAATCTGGTTTTAAGCCACAACACTCCACAGAAACTGCCCTGACTCAACTAACTAATGACATTTTAACCGCTAAAGCCAACAATCATTTCTCACTACTAATACAGCTTGACCTCTTAGCCGCATTTGACACTGTAGATAACCCTCTCCATCTCCAGTCCCTCCAGTCGCTTGGCCTTTGTGACACAGCCCTGTCCTGGTTCTCTTCTTACATCACCAATCGTTCCTTCAGTGTCTCCTACAATGGAGTATCATCTTCTCCCCTACCTCTTTCTATTGGAGTTCCTCAAGGCTCTGTCCTGGGACCATTACTATTCTCCCTCTATACTTCCTCCCTTGGCAAATTAATAAATTCGTATGGTTTCCACTACCACCTCTATGCTGACGATACTCAGATCTATCTCTCATCTCCTGATCTCAACCCAGAACTCCTAACTCGCGTCTCCTCCTGCCTGTCCGCTATCTCTACCTGGATGTTGCAACACTACCTTAAATTAAACCTCTCTAAAACTGAAATGGTTCTCTTTCCTCCAACTAACACCAGTAGCATCCCCGAAGTTTCCATCATAGTTAACAATTCCACTATCACCCCCTCTCCCCAGGCCCGGTGCCTTGGGGTTATCCTAGATTCTGCCCTGTCATTCACTCCTCATATACAGTCACTTATTAAATCATGTCACTTCTAGGGATGTCGCGGACTGTTCGCCCGTGAACTAGTTCGCGCGAACATATCCTGTTCGCGTCCGCCGAATGTTCGCGAACGTCGCGCAACGTTCGCCAATTTGGGTTTGCCTTAGCTGGCGCTTTTTTTTGCCATTTCTCCCCCAGACCAGCAGATACATGGCAGCCAATCAGGAAGCTCTCCCTCCTGGACCACCCCCACACCCCCTGGACCACTCCCCTTCCATATATAAACTGAAGCCCTCCAGCGTTTTTTCATTCTGCCTGTGTGTGCTTGGAAGAGCTAGTGTAGGGAGAGAGCTGTTTAGTGATTTGAGGGACAGTTGATAGTAACTTTGCTGGCTAGTAATCTACTTGATACTGCTCTGTATTGTAGGGACAGAACTCTGCAGGGATTTGAGGGACAGTGAGTTTAGGTTAGTTAGCTTTGCTGACTAGTAATCTACCTTCTACTGCAGTGCTCTGTATGTAGCTGCTGTGGGCACTGCTTCTGATCTCATCTGCTGACTGCTGCCTGTAACCCAATAGTCATTGTAAGGACTGCTTTTATTTTCTTTTTTGTTTTTTTACTTTGCTACTATAAGAGCCCAGTGCTATTAGTCTAGCTGTGTTGGGGAGTGGGACTGGTGTGCTGCTCCTCCTAGTAGTTCACCACTACCAGCACCAACCAGAGTCAAAATTGTTACAAAGTATCTTATGTGCACCTGATAGCTGTTCTGAGCTCTCTGCTCAGCTCTGCTCTCTTCTGGCTGTTCAGTGCAGAGAAAAGAGGGACTTTCCAGTACAAAAGAGGGACAGGGGGTTGAGTGGTCAAAAGAGGGACAGTTGGGAGGTATGCAAGTGCCACCTAGCTGTGTGAGCTTTTTCACATTCTGTCTAAATAACAATAATAATTCCGTGTCCGTAAACATCACCTGAGTGATGTTTTTACAGCAGCAATAATATATTCCGTATCCACTACTGTATACGTTGCCCTTGCAGGCATTGTTTGCCCAGTCTTTAACCAAGTGCCACCTAGCTGTGTGAGCTTTTTCACATTCCGTGTCCAGAAACATCACCTGAGTGACGTAGTGTGATTTCTGCCCTTTACAGCACAAAACGCAGCGCTGTGTCAACAATGTATTTTTCAGATACATTTTTGCCCTTGATCCCCCTCTGGCATGCCACTGTCCAGGTCGTTGCACCCTTTAAACAACTTTAAAATCATTTTTCTGGCCAGAAATGTCTTTTCTAGCTTTAAAATTCGCCTTCCCATTGAAGTCTATGGGGTTTGCGAAGTTCGCGAACCGTTCGCATTTTTGACGCAAGTTCGCGAATATGTTTGCGAACATTTTTTCCGACGTTCGCTACATCCCTAGTCACTTCCACCTAAGGAACATATCTAAAATACGATCATTTATCACCCAAGACGCTGCCAAAATTCTTATTCACTCTCTCATCATATCGCGTCTAGACTACTGTAACTCTCTTTTAATTGGTCTCCCCCTCCAGAGACTGTCACCTCTCCAGTCCATAATGAAAACTGCTGCGAGGCTCATACACCTCAGCAACCGCTCCTCCTCTGCCTCGCCATTCTGTCAATCCCTGCACTGGCTTCCGTTACCTTTCAGAATCAAATTCAAATTAATGACACTGACTTTCAAAGCACTTCATAACTCTGCCCCACCCTACATCTCTGAACTCATCTCTATATACTCACCCACTCGCTTACTACGGTCCTCTACTGACCTGTTACTCAACTCTTCTCTCATTACCTCCTCACATGCTCGCATTCAAGACTTTGCAAGGGCTGCACCCCTCCTCTGGAACGCTCTCCCACGGTCTGTCCGACTTTCTCCCAACCTTTCTGCTTTCAAAAAATCTCTGAAAACTCACTTCTTTCGAGAAGCCTACCCTCACTCTGCTTAACTACCAAACGCAACACCACATACAATACCACATTTCTCACCCACTTAATTCAATTTTGCCCACTCCCACACCTTGTGTATTACTCCCTTCCCTTTAGACTGTATGCCTATGCATAGGGCCTACCTCACCTTTTTGTACCTGTATTGATTGTGATGTTTGTTACTCCATATATTCTATATATGTAATTCATGTGATGTAGTTGTATAATCACATTTACTTTACAGTGCTACGCAATATGTTGGCGCTATATAAATACATGATAATAATAATAATTTGTATTTTTTTTACAAAATGCTTGTGCTGGCCAGCTAACTCAGTAATGCCTGGTCTGGCCACAGCAACACTTTCTTACAGGGTGGCATCATTTATGACTTTCCTTACCAGGGTTAAAACTCAATACATATTTATTTTTCTTTTTGGATACTGCATGCTGTGCCTGACAAGTTGGCAGTGATGGGAACTGGACTCTGCTCCTTTTGAAACTAAACAGCAACTTTAATCAACCTTACTTATCATTTAAAGCTTAGCTTTATAACTGCATTGTAAAATGTTGGCATTCTAATAGAATCAATTGGAAGTAGGACTGTCCATACCAGATGCAAGCTTATATGGTCAAAGAGTATCTGGTTTGCCTAAAGACACAGCATTTTCTGCAGCTTTTTTGCAACAAATCACTAATTATCCATCTGTAAGTCTGGGATCAGATGTGGTGAGAGACAATGATGCAAGTGCAGGGGCAGGTGTTCCGGCTCAATTTTATGTAAGGAATGTAATAAAAGGATAACATGTAAATGTGCCAAATCCATGATTTGGGGATTTGACCTGTTGCCAAATTGACTGAACACTGAACCAAATATGAACCATATTTTGCGTGTTTAGAGAAGAGCAAAATCATAAAAAATACCTCAACATCTAAAATCTCCTTCAGTTGCCCATTGCTTTAAAGGCCACATCACTATAAGGGTTCTTATTTAGTTTGACCAAACACTTTCAAGCAAAATTTGAATCCTGCAAAAAGCACAGGAATTTTACTGAATCCTGAGCTCCCATTTAATACAAGTAAGCAGTCTTGTAGTTCAGGCTTATACTAAAATCTGTTTTTGCTTCTCAAAGGCAGACTTTCAAATTGCTGATACTAGTGTTGATCTTGACCTAGACAAATCCATAACAGTATTGAAAAAGCTGACGTTAGTTGGATACCTTTGCAAAATCTTCAAGAATACAGCCTTTGTCAAGGTATGAATGTTTAATGATAATAATGACCAATGTAATAATACGCTTTGTGGTAGAGCAATATATATATTTAATTACACAACCTTACTTATGGCATAACATTGTATACTTGATTCATACTTTCAGGGAATGTTCAGTTCAACACTTAAGGTAGCAAAGTTTGAAGGAGACTCTGTCCGAACCATTAGTGGTATCCAAAGGCAGATTAAAAAGGCTCTGTGATCCCCCGAGGGAGCCTTTCGGGCCACCTGTGAAGACAAGCTCTTCATGAGTGGTGAGCAATGACTGCTGTTCCATGGATTGCAGAGTTTCCTAACTACACTTTTCACTCTATTAACTAGCAAAGGATTTAAACTTCATTAGCCTATTTATATATGCATTTGTATTCAAAACAAAATGCAAAAGTGTTTTGGCTGCTTATTGCTCTCCATTGGAATGGCACATTTTCCACACAGTATTTTGTTTCTGGGGAAAACATAGTTCATTAATCACGCTTACCATGTTAAATACCATCTTAAAGCAAATAAAATACAGAGAGATATATACTGTACAGAAATATTTGTTCACAGGTACATATTCCCTTTGTGTTTTGTGAGGTGTTCATCTTTGTCAAAAAGTATCTCTTTAGTAGGACAGAAAGAAACATTGATTGGTATGAAAATACTTGGACAGTGAAAGCATGAACATAGTATTCATCAAAAGCCTCGGAAGGATTCTCTTTATAAGGTTTATATTTTGGCAGAATGTATATGGTAGTGATGAACGAAAATTTTCGCTAGGTTTTGCCGCAAAAAAGGCTCCAATGGGTAAAAATATTTCATGCTTTAAAAAAATTTTGTTGCGCCTCAAAAAAATGTTGCCTATAGACTTCAATGCATTTTGTAAATGGTTTGCTGTTTCACGAGTTTTCGGCAAAGTGAGTCAGATTCACCTATTTCTAGTAGTGTTACTGGGCAGCATCCTTACCGGCTTAGTCATTGAACAGTTTACAAATACATAAAACTGATCGTGCTGAGGTTTTCAGACCAATAAAAGCTGAATTGCCTAAACTGCATGTTGAAAAAATTACTGCAGTTATTAATAGTTTTAATTTTGTTCCTTTTTTTCCATCTGTGTTGTTAGTAATTCCAAGCACAGAGGAAGAGCCAGCAAGTATGTATTAACCAACAATTTTCTTCTTTATTCCAGCCCATTAAAAGACACGTAAGACACTTTAATCCTCTCCATATCCCCAAAGCTCTACAGAAGGCTCTTCCATTCAAGAACAAGCCCAAATTTATGTAAAAGAAGGTTAAAGTTTCAACACACCAAGTGCGACCTGCTGTGATAAGAGATCCAAAATGAGCAAATATGTCTTTCTACTCCAAAGTACAAAATGCAAAGCTTTCCTAAAGTTGATGATTTTGATGGAATTTATGTAGCATTTACTGTCCCCAAAATTTTATAGCTGGCAAAAGCTGCAAAAAATACAAAAATTACAGTACCCCAAGAAAAAAATATATTTTTTCGAAAATACACATTCTGACAAATTGAACATAAGACGCCTTTCTACACCAAATTACCAAACTGCAAATCCTTTCTAAACTTTGATGCAGCTTGTTGCATTTATCTCACACAATTTTTAAAGTACAAAGGGAAATTACCCTAAATATGACCGGCAGAGGCCTACTGAACAGTTTGATGGCCAATATGCATAGATTTAACAAAAGTATGGTGGTTTGTATGGACGCCGAATATAATAGTGTATATGAATTTTCTCTCCTGCCAATTCCATTTTTGCAATCTGAGCCCCCTAAGAGTAAAAAACAGAATACGTGTGTACACTTATAAAAGTTGTTCATGTCTGTAAAAGTTAACAAAAATTTGCAAAATAAAAAAGGTAATCCACTAAAATGTGTGTGCAAGTGTGTTAATAAAGGCCAGTTAGCATTTTTGGAGCAAGAGGGTCAATGTAGCCGTTGGAGGGGGTCCAGAAGGTCCTTGATGAAGAGCATTGCGCAGGAAGAAATGTATGGGTGGCACTAGGGGGAGAAGAAAGACAGGAGAGTAGCAGACATGTCATCCAATCGCATAACAAGTCCGACATGACAGCCCCCCATCCTTGTTGCCCAGGGGGCCCTCATACCTCTCCATTCTCTGTGGAGGCGGTAGATGTCGCCAATGCAGAGGGAAAGACTCATCTGCAGAGAAACGTACGTACATTCTTGGCAGATTGAGCCAGTACATACAGCGTACCCTCCCCCCCAAGTTGCTGAAAGCTGAAAAATGAATTTTTAATATTAGAAAACCAGTCACAAATAGATTAATAGAAAATTTAATCATATATGTAATCATGTAGGAAGTCATCTTCTAAAACTGTATACATCTTTAAGGTTAGAGGCATGAAAATAAGCAGAACATTTTGTCTGCATTTTGAGGTATGAGTTACTTTAACATTTTCTCAGCTAACTTTAGTGCAAATGTTCTTTTGTCCCATAGATGTCTTCTATTTTGTATGCACTGGGAACAAATAACAACTACAAGAAAGCTAAAGCTGGCCATAGACGCAAAGATCCGATCTTTGATTCGTACGATTTTTGGATCGTGTCTGGAGAGTCCCGACATTTTTCGCCCCATGGAGATCAGTTGTTTGATCAAAAGATTTCTGTCAGCTGCCGATAATATCTCTGCATGTACTGTATTGGCAATCTGACGATTTTCAGTGGGAGACTGTCACCAGCTTTGTCGGACATAAACTTTTGTACGATTGCTGTTGGGGCAGAACATTGTCTGATCTGCTCTTTTACTACTTTATTGAAACTGAAGGTTAGCGGAAGGTTGGGAGATGGGGAAGGATCTTAAGGGCAAATTTACTAAAGGGCGGAGTGGGTAACGCTGGCGAAAATTTGCCAGCGTGATGTCACTTCGGCACTTCACCGATTTACTAACGGCCGCTGGCGTAATTACACTAGTGAAGCAGAAAGACTCTGGTGCAACTTTGCACTCTAACATCAGGCGAATTTTCGCTCTGGCGAAAGAGCGTTACTACGCAAATTCACTAGGTTTTTGTTTTTACTGAACGTTACTTCTATTGCCAGACTTGCCTTCACCACCTCAGACCAGGCGAAGTGCAATAGAGTATATAGGACTTTAAATATTTTCTAAGTCCCAAAAAACGCTAGCGTCTTTTCCTTTTTACAGAGTGATAGGCTGAAAAAGATAGAGATTTTTTTGGGGGTACCCTCCTTCCCCCCTACATTTAAAAACATATGGCATCTAAACTATACTGTGGGCACATGTGTAGGGCATTATACCAACTCTATATAATTTTATTAAGGTTCCCTTTAGTGTAATGTATTTGCTGCAGTATATACGGCCATTGTACTTTAACTGCATAGCATATGCAAATTAGCCAACGCTAGCGTAACTTTGAACTGCTGATCGTTTTTTCACTAGCACAACGTTGCAAGCATTCGGTACCCTGTGCGCAACTTCGGATCTTTGTAAATTAGCATTGTCCAGGTGAATTTACGCCTGGCGAAGTGTTTTGCGATGTGTGCGATGCCAGAGATGGCGAATTTTAGCATCTATGGCCAGCTTAAGGCTGAGCAAAATCACTAGCAGCAGTGCACAAACTTTTTTCGTGAGAAGCAGAAAGAAGAAAAAAGAAAAAGGCAAAAAAAATCCCCAGAAGAAGCTCTTCCGAGCAATTGGACTGAAAGAAAAAACAAAAGTCAAGCCTCAAGGACAGCGAAGAAACAAGATGACAGCTATAAACTCATGATTGCAGTGATGTTACAATACGGCTGCTTTGACATCCCATACATGCAGATCATTTTAGGCAGATTCTCTGTACTTCCTAAAGACCCACTGCAATATTAGTATAATTAGAGAGCATATATGGATATATGTGAAGTTAAAGCTGTGGATTACAAATAGATAAGTTATGTTCAAACGTATTACTAATAGAGTGATATTAGACAGTGGCCATGAAAGAATTTACTTTTGTAACCTTCCTGTGGATAGTAAATCATGGAAAGTGTACCAAAACAGTTTATTTGCCATATCATTTCTTTTTTGCATTTTACAGCCAGACTCCGCCAAGGGCTGGAGAACAATTTGTACAGAACAGAACCCTTAAATAAATTATTTTGATTATTTTTCACATGCCGTCTTTCCTGTGGTTTTCTCTTGTTACTGAGCAGAATGACAGATAGCTAATTATTTGTGCAATGAAAGAGACTAATGCATGTGCGTGTGACAGCTCTTTCTTGTAGTGTTAGTATTTACTTTTGCCTCGTTTATGGTTTATTGGGTCAGTAGTTTCTTTCAAGCCTGGAAGAAAGGAGAATCTGGCATCTTGTTGGCTTCTGTGCTTTTGTATTAACACTTTTTGTGGCATGTAGCACCTGTCTGGGCAAATCTGTTAATCCAGAATGTTCTGAATTAAAGGAAGGCCATTTCCCCTAAACTCCATTTTATCCAAATAATTACATTTTTAAAAATGATTCCTTTCTCCTTGTAATAATAAAAGAGTACATTGTACTTGATCCAAACTAAGATTATTACAATTAATACTTATTGGAGGCAAAACCATTTTCTAGTAGACATAAAGGAGAACGAAACCCCCCCCAGTAACAAAAGCCCCCTTAACTGCCTGCCATCACCCCCTCTCACTCCCCACACTGTGAATTAGTGAAAAAAAACCCTAAAAAAATTGACCCTAAAATGCAGAGATCATGGGCACCATCTTCTGCCCATTCTTATTCTTTTGGGTCTCTTCACCAACATGAAGCCTCAAGGAGCATGCACAGTTGACCCTAGTCAGGAATCACCTTCAACTGAGCATTGTCCCCTCAGAGTTGAGACTAGAAGGAATGCGAACAAGCAGAAGATGGTGCCTGAGAACTCCACTGCGCTGCTCTGCATTTTAGGGTCCGATTTTTTTTCATGAGCTTTTTTTCCACTAATGCACAGTGAGGGGAGGGAGAGGGGAAGGGGGGTTGATGGCAGGCCAATAAGGGGCTTTTTGCCCAGGCTCTTGTGGGCCCCACCGCCCAGCGAATGGCCCAGCACAGTACGGGGCTCTGCGGCGCAGGGGGGGCACCAGAGGAGAACCGGCACCGGAGGGGGATCCTGCAACAGCAGCTCCGGTGGGCCCTGGGCCCCCACTCTGACCCTGGCACCCATACCTGTATTTCAGTTTGGGATGCACCTAATTCACTCTTTTGGATTCAGCAGAACCCCGAATCCTTCACAAACTATTCGGCTGAATACCTAACCAAAGCCGAATCCTAATTTGCATATGCATAAGTGCCTCTTGAATGATCACTTACAGTGGTAGAAATTACCCTTTCGTTCCATATCAAGTGTATATACATGTATAGTATTTATTTCAACAGACATTTAACATTTTGCACTGACGAAGGCCTCTTGAATAATTGCAGTGGTTTAAGTTAACCTTAATTCCTGTTTAAATTGTATATACATGTATTTCAGTGTACTTTGCTTATGTGTTTGAACTGGGTGTCCTCTTTAATTAGGGTCTGGACACACGGGCAGATTCGGGGATATTAGTTGTCAGGCGACAAATCTCCTGTTCTTCGCAGCGACTAATCTCCCCGATCTGCCTTCCCCTGCACACGGAGCACTTTGTTTTCCGAAGTCGCCCATAATTGCCTCACGAGGAAACTTTGGGCAACTTTGGAACGAATGGCTCCGTGTGCTTGCCCCCAGGTGATTTACATTTTAGCCGGCGGAAGGCAGAGGAAGGCAGATTGGGGAGATTAGTCGCTGCAAAGAAGAGGAGATTTGTCGCCTGGCGACTAATCTCCCTGAATCTGCCCGTGTGGCCAGACCCTTAATGATTTATTTTATTTTTACACTTTAATTAAAGTTACCCTTTGTATTTTAATGATTATCTTTTTAATTAACTTTTATTTTTTTAAGTTACCTTTTACTTCACATCTGTGTGAATTGTATCTACATGTATAAATTCCAATACACTTTGATGTTAGTTTTTACTGATGATGGTGTCTTGAATGATCACTTGTATTTGTTTGTTACCCTTCAATTCCTTATCTGTTTCAGGGTTATATAGATGTATCTATTACTTTATCATTTTGCACTTATCAAGGCCTCTTGAGTGATCACTTGCAGTGGTTTGTTACCTTTTAATTCCTTACCTGTTTAAATTGCACATATACATTTGTATTTCCCTCGTGTTTCCTTCTTTGCCTGAACTGATGATGGCTTGTTCATGGTCGCTTTAATTTATGTTACCCTTTGATTGCATGTATATTATTCAATATATTTTTGTTTTTTGTTTGTACTGATAATGGCATTTTTAATGATTTAATTGGTTTAAGTTACCCTTTACTCCCTATCTGTGTGAATTATATCTTCATGTATGTATTTGAATAGGCTTTTGGTTTTCATTTTCACTGATGGTGGTCACTTGGTTATCACTTGTATGGGTTGAAGTTACCCTTAAATTCCTTATCTGTTTTAAGTGTATATACGGGTAGAGTATGTCTTTCATTAGACCTTCTTTAATTTTTTACACTGATCAAGTCCTCTTAAAACATCACTCATATTGATTTGTTACCCTTTTCATTCCTTATTTGTGATGCAAAGTGTCATGACACCAGTCCTTCACAGACATGACACATCATTTGGCAGTTGTATTCCCCATTTCCCCACAGCACCCAGAAGGAGGGCAGAGCGTCATTTAGAGGCAAAAGAAAGCAGAGCCCTCTCATATTTTCCCTATGAATGAAAATCATTTATCTAGGGAATGTGCTGTACTTCTGAGATCCAAGGATCAGTTGGGCTGGTTGGCAAGTTGACCATTGGGCCTGGTTGGGAGTTGTACTGTCTTGATTTTGCAGAGGATTTGTTTTTTAAAAAAATGTGAATTATTTTATTGAAATGGAGTATATGGGAGATGGCTTTACTGTAATTCAGAGCTTTCTGGATAACCGGCCCTGGATAATGAATCCAATACCTGTACTGGAATGCTCATCCCGCATATTCTAGTAATACCTACTTTCCACTGCAACTGAGACAGGAACAAGTTATATGAACAAACCTTAGTGAAGCAAATGATTATGCTACCAGCCAAATAAAGATCTGGGATAATTAGGTATGCCTCTTATAGACTTAGCACCAACAATGTGAAATCCTCTTCATAAACTTTCCTGCTTCTTGACATTAGGACTGACTTGGCACAATTAGGCAGTTGGTAGATATATTATCAAATAATTAGCGGGAAATATGCACCTGGGAAAGAGACATCATTTATCCTAGTTATTTGTCACAAGCAAATGTAATATCCTTCCTTCTGAAATAATCCTTAAACCTCCATTAGGGTGTAGACTTTTAATGCTACTCTAAATATGTCTCCAGTTTTTTTCACACATTGTACAGCAAATGATTTCCATTTGTTAAAGGGGTTGTTCAGCTTTGTATTAACTTTTATTATGTAACCCTTTTTTGGCCACCCCCATGGTGCCAAGGTGGTACATCACAATATTTCTTACCAATGCAGGTCCTGAGTCCCCTTTGCTAAGTGAAAGGTATTGGGAAATTCCTCTCTGGCAGTGCCTCCACCTAATGGGATCCGGGAATACACATGAGGATAGTCCCATCAGGAAAACATTCACACACACACACACACACACACACACACACTTTTTTATATAAAAATGTAAACTTTATACAAAGAAATGCAATTTTAAAGGGGAAGTAAACTGTAACATTATACACATAAATGCATTCAAAGCATGACCCACTACCCTAGGAACTTGTAGCAGTCCAGTCCTGGTAATTCCCTGCCAGGAAAAGTCACGCAATTCCATTTTGGCAGCCCAAGAGTCTCAACCCCTTGTCCCCAAAAGAGGTAGCGCTACCTGCCCAAATACCTTTCCCGATGGAAAGCATTTGCTCCCATGTGGCAGGCACACAAACAGTCTGTTTCTCCAAACAGGAGATCGCTGGATCCTCATCCTTTCCTACCCCTTCCCTCAGGTAACACTCACCCCAATCCAGCTATTATCACCAAGACCCATGTCCTCTGCTGCCTGACCTTATCCACCACTCCATCTAGGTCTTGGAACCAAAGTTTATTTGTTTGTTAATATCATCAAGGATCTTGTAAATATCAGTACATTAAACAGATGTGTTACATATAAACACCTTCACTGGTCTGCAGTGAAAGTATATGAAGTTGAAACCATAATACCTGCATCTTTTTAGTTCCATCCAATTCCAGTAGCTATTGATTGTGTTATTTCAAAGAGTGTCTCTAAGTTAATTACATTGTATATCTTTCTTGACTAATCAATAGAGCCCCTTTCTTATTTTTACAGATATGTGTGTAGGGAGTCAACCTTGTAAAGAATGTATAGTTCTCTTGCATGTCCTCTAGATGGCAGTATCTGACAATTCAAATATCACCAGTGACCGTTTCATCTTCTTTATTTAAATACTAAATCTGATGCTTAAACAGTTCAGTATGACTGTCCCCGAGTGGAAAAAAAAAATTAAATTCTCCATGAGGAAAATGGGATTTTAAAATAAAATGGTGGTTTGTGGTTCATCAGCTGTTTTTTTAAAATTGACCAAAATAAGAACTATGGCTGCAATAATCTGCCTCAGCCTTGTAACTTATATCTGAATTGGTTAGCTAAAGAAAAATTGTAAAATGTATATTCAGAGGGATAGAGGAACATTTTTTTTATAATTGAGGAATAATTGAGGAATTCATTATAAGGAAATTCAATTATTGTTATGCTCCTTCCAGTGCCGGACTGGGGTGCTTGGGGCCCACCAGGAAACCTCATCTCAAGGTCCCACACCCCCCACCCCAGTACAAAAAGTGCCAACAAATATTCTTTTATATTTTATTTTGAAATCTAACATGGGGCTAGACATATTGTCTTTTCCAGGTGCCCCTAGTTCATGTGACTTGTGCTCTGATAAACTTCAGTCACTCTTTACTGCTGTACTGCAAGTTGGATTGATATCACCCACAGCCACCCCTCCCGCTTCCCCAGCAACCCATCAACAGAACAATGGGAAGGTAACCAGTTAACAGCTCCCTGGTAGATATAAGAACAGCACTTAATAATAACATCCCATGTCCCATATGGTATAGTGAATTATTTGCAGTGTAAACAGTGTAATTTAGAAATAAAAATCTACACCATAAAAATCATGACAGAATCCCTTTAAAAGTAACTTTTAGTATGACCCAGAGAGTGATATTCTAAGAAAATTTGCAATTGGTCTTCATTTTTTTATTTGTGTTTTTTTAATTACTTAGCATTTTGTTCAACTTTTGTCCAATTTGGAATTTCAGCACTGATCTGGTTTCTAGGGTCTCAATTATCCTAGACCAGACATTGGTTTGAGTCAGAAGAAGAAGGCAAATAATTAGGCATACAAATAAATCTAAATATAAAAAAGGCAAAATAAATAAATAAGGCACATAAAAATAAATAAGGAAGATCAATTGAAAAGTTGCTAAAAATTGTCCATTCTATAAAATAATAAAAGTTAACTCAAATGTATTCTACCCCTAAGAGGTTAAAAAAAACCTGCTCATACCCACCCTAGTATCAGTGACACAAAGAGCATTTATAAAAATGTTTAAATAACTTTTTTTTTTAATCTTTGTTTAGTTAGACCAAAGTCAGTCACCTTCTGTTATGATGCTGTAACAGGCTTCCGAACAGCCAGTAAAGTCATCAAGTTAGGTAAGATGTGCTACCTGGGAGACCTGAGAGGTAGTTGTGCCACTGCCAAGATCTACTACTGAACTGTTCTAATGTGCTGCTGAACTGTGAAGATTGCATGGCCACAATGTGTACTTCAATGTGTTTGATCGCAGCCGAGAGCCACACCTAATAGAACGCACATGCGGGGACCCGGGACAGGTTACGTTGCTGCCTGAAATGTAGAATCTACGTGCAGGCGCAGTGCAGCCAATCGATAGCAGCATAGCTTTGATCATGTGATAACAGGGTCCTCTGCAGCTTGGTTCCAACCAGAGGACAGTACTGGCAGGCAGGAGGCTATGGGCGGAACCAGAGTGATGTGGCCAGAGGGTGCTGGTGTGCCCACTGCTGCCAATCACTTACTGGTGCAATTGAGATTTAAGAGGGGCTCACTGGATGTATTTGTGTCATAAACCCTGAGGGACCACACGGTACATAATTAATTTTTTTTTATTTTGCGATTGCGAATTACCTAAAGCAAGGGCCCACCATGGCTGGGGCTCACAGGGGTTTTTTCCCCTTGCAGGCCAGTCCGACCCTGCTGTCTTCTGAATGGAACTCTGAATCATAAAGGAGAAGCTTAACTAAAGAAGTAGTTAGAAATGTTGTACATTGTGTTTTGAGCTTCTGTACCAGCCCAAGGTAACCACAGCCCATTAGCAGTGAAGATCTGTGTCTCCAAAGATGCCCCAGTAGCTCCCCATCTTCTTTTCTGCTGATTCACTGCACATACTCTGTGCTGATGTCCCTTACTGAGCTTAGGGACTGACGCACAATATACAGTGCACATAGAATATAAATGTCCCAATATAAGGCTAATTAGTAATTAATACAAATAATTACTAAAAGCCAGCGCAGAAACCTTCACACAGCATCAAGATTTAATAATTAGACCTGTAGCATCAGCTTATATTACAGACCAATCTCATTTTCTGCTAATTAGTAATTAATACAAATAATTACTACATGGCAGCATAGAAACCTGCACACTTAGCATCAAGATTTAATAATTAGACCTGTAGCATCAGCTTATATTACAGACCAATCTCATTTTCTGCTTGATTATTTGTGACAACCCCTAAGCTCAGCTTCTCAACAGCTGCTCAGAGCCCACTGAGCATGTGAGTGTCACAGACACTTTCCAAGATGGTGACCCCCTGTGACAAATTTTAAATCCTGGATCTTTGCTGCTATTGAGATGTTAACACTTTAGGCTGGTGCAATAAGTTTAGTATATACTGTATAATATGGTATTTTTAGCCATATTCATTTTTAGAGTTTAGATCTCCTTTGAAGAACCAATTCTCTCAATGATGTCACTGCTATTTAATTTAATGGCTATACATAGTGGTCAGCGGATGTTCCCCCAGTTTTACCCACAACCTGCTGCCTTAGTTGGTCTCTTTCATACAAGACAAAGTTAAGCATAATCGGCCTATTGTTCTATGCCTTGGTATAGGTCAGTGCCCATGAACAACAGAGGAATCAATGTAAGTAGAACTGAATATTCCTCCAAAGATTATTATTGAAAACATTGCTGTTTCAAAGAGACAAGGTTGCCATTTGAAAAGTTCACTTTTCCCTACCTTAGCTAGGAACATATATATATATGAAGAACACAGTCACTATTCAATTTCAGTCCATTGTTCATTCAGTGAGCAGAACACTGGGACAGTGCTGTGTCAGGAAAGTGTGGCCAAGGCCTCTAATAAATTGCTGCGTACGTAAGTTTAAGTATAAAACGTCAACACTTTGTATTTTGTTATTGTTAGTCTATTTTTTATATATTGATGTCTGGAATGCAAGGTTGGAATGATTTGACTAGAACCAGATGCTTTTTGTATTCTGATCATTTGGTGACTCAAACTTAGGGGCATACATATCTTCTGTTTGTTCAGAATTCCCAAAATAGCTGCTGTCAGGCATGAAGGGGGATGATGGCAGGTTGATATATAAGCCCCATACCCATGTGATCCAGTTCAGGCCCCTCCTGCACTTCCAACCTGATGCTGGCCCCTGAGCCAAAATGGCAAGTCCAGCTGGAGACAAGACTTTAAGACCCTAAGAGGGGCCAGCATTTATTAAAAGAATGAATGCTTTAATGATGTCCAAACTAAAACATTTTAAAAAATTCACTTTCAAAGCAGGTTGCAGTTTTCTGTTTTTCAGGATGTTCTACCAGGAAAGGGTTAACAGTTTCACAAAGCAATTGTCTTGTATAGGAAATATAGGATATACATTTTCTAATCCATATAATCTGCTATGTACAGTATATGTGTTTATTATATATTTATGTGCACTGTGTAAATTACATATTTGGTATGTAAGAAACATTCTGTGCAATCATTTATAATTGCCGGGCCATTCCTTTACTATGAAGACTGGCATTCACTTTCCTTTTAGCTATGTATGGCACTTTAGTGCTCAAACAGTTTCCCCATGTGGCTGGTAAGGTTTAAAGGAGAACTAAACCCTAAAAATGAATGTGGCTAAAAATGCCATATTTTATATACTGAATTTATTGCACCAGCCCAAACTTTCAGATTGTCAATAGCAGCAAAGATCCAGAACTTCAAACTTATCACAGGGGGTCATCATCTTGGAAAGTGTCTGTGATACAGTGGGCTCTGAGCAGCGGTTGATAAGCTAAGTTTAGGGGTCGTCACTAATTATCAAACCGAAAATGAGGTAGATTTTATTAAATGCAGATGCAAGTTGCACTGGTTTCTGTGCTGCCATGTAGTAACTATCTGTATTAATTACTAATCAGCCTTATATTGTGGCATTTATATGCTATGTGTACTGTATATTGTGAGTGGGTCCCTAAGCTCAGTAAGTGACATCAGCACAGAGCATGTTCAGTGAATCAGCAGAAAAGAAGATGGCGAGCTACTGGGGCATCTTTGGAGACACAGATCTTCCCTGCTTAAGGGATGTGGTTGCTTGGGCTGGTACAGAAGCACAAAACTTAATGTACAACATTTCTAGCTACTTCTTTAGTTAAGCTTTAGTTCTCCTTTAATGACAGCGGCTTGATGCAAGTAGCTACAACTACCTGATTGTCCCAAAAGCAGGAGAATAGTGCATGCAGCATTTTCTGCTGTCATATAGAGCAATTTGTTCTCATGTATCTCACTTTGCACATGTGCATCATTGTATGTATAATATAACTTATGTGCATATAGTATGTGCTCCAGTTCATGTGACCCTACATTTCTAACTTGAGACTGTCACCAAAGTGAAGATGGAGTCCCACTGGAGAAATGACTAAGATCCTGAGAAGACCCTTTCATTTCTTAGGTTTAATAAAATTTGATAAAATGAAGAAGTTAGAACTCATCATTATAGTCGGTATGGTACCATACATTTGAGAAATGTACCTTTTCTCCTAATTTACTTTTAGTTTATTTAATGGTTATTTGGCTATTGAGAGCACTTTATTTGAACTCATTCTCCTGCTGGCGTTTTATTTAAAATGACTTCTTAAAAACAACAATAAATACACTCACTTTCTTTCCCTTAGTGTAATCGCATTCAGTTCAATTTCTGTAGCTAGAGGATAGCGGCTCTGATGAAGCTGTGAACAACAGCAAAACGCGTTAGGTGAAGGGGAACGCACATCGGTCTAGTACAAGTACCAGGAGGAGGTCTGTATCCGGCCGGTAACCACTGTTGGATGATTGCAGAATCATTTCCATGGTGAAGAGAAAACCCTTCACAATAGCCAAACAAGAGAACAAGAGAACCTCTCCAGGAGGTAGGTGTATCGATATCCAAGTCTACCATAAAGAGAAAACTGCATGAAAGTAAATGCAGAGGCAGCACTGCAAGGTGCAAGCCACTCATAAGCATCAAGCATAGAAAGGCTAGATTGGACTTTTCTAAAAAAACATTTAAAGTGGACCTGTCATCCAGACACAAAAATCTGTATAATAAAAGTCCTTTTCAAATTAAACATGAAATCCAATGTGTTGGGTCCCCTTTAAAAAAGCTAGCACAGTTCTGAAAAAACATTCCTTGGACAGATGAAACCAAGATCAACCTCTACTAGAATGATGGCAAGAAAAAAGTATGGAGAAGGCGTGGAACAGCTCATGATCCAAAGCATACCACATCATCTATAAAACATGGCGGAGGCAGTGTGATGGCTTGGGTGTGCATGACTGTCAGTGGCACTGGGACACTAGTGTTTATCCATGATGTGGCACAGGACACAAGCAGTCGAATGAATTGTGAGGTGTTCAGAGACATACTGCCTGCTCAAATCCAGCTAAATGCAGTCAAATTGATTGAGAGGCATTTCATAAAACAGATGGACAACGACCCAAAACTTACAGCCAAAGCAACCCTGGAGTTTATTAAAGCAGAGAAGTGGAATATAATTGAATGGCCAAGTCAGTCACTTGATCTGAATCCAACTGAGCATGCATTTCACTTGTTGAAGACTAAACTTCAGACAGAAAGGCTCACAAACAAACAGCAACTAAAAGCCGCTGCAGTAAAGGCCCGGCAGAGCATTAAAAAGGAGGAAACCCAGAATCTGGTGATGTCCATGAGTTCAAGACTTCAGGCTTTCATTGCCAGCAAAGGGGTTTCAACTAAGTATTTTTTTTTATTTGTCCAATTACTTTTGAGAAATGAAGTAATTGTGTTAAAAAAGGCTTTAGTTCCTCACATTTTTATGCAATCTTGTTGTTCAATCCACTGAATAAAAGCTGAAAGTCTGCAGTTCAACCGTATTTAAAATTAATTATGGTAATGTACAGAACCAAAATTAGAAAAAAAGTTGTCTCTGTCCAGATATTTATGGACCTAACTATATGTTTTACTAAACATGTTTTTTTCTTTTTTTAAAATAAAGTATTTCCTTCTGTTTAGTTTGCTTGTACACAATTTTTATAAGATTTGTGCCAGTTAAAGAGATTACGTTTGTTCTCTTAAGTATATTCTGCCATTAACAACAGCTGCCAGACTATAGACAAATAGCTAAGTTTTCTAATAGACTGGCTTCAAATCCTAAAGCCCAAGAGCACCAGGCTACATAGCCCTTAAATAATGCATACAAGGAGATCAGAAGATCAACTGTCTGTTTAAAGTGAATCTGTTCCCTATAGCCCTTTATTGTCATAACATTCTGTTTGTACAAGGCAGATGGAAGTGATAGCTGTGATAGCAGATTTCACCACGAGTGAACTGTGAATGGCCAGGGATCCCTGTTTATCATATTGAGCAGTATGCTGTCACTTTAGAACACATATCATTATATAACCTTATGTTCTCTTCTGCTATTTAGGTATTCCTACAACCAAAAATAAAAAAAATGCATCTTTTGTTGGTAATGGAAAGACTAGCAGTTAATTTTAGACTACGAGCTGAAGAAAATACTGTTTTTTTCACTTGACTTCATGCATCAAATCCAGGGTTATGTCTGGAAATTGCAGGAGTTGGATTTGATTCTGGGAAACTAAACAATTATTTGTTTATAATTGATGCAATATTTTGAAGTCTCTTAAATTTAAATATGCAAATATGGTTTTGGTAAGGGATACAGAAAGACAAATATTTTGGGGAGAATTTGGTATTTCAGCAAATCCAAATGTAAGATATTCTATGCATCCCTAATCTAAACTGCACATCCGATTGAATTAACAGGCAAGAACAATGCTTTACACCACCAACCAACTGAAACAATCAACCCAAAGGGATCAGTCATAAAAGTTGCAGAACAAAGTACACGGATATAATTCTTTGACATAAACATATAACAGTATCAGGAAGTTCATGAATAAAAACAAAATGGTGTTGTCTTTGGCATTCTGGGTAACTTAAAATAGCATAAACCCAACCAGAGCAAAAACAGGAAAATGAGAACATTAAGTTGTAATACAAAGACTAGTCGGGATGCCACATTTTTTGGGGCTTTCCTTTTTTACACAGCAAAATTGTCATCAGAGGTTCAGAGGCGTTACTACTGAGGAAGCAGACCATGAGTCTGCAGGGGGCCCCAAGAAGTAAAGGAGGCACATGAGGCTCTAATTAATGAGCAATTTCAATAAATATTGGTAAAATAGGATAACCTCTGGATATGTTAGGGCCCTCAAAATAAAATAATTGGGTAAAATACTGTGAGGTGATAACCCTAATGTCCACTGTAGAAAAAAAAGAACAGAGACACCTGGACAACAGTAGGGATGTAGCGAACGTCGGAAAAAATGTTCGCGAACATATTCGCGAACTTGCGTCAAAAATGCGAACGGTTCGCGAACGTCGCGAACCCCATAGACTTCAATGGGAAGGCGAATTTTAAAAGCTAAAAAGACATTTCTGGCCAGAAAAATGATTTTAAAGTTGTTTAAAGGGTGCAACGACCTGGACAGTGGCATGCCAGAGGGGGATCAAGGGCAAAAATGTATCTGAAAAATACATTGTTGACACAGCGCTGCGTTTTGTGCTGTAAAGGGCAGAGATCACACTACGTCACTCAGGTGATGTTTCTGGTCACGGAATGTGAAAAAGCTCACACAGCTAGGTGGCACTTGGTTAAAGACTGGGCAAACAATGCCTGCAAGGGCAACGTATACAGTAGTGGATACGGAATATATTATTGCTGCTGTAAAAACATCACTCAGGTGATGTTTACGGACACGGAATTATTATTGTTATTTAGACAGAATGTGAAAAACCTCAGACAGCTAGGTGGCACTTGCATACCTCCCAACTGTCCCTCTTTTGACCACTCAACCCCCTGTCCCTCTTTTGTACTGGAAAGTCCCTCTTTTCTCTGCACTGAACAGCCAGAAAAAAAACAGTTTCTAACTTAATTAGCTTTTGGCAGAGAGCTCAGAACAGCTAACAGGTGCAAATAAGATACTTTGTAACAATTTTGACTCTGGTTGGTGCTGGTAGTGGTGAACTACTAGGAGGAGCAGCACACCAGTCCCACTCCCCAACACAGCTAGACTAATAGCATTGGGCTCTTACAGTAGCAAAGTAAAAAAAACAAAAAAGAAAATAAAAGCAGTCCTTACAAGGACTATTGGGTTACAGGCAGCAGTCAGCAGATGAGAGATCAGCAGCAGGACAGCTGCCCACAGCAGCTACATACAGAGCACTGCAGTAGAAGGTAGATTACTAGTCAGCAAAGCTAACTAACCTAAACTCACTGTCCCTCAAATCCCTGCAGAGTTCTGTCCCTACAATACAGAGCAGTATCAAGTAGATTACTAGCCAGCAAAGTTACTATCAACTGTCCCTCAAATCACTAAACAGCTCTCTCCCTACACTAGCTCTTCCAAGCACACACAGGCAGAATGAAAAAACGCTGAAGGGGTTCAGTTTATATATGGAAGGGGAGTGGTCCAGAGGGTGTGGGGGTGGCCCAGGAGGGAGAGCTTCCTGATTGGCTGCCATGTATCTGCTGGTCTGGGGGAGAAATGGCAAAAAAAAGCGCCAGCGACGTTCGCGTTCGCGAACATTCAGCGAACGCAAACAGTCGATGTTCGCGCGAACTAGTTCGCGGGCGAACAGTCCGCGACATCCCTAGACAACAGGTATCACACTCCCTGCATATAAAATAACATACTTCTTCATACTTCTTCTCTCATGGCTTTGCGATAGATAATGCCTTAAAGGGATAATAAATCCAAAGGCTTCATTCTATTTTACATTTCACTAAATATTCATTATACATATATACAGTACACATACATTAAAAGGGCCAGAAAATCTGCTACATTTTTGAATGCTTTTTTGGGGGGAACTTTGTTGCTTATCTACTGCATTCCCCAAGGTTCCCCTGCAGGACCCTCATCCAGTACTATAGCTTTAACCAGTCAACCTGGAACTAGTATAATTTTAGTTTAGTGGCGCTAACTATTACCGACTCCTGCAAAGGTATTTGGGTCCAAAACTGAACTGATTAACACATTCACAAGAGAGAGGGAAATTAAACTGTAAGCATCTCTGGGACAGGCACTAATGTGAAATATGAGCAATCTTTATACATCACTGTGTAATATATCAGTGTTAGATAAATTAAGTTTAATAATCTGGAAATGTGTTATGCATGGTTACTAAGTTAAATGATCAGGCAAACCAAATCAAAGAGGCATGTTTCCAACAGCTGAAAATAACACCAGCAGTTCCATATAGTTCCTCGTTTTTATATTATATATAAATTCATTTATATTACCACTCAAAGGAAAACAAAAAAAAAAATTAACCAAAAAAGTACAACCTTGAATATTAAGGGGGAGTAAAAGGGCATATATGACAGGCCTATCTGTTACTACCTTATTTTAAATAGTATGTTTTTAAGCAAAAAAGGCCAGGGTAGACATTGATACAGTCAGTAGGGACTGATAGCACACTGAACAACACAGTGAGTAAGCATACATCACTGTATTTGTGCTTCTCTTCTGCCTACTACGATGAACCATCATTTAAAGTCCATTAAGATGCCAGAGAGATGAAGAATTGATGTTAGTTAAAAGCCAGATTTATGCAGGGCTGGCATTACTTACAGGCCTTTTAACACAGGTGAGAAGAAGTCTAAAAAGGGAAATCTCAATTTAAATTTAATATTCGGCGGAAGAGACAGACTATCCTGTAGCATATTAACTAAACATCTGAATCCTATATAGAGGCTTCAGTTAAAAATCCTTTGTCATTGTTAAAGGGGACATAAACCCAAAAGCCAGCATAGTGGTATTAACAATAATATAATCCCAAACTATACCATAGCTACAGTAAATAGGTGCAAAATTATGCAGGCTTGAATGCTTTTCACAAAATATTAACTTTATTCCTTTACGATCCTTACACTTAAGCTCCAGTATGTCTGTCCAGCCTCTGATAAATGGCACCCAGGAAAACCATGCAATTAACACCAGCCTTTAGTGGGTTGCACTTCTGAGGTTCCCTTAGCATTTAGCGCCCACTCACAGTTGACTTGCCCTAAGTGATTCGCAAAAGAATGCTGTTATGGACACAGTGTGCTGGAAAAAATGCCATAAAAACTCTTGGTCTGCACCTTTTGAATGCTATATTGTGAGTAAAAAGCATGCCTATATTTGACATAGCAAATGTGCCTTATAATTAACAATGATGAATCTTTACCCCTGTGATTCACCATATTTACACGACATTTCCTTGTAAAATCAGTGCCATAAAAGCTATGTTTGCTTATCAGACAATTTAGTGTTCTGTATTGTTTTGTTCTGCGTCACTTGTAACCATAGTGCAAACAGTAACTCTTGTGCTTGCGTGCCTGTGTTTATCTAATACTAGCTTTTTCACAAAAAGAGGGATTAGGGCTTCTAAAAAGTTGTGTGAACTGCATTTGGTATCCACCTGACTGGTATTTTCTAGGCCTGGAGGTAAAAATTATCCCTGATGCTAATATTATTAATAAAGAAAATGATTAAAAATATAGCAAAGCCAGTAATTTTTTTCCAGAAAAGGTGGCAACCCTAGATCTGCATGATCTGTTTATAGAATGAATAGACATAACTGGGCAGCAGCTGCATTCCAGGGGTTCTTGCTGACCACTTGCACACAGCGCATACCATTCGGGAATGGGCCAAGGAGGGGCTGTATCCCTAGTTCAGAGAGGGCAATTTTGCTCTCTGCACTAGCAGAGATGAAATTCCTATTTAAAAATTGGAATTTCCGCTTTTAAAGTTACCAGGAGTGGCTTTTTGCTGTTCATGGTAACTTGCTACTGCCACCTGAGGACAATTTCTCAGTTCACCTCATTGGTGCAGTGCCCCTGCTGGGCAGAGAGAAAAAACAACAGGAAATGCAAATGATATATTTAAAGGGGCTGATTACTATAAAAAGTAGGAGCATGTATAAGATCAACATGTAGTAGGGTAAATGTTATATGTTTAATGCAAATGTGTAATTAATGGTGAATACAGATATTTTGAGATGCACCACTAGAGGTAGCTATAGGTTAGCATTTAGCAGGAATCCCCAGTGGGCAAAGGAAAGGCAATTATAAAAGGAAATGTGTCATGGAAAGCAAGATGAGCAGAGGGAACTGCAGCAATAGAGTCATCTCCTGAAACAGGTACTGAGCCTAGGTAGTGTGAGACCTAGCGGCGTAATAGTTCACTCTAGGAAGTGTAAGTTAGAGAGGTAATTAGCATGGGCAGATATTGTACCAACTAAGATTGAGTGGGCATAGTGTTCCCAGCGGGAATCCCACCAGCAAGGCTTTAAGAGTAATGGCTGATCTGTATAGAGCCGGCTAGAGCCCAGAAGGGGTGCCTGTGAGTGTGTGTGTCCCCTGGTAGTGTGCTGTTACGGGCAATGTTCTGCAAAAGGCTGGGAGATTGAGCCCTGTGAATGTGCTGCTGTTCTACTGAGGGCCTTGACAAATAAAGAGAATGTGATTGAACAGAACTGTGCAGCAATGATTGTCACAAATTTGCACAAATGTAAGTGCCCTTTTGCTTGGTAAACAAGCCCTATAATATTTACTGATGTTGGGAATGTGGCAAAATCAAGAACATTAACATTGCTGAAAATATTATACTGCACAGGAGAAATAGTCCATCTCTCCATATGTTGTAATTTCCCTCTTCGAATATATTATTGCAAAATGAAGCCTTCTGAAATCAGAAGGTATTTACTTGTCTCATGCCATACACACATAACTGCCTAGATACCAAAAATGAGAGTTAATTAATTAATCCATAAGGCATCATGGGCGGAGACATATTATTGCAAATAATCACAATTCTATTAACTCAATTAAAGAGTTTTTATGGTGAGGTCATTTTTATGGTCATCTGTATTCTGTTTCTTTTCCTGAGTAATGCTGTACCTATATATCGATATATATGCAATGTAAAATCTGCAGCCTACTACCTTAAAACTATGCCCAGTATCTAATAATCAGCAACAGTAAAATGGGCAGCTGTGTTCTATATACAGTATTAAAGCATTCATCTTTTCTCTGCCCTGTTCTACTGTGTATATAAGGTTAAGTTCTTCTATTCATTAAGGGTAAACATAGAGCTTTTCCTCCTGAATGTCAGTGTTTTATTCTCAATTGCTAGCAGGACCATCCAGCCATAAGGATGTTTCATTATTTGCTCACCCTCTGAGTCATCAGATTGGATATGCTTATTTTTCCATCCTGGTAAGGATATCTCATACTGCTGGGAAATCAAAAAGACAAGTGCTTGGAGTCGAAGTGACGTTGAGTGTATTTGCCTTACTCACTATATGCTGAATGCTAATAATTAGGATGTGGCTATGGCTTTGCCTTGTTTTACAGGAAAAAAATGTATTTGAATCATTTGTGCTTATTACCCATATTAACCGTGTCTATATATTGCAATGCAATTTAGCTAACTGATTGTGATCTTTTATATAGATTACTAGGCAAATCTAATATCCACAGTCTACATATAGATCATGCATTTTGTGTTCACATGCATGCTTTATGACAGTGGTTGTTAGACTTTTCAGTTCAAACATCATGTATCACTCAATCATAGTTCTAAGAATATTAGACAGCATTAGCAGATATTCATCATAATCCGACTATTAACATTCAAGCTGAGATTTTAGAAGTATCTATGAGAGCAAACAGATCTAATCAAAACCGACCTTCAGGATGAGCCCATCTCCCACTCCTCTAGGTCAGCCCAGGGGGGGTCAGCCCCACATTTTCGTTACTGTTTATGATGTTGTCTGTGATTTTTGTTAGTTGCCAGCCAAAAGGGCAGCTCCAAGTTTCTTCTATAGTGCTAGTCAGGTCAGCAATGATTCTGGGGCTGCTGCCACCTGAGGCAGCGGCCCAGATTCTGCCCCCCCTCCTCTCCCACTCTGCGCTTAAAAATTAGGGTCGGTGCGGGTCTAAGGGGTCAGTATCGCTAGTGCAGTAAGCGCAATGGCGCTCTCTGCACTAGCGGAGCCAAATTTCCAGGTTAAAACCTTTTTGCCGCCCCTTGTAACTGGTCGCTCGCTGCCGCCTGAGGCAAGGGTCTCACCTTGCCTCATGGCAGAAGCGGTCCTAAGTTAAGTACAACCAATGCTATGGCAATATTATTGTATCATTGATACAAATGGAACAATCAAGAGAATCATTTGGCAGAGAAGACTGGTAAGAGCAGTTTCTGGGGAAAATATAATTATTATTATTATAAGTATTTGAGTTTAAGGGGCAGCTTTCTCAGCATTGCAAACAAACTTTAAGAAATATCTACAAATTTGGTATCTAAAGCTAGTGATTGCATATAGAAGTCAATTGGAGTTGTACAGCATTAGAGATGGCGCGAACTGTTCGCCGGCGAACTTGTTCGCGCGAACATCGGGTGTTCGCGCTCGCCGGAAGTTCGCGAACGTCGCGCGACGTTCGCCATTTTGGGTTCGCCATTGTTGGCGCTTTTTTTTGCCCTCTCACCCCAGACCAGCAGGTACATGGCAGCCAATCAGGAAGCTCTCCCCTGGACCACTCCCCTTCCCTATAAAAACCGAAGCCCTGCAGCGTTTTTTCACTCTGCCTGTGTGTGCTGAAGAGATAGTGTAGGGAGAGAGCTGCTGCCTGTTAGTGATTTCAGGGACAGTTGAAAGTTTGCTGGCTAGTAATCGTGTTGATACTGCTCTGTTATTGGAGGGACAGAAGTCTGCAGGGGTTTGAGGGACATTTAAGCTTAGGTAGCTTTGCTGGCTAGTAATCTACCTTCTACTGCAGTGCTCTGTATGTAGCTGCAGTGGGCAGCTGTCCTGCTTCTGATCTCATCTGCTGACTGCTGCAATAACAGTAGTCCTTGTAAGGACTGCTTTTATTTATTTTTTTGTTGTTTTACTACTACTACTACTACTACTACTACTACTACTATAAGAGCCCAGTGCTATTAGTCTAGCAGTGTTGGGGAGTGGGACTGGTGTGCTAATCTGCTGCTCCTAGTAGTTCAGCAGCACCAACTGTAATTTTTTTTTTTAATATTCATTTTTTTTTTATTTTACTTTTTTTTATTTTACTACCGCTGTAGTAGTGTATAAGTTGACCTTTTAGGCATTATTTGCCCTGTAGGCATTTTTTGCCCAGTGTGTTATTCAACCAACTGCCATCTAGCTGTGTGACCTTGTTCACATTCTGTCTAAATATCCATAATATTACCGTCTCCAGAAAAAACACCGGAGTGACTTTTTTCAAGCAGCCATAATATTTTTTACGTAATCCGTATCCATCGCTGTAGTAGTGTATAAGTTGACCTTTTAGGCATTATTTGCCCTGTAGGCATTTTTTGCCCAGTGTGTTATTCAACCAACTGCCATCTAGCTGTGTGACCTTGTTCACATTCTGTCTAAATATCCATAATATTACCGTCTCCAGAAAAAACACCGGAGTGACTTTTTTCAAGCAGCCATAATATATTTTACGTAATCCGTATCCATCGCTGTAGTAGTGTATAAGTTGACCTTTTAGGCATTATTTGCCCTGTAGGCATTTTTTGCCCAGTGTGTTATTCAACCAACTGCCATCTAGCTGTGTGACCTTGTTCACATTCTGTCTAAATATCCATAATATTACCGTCTCCAGAAAAAACACCGGAGTGACTTTTTTCAAGCAGCCATAATAAATTTTACGTAATCCGTATCCATCGCTGTAGTAGTGTATAAGTTGACCTTTTAGGCATTATTTGCCCTGTAGGCATTTTTTGCCCAGTGTGTTATTCAACCAACTGCCATCTAGCTGTGTGACCTTGTTCACATTCTGTCTAAATATCCATAATATTACCGTCTCCAGAAAAAACACCGGAGTGACTTTTTTCAAGCAGCCATAATATATTTTACGTAATCCGTATCCATCGCTGTAGTAGTGTATAAGTTGACCTTTTAGGCATTATTTGCCCTGTAGGCATTTTTTGCCCAGTGTGTTATTCAACCAACTGCCATCTAGCTGTGTGACCTTGTTCACATTCTGTCTAAATATCCATAATATTACCGTCTCCAGAAAAAACACCGGAGTGACTTTTTTCAAGCAGCCATAATATATTTTACGTAATCCGTATCCACCGCTGTAGTAGTGTATACGTTGATCTTGTGGGCATTATTTGCACAGTGTTTTCTTCAAACCGCCATCTAGCTGTGTGAGCTTGTTCACATTTTGTCTAAATATTGATAATATTATCGTCTCTAGAAAAACCACTTGAGTTACTTTTTTTCAAGCAGCATTCTTATATTTTACGTAATCCGTATCCACCGCTGTGTATACGTTGACCTTGTAGGCATTATTTGCACACTGTTTTCTTCAAACCGCCATCTAGCTGTGTGAGCTTGTTCACATTTTGTCTAAATATTGATAATATTATCGTCTCTAGAAAAACCACTTGAGTTACTTTTTTTCAAGCAGCATTCTTATATTTTACGTAATCCGTATCCACCGCTGTGTATACGTTGACCTTGTAGGCATTATTTGCACACTGTTTTCTTCAAACTGCCATCTAGCTGTGTGTATTATCGTTTCCAGAAAAACCAACTGAGTTTTTGTTGTTGTTGTTTTTTTAAAAATAATGCCAGGCAAAGGCAGGCCGCCACGCAGAGGCCGTGCTAGGGGCCGTGCTGCTATGCAATCCTGTGGCCCTAGCAAATTGCCCAGTTTTAAAAAGCCAATGACCCTGAACTCCCAAAATGCTGAAGAGGTAGTTGACTGGCTTACACAGCACACCCCATCCTCTACCGTTTCTAACTTTACCACAACATCCTCCTCATCCTCCACTGCTATGGCCACCCCACGTAACACTTCCTCCACCACCGGTGCCCCTTCTTCACTGGAGTCAGAGGAGTTATTTTCCCATGAGTTTCTTGAACTGAGTAATGCGCAACCATTATTGGCAGAAGAAGATGAAGGAGATGAGGACGTTACACCAGATTTAATTCTGGCAGAGAACACGACAGAGATGGACATAATGATGAGTGATGAGGAGGAGGTCCCCGCTGCTGCTTCCTTCTGTGATGTGTCAGAAGAAATTGATGCATCTGAGGAGAATGATGATGAGGAGATTGATGTTTTGTGGGTGCCTAGTAGAAGAGAGCAAGAGGAGGGTAGTTCAGATGGAGAGACGGAGAGTCAGAGAGGCAGTAGGAGAATAAGACTTAGAAGAAGCAGGGAGGACAGCCCGCAGGGATCAGTAGGGCAACAACATGTATCGGCACCTGTGTTCAGCCGGCCAACGCACCCGCCATTGCCGCCAATGCCGCCAACTTCTACTGTTACCGCCAGATCGCACACTTCCAAAAAGTCAGCAGTGTGGGATTTTTTTAATGTGTGTGCCTCTGACAAAAGCATTGTAATTTGCAATGAGTGCAGTCAGAAACTGAGCCTTGGTAAGCCCAACAGCCACATAGGTACAACTTCTATGCGAAGGCACATGAGCGGCAAGCACAAAGCACTTTGGGAGCAACACCTCAAAGGCAACAGGCAAACTAAAAGCCACACTCCTTCTGGTCCAGCATCTTACTGCTCTACCTCTGCTCTCCTTGACCCATCTGAACCACCCTCCACTCCGCCTTCCACCTTGACCACCTGTTCCCATTCCCAGTCATCTGCCACCAGCCAAGTTTCTGTGAAGGCCATGTTTGAGCGTAAGAAGCCAATGTCTGACTGTCACCCCCTTGCCCGGCGTCTGACAGCTGGCTTGTCTGCACTCTTAGCCCGCCAGCTTTTACCATACCAGCTGGTGGACTCTGAGGCCTTCCGCAAATTTGTAGCAATTGGGACACCGCAGTGGAAGGTACCCAGCCGCAATTTTTTTTCTAAAAAGGGAATACCACACCTGTACCAACATGTGCAGAGCCAAGTTACCGCATCTCTGTCACTTAGTGTTGGGCCAAAGGTCCATATGACTACTGACGCATGGTCCTCCAAGCATGGTCAGGGCAGGTATGTCAACTACACTGCCCACTGGGTGAACTTGGTAATGGCTGGGAATGGGAAGCAGGGAATGGGTAGCTCAACAACAACAACAGTGGAGTTGGTGTCACCGCCACGGATTGCACGCGGTTCTGCCACCACCTCTACTCCTCCATCGCTCTCTACCTCGTCTTCTTCCTCTTCTTCTTCTTACTCTGCTGCTGGGTCCTCCTTCTCCTCCTCCACACCTGTGCACCCCCAGCTCCCCCTAGGCTATTCGACGTGCCAGGTACGCCGTTGTCACGCTGTCTTGGGGATGACGTGCCTGGAAAGCAAAAACCATACCGGATCTGTACTCCTGTCATCTCTGCAGTCACAGGCCGATCGGTGGCTGACCCCACACCAACTGCAGATCGGAAAAGTGGTGTGTGACAATGGAAGCAATCTGTTGGCAGCGTTGAGACTGGGAAATTTAACACATGTGCCCTGCATGGCACATGTGTTAAATTTAATAGTCCAACGTTTTGTCTCCAAGTACCCAGGATTCCAGGACGTTCTCACCCAGTCCAGAAAGGTGTCGGCCCATTTCAGACGTTCCTACACAGCCATGGCACGCCTTGCTGACATTCAGCAGCGCTACAACATGCCAGTCAGGCGTTTGATTTCTGACAGCCAGACTCGCTGGAATTCAACGCTCCTTATGTTGGAACGTCTGCTGCAACAACAAAGGGCCGTCAACGAGTACCTTTTTGAACTGGGTGGTAGGACTGGATCTGCAGAGCTGGGGATTTTTTTCCCCCGTTACTGGGTGCTTATGCGCGATGCCTGCAGGCTCATGCGACCTTTTGAAGAGGTGACAAATATGGTCAGTCACACCGAAGGCACCATCAGCGACCTAATACCCTTCGCTTTCTTCCTGGAGCGTGCCGTGCGACGAGTGACAGATGAGGCTGTAGACCAGCGTGACGAGGAGCTGGAAGCGCACGATTTATGGTCGGAATCACCAGAACGAACCCAGGCACCTGCTGCAACGCAGGGAGAGGTGCCAGAAGTGGAGTCAGAGGAGGAAGGTGGCTTTGTGGAGGAGGAGGAGGAGGACCAACAGGAGCAGGCTTCCCAGGGGGCTAGTGGTGACCTTTTGGGGACCCCTGGTCTTGTACGTGGCTGGGGGGAGGAGACCGTGGATGATGCAGTCCTTGATAATGAGGAAGCGGAGATGGATAGCTCTGCATCCAACCTTGTGAGAATGGGGTCTTTCATGCTGTCATGCCTGTTGAAGGACCCCCGTATCAAGAGGCTTAAGGAGAAGGACCTGTACTGGGTCGCAACGCTACTAGACCCTCGGTACAAGCATAAAGTGTCAGAAATGTTACCAACATACCACAAGTCCGAAAAGATGCGGCATTTACAAACCAGCCTGCAAAACATGTTGTACAATGCTTTTAAGGGTGATGTCACTTCAGGAACTCATCAACATTCCAGGGGCAGAGGTGCCAGTAATCCTGCCACGAGCACACCTGCAAGGACAAAGCCCTTTGGCCGGTCTGTAACGTCAGACATGCAAATGTTTTTCTGTCCAAGGCAGCGCCACAACCCTTCTGGATCCACCCTCAAAGAACGCCTCGACCGGCAGGTAGCGGACTACCTGGCATTAACTGCAGATATCGACACTCTGAGGAGCGATGAACCCCTGGACTACTGGGTGCGCAGGCTTGATCTGTGGCCAGAGCTGTCACAATTTGCCATGAACCTCTTGTCTTGCCCAGCCTCAAGTGTGCTCTCAGAAAGGACCTTCAGTGCAGCAGGAGGGATTGTAACTGAGAAGAGAACTCGCCTAGGTCACAAAAGTGTCGATTACCTGACCTTTATTAAAATGAATGAGGGGTGGATCTCGGAGGGTTACTGCACGCCGGAAGACTTGTTCTGACTTCTATGCAGCTGTCCTTCTCTTCAAGCCTCATGACTCCACACACAGCTGTCCTTTAGCGTCCTCCTCCCTCCGCCACCGTTACAAACTAGGGTGCAAACCCTACTGGTTTAATTTTTTCTGGCCTCTGTGCTTCAGTGGCTGCAACCAAAAAAACTGGGCAAACAATGTCTACAAGGTCAACGTATGGCGAAAAATGACTATTTTCAGCATTTATATGGCATATTTTTTCTGGCAACTGTGCTTCAGTGGCTGCGTCCAAAAAAATGCATATTTTCTGCATTTATATGGCATAATTTTTCTGGCCTCTGTGCTTCAGTGGCTGCAACCAAAAAAATTTATATTTTCAGCATTTATATGGCATCATTTTTCTGTCAACTGTGCTTCAGTGGCTGCGACCAAAAAAATGCATATTTTCTGCATTTATATGGCATAATTTTTCTGGCCTCTGTGCTTCAGTGGCTGCAACCAAAAAAATTTATATTTTCAGCATTTATATGGCATAATTTTTCTGTCAACTGTGCTTCAGTGGCTGCGACCAAAAAAATGCATATTTTCTGCATTTATATGGCATAATTTTTCTGGCCTCTGTGCTTCAGTGGCTGCAACCAAAAAAATTTATATTTTCAGCATTTATATGGCATAATTTTTCTGGCAACTGTGCTTCAGTGGCTGCGACCAAAAAAATGACTATTTTCAGCATTTATATGGCATATTTTTTCTGGCCTCTGTGCTTCAGTGGCTGCGGCCAAAAAAACTGGGCAAACAATGCCTACAAGGTCAACGTCGTTGACCTTGTAGGCATTGTTTGCCCAGTTTTTTTGGCCGCAGCCACTGAAGCACAGAGGCCAGAAAAAATATGCCATATAAATGCTGAAAATAGTCATTTTTTGCCATACGTTGACTCAACGTATATGGCAAAAAATGACTATTTTCAGCATTTATATGGCATATTTTTTCTGGCAACTGTGCTTCAGTGGCTGCGACCAAAAAAACTGGGCAAACAATGCCTACAAGGTCAACGTATGGCAAAAAATGACTATTTTCAGCATTTATATGGCATATTTTTTCTGGCAACTGTGCTTCAGTGGCTGCGTCCAAAAAAACTGGGCAAACAATGTCTACAAGGTCAACGTATGGCGAAAAATTACTATTTTCAGCATTTATATGGCATATTTTTTCTGGCAACTGTGCTTCAGTGGCTGCGTCCAAAAAAAACTGGGCAAACAATGTCTACAAGGTCAACGTATGGCGAAAAATTACTATTTTCAGCATTTATATGGCATATTTTTTCTGGCAACTGTGCTTCAGTGGCTGCGTCCAAAAAAACTGGGCAAACAATGCCTACAAGGTCAACGTATGGCAGTTGTTTAAAGAGAACAGTAGATTACTAGCCAGCAAAGCTACCTAAGCTAAAATGTCCCTCAAATCCCTGCAGACTTCTGTCCCTCCAATACAGAGCAGTATCAAGCAGATTACTAGCCAGCAAACTTACTATCATCTGTCCCTGAAATCACTAACAGCTCTCCCCCTACACTATCTCTTCCAAGCACACACAGGCAGATTTTTCAGATACATTTTTGCCCTTGATCCCCCTCTGGCATGCCACTGTCCAGGTCGTTGCACCCTTTAAACAACTTTAAAATCATTTTTCTGGACAGAAATGTCTTTTTTAGATGTTAAAGTTCGCCTTCCCATTGAAGTCTATGGGGTTCGCGAACCGTTCGCGAACCGCTCGCATTTTTGCGCAAGTTCGCGAATTTGTTCGCGAACTTTTTTTCCGACGTTCGCTACATCCCTATACAGCATCAAATTTATTTTTTGATAATTTTATAGTTATTTGCCTTTTTCTTCTGACTCTTTGCAGATGTCAAATGGGCATCGCTGACCCCTTCTAAAAAACAAATGCTCTGTAAGGCTACAAATGTATTGTTATTGCTACTTTTTATTACTCATCTTTCTATTCAGGTCTCTCCTATTCATATTCCAGACTCTTATTCAAATCAATGCATGGTTGCTAGGGTAATTTGGACCCCAGCTACCAGATTTTTTAAAATGTAAATTAAAGAGCTGCTGAATTAAAAGCTAAATAACTCAAAAACCACAGATAATAAAAAATAAAAACCAATTAAAAATAGTAAAAGTTATCGCAAAGGTGAACAACCCCTTTAAGATCTATTCAAAATTCAGCAGAATCATTGAAAGTGATGGTAGAGTGGGGTTTCACTATGTTCAAGTAGTTCAATCGTGTTTTTACACAATCTAGTTTTTGAAATTCTAGATATTTTAATAAATAAGCACACATTAGACAGTCTTGAGTTTTTTTCAAACTAGAAAAAAAATATTTTTGATAAATTGTTATCCATGTTAAAAGGGTAAGATGAATTCTGATGCTTATCAGAGAAATCCCTATAGATTTTAACTTAAGGACAAAGAGATTTAGAATGGGGAAAAAAGGGAAATGAAATGACAAATATAATTCAGACATGGAGCATGTAAAGTTGGTGTAATTGCAAGCAATTCAATTCTTAGAAATTTCATTTAACAAAATATTTTCATAATATTTCTTTCTTGTTTCAAAAAAGAGCCCTGTAATAATTTCTCTTGTCTCTTGGTCACATAGCTTTCCTCAGTGTTTTCTCAACTTTAAAATACCCAACAAGCTTTTGAACAACCTTAAAAAATATAGTTTTTCTATCATTATAATACAGTAAGGCAGTTGTTTGTAAGGGCCGAAGTATCCTTACCCAACGCTAATATAACAGAGTATGCATTATTTATCTTTTGGGGTTTCTACATGCCCAATTGTTGGGTAATCCTATACATACTGGGCATTGGTGCATATGGAACTTTCAAAATCAGTAGTGAACGTTGTAAAACATGCACCTCTTTTGAATGTACTAGAAAGGACGATTCCTCTCCATTGAAAAAAAGCTGCCCCCCAAAGTGCTTCTAGACATATTGCGGAAATATATTTAGATAAAAGGACCCTGCATTTATTAACAGCTTATACTTATCTCAAATAAAATAGACACACCCTAGGCTTCCACTTCAAACCCTTCAGGTTGTCATGATATAGAAGTTCTACACTGATCAATAATTCCTCATTCTTCTGGCTCTGTAAGAGTTAAGCAAACACTAATGAAGTAGAGGTCAGTTAAAGAATGAAGCAGTAATTAAAATATTGTATTACAAAGTGAGAATTTCAGTCTGTTTCTGCAATCAATAAGTATGGTGTCAGACAGCTGAGGCTGTCTTGGGATTAAACCCCAAACAAGTGAATATAGCCTTCCAGCTCAGCTAAACCAATCAATGAGGCACATCTGGTAGAAATTCTGATTTTTCTAAGGAGCAATGGAGTTATTTTCATCTAAGCTTAACTTTCCCTATTCCTGAAGGTCTTATAATCCTTATTATGCTTGGAACCTTTCTTAGAAGGTATAGGCTGTAAATAATGTAATCTGCCTTTTTCACCTCTAAGAAATAATAATCCATTTCACAGTACTTACAAAGATGAAACCTGTAGAAGCTTGCAATCCAGTCACAAAGTCTGCACTCTCTTTACTGCTGTTACACTGACTGCTGATGTATGAAACAATGGTATGGGACAAAACAGATATGGGACCTGTTATCCAGAATGTTTAGGACCTGGAGGTGTCTTGATAAGTGATCTTTCCATAATTTGGATCACCATATGAAAAAATAATTTAAAAATATTAATTAACGCCAATAAGTTTGTTTGGCCTGCAATAATGATTAACTATACCTTCTTTAGGGTCCAAAGGGTACAAAGTAATATTTTATTACTATAGACAAAAAGGAAATGCTTTTCAACAATTTTAATTATTTTATTAAAATAAGGTCTATGGGAGATGGCCTTCCCTTTCTGGATATCCCTTTCTGGATAATAGACCCCATACCTGTACTATTGTACTCAGATATACAATAGATTTTTTCTTATTTTTGTGGCACTTGCAGTAAGAATCAGTATGATTTTAAGAGCACGAGGGAAGCAAATGTGTACAATTATTATCAGGGCTATTGCCATACAGGTTGCAGGGGAAAATAATAAGAAAAAACATAAACCAGTGACAGATTGTAACAAGCCAAGAAGGCTTGAACCATAGATTGCATCTGATGAATAGTAAAAAAGGTTAAGAAAGTGGATGTTACTGTACAGTAAAACTGATCTATTAAAATCTAATCATTAAGAATGGAATATTCCATACATGCAAGACCTCCACGATCATGTGGTTTGGTAGCTCAGAAATAAAAGCAGACTGTTAATATTTATCCATCTTTATCCCTCACACAAAGGCTGACTTATCACTCTCCTTCCACTTTATCCAGAAAGCTTCATATTACTGGTGTAGGAGGGTAAAGGTTTTGCTAACCTTTAGGTTCTTTGGTCCCCTGGCCATAACTTAGTCAGCTAGATTGGGTCCTCAGTTATAGAAGGAAAGCTGTTTCCTTTAATAGTGTAAAAGTCAGGGCCGGAACTAGGGGTAGGCAGAGTAGGCCTGCAAAGCTGGGGGGTGCCAGGCACGTACCTGTTCTTTCGCCTACCCCATGTCCGGTCCCCTTACTCCCCATCTTCCTGTATGATGATTGGGGCTTCTGTGCATGTGCGCACACTGATTGGGGCTTCTGCGCATGTGCACATGCTGATTGGCACTTCTGCGTATCCACACCGACGTTGGCACACACATGAGCGCTGGCGCCAACTTGGGCATGCGCACGCTCAACCGGCGCTGCGGCTGGCCAGGTCGCCTAGGGCTTCTGGCCAGTGTGGCCCAGCTCTGGTAAAAGTATTCTGCTGGCAGTTCAGTGACTGGCCATTAGATGACATGTTATTTTATAAAAGGTGAAGGTCCCATGTGCTCAGTCTCGTTAGGCTGCTCACCTGCTGGAGAAAAGTGCAGTGGTGCTCCATAGGGCCTTGAACAAAGGAAGGTTCCAGAATAGGCAGGCCCGGATTTGTGGGCAGGCCACAAAGGCCCAAGCCTAGGGCGACAGAAAGCTGGGGGTGGCATGTCGGCAGTTGTTTAAATATCCCGCCCACCCAGTCCCTAGTGCTGGCAAACATGGAGCTGCAAAGATGAGTGAGGTGAGCAGTGGGGCTGTGCGAGCAGAGCTGGTCAGGGGCCTATGGGCGCACCTTTTATAAATCCGACCCTGAGAATAGGTGAATTAAGTGCAAGGACAAATCTGTTATAGTCACTCTGAAAGACTAGAAAGAAAGTGAAAGACAGGATCGGGAGTTATTTAGTGAGCAGCCGGAGGCTCAAACGAGGAGACCAGCAGGGTTAGTACACCAGCTTAGGGACTCAAGTGGTTAGGCTCAGGGATAGAAATATTATTGGAACATGCGACCCATGTGAGATTCACATTCAGTGGGGATTGTGCAACAAAGGCAGGCAATGATCTATGGGGTGTTGTGAACACACAATAAGTAACAAAAGACAGGTTTAGATATTAAATCGGGGCTCACCCTTCTTGTGCAGCGTCTCTACCTTCAGTCGCAGCTCTCGCGGGATCCTCCTCACCTCGTTGAGGAGGTAACTTCAGTGCACAGATTCACCCCGTTTCACGGCGCAGAGCGAAGGAATCACAGGAGACGGTATTGCTCAAATATCTTGCGGCTTTATTTGGCACATCAAGTGGGTTTCTAGCAGTGGGTTGGTGTGGAAAACCTACGCGTTTCGTGCCCTCTTCCCAGGCACTTCGTCAGGGCCAGCACCTAGGCATTAACATGGCTATCTGAGTGCACCTATCTAGTTATATGTCTATATATATATATATATATATATATATACAGTATATATATATATATATATATATATATATATATATATATATACTCGAAAACTTGCTTGAAGCCGGCACAGCACATATAAAGGTTAAGTGTGCCTGGGTGAAAAATGCAAACAATAAGATAACTGTCCCAAATACGGCATGCACTCACAGGTCTTATCCAAGGTGAAAAAATGGTGTTGGTGTTTATTCAGCAAAAAAACTGCTAACGTTTCAGCTAGCCTTCTAGCCTTCCTCAAAGTGATTTTATATATATATATATATATATATATATATATATATATATATATATATATATATATATATTCACAAGACTGGAGCACTCATGTATGCAAGAAACAACTGCCTGGGTGCAGTATTCAAAAATTATGTAAACCAATTGTTGTACAAAAAACCGCACTCTCAGGTCTTCTCCAAGGTGTAAAAAAAGAAAATATTTATTTCAACGTTTCGGCTTCTATACTGAAGCCTTTCTCAAGTGGTGTGAGAAAAGGCTTCAGTATAGAAGCCGAAACGTCGAAATAAATATTTTCTTTTTTTACACCTTGGAGAAGACCTGAGAGTGCGTTTTTTTGTACAACAATTGGTTTATATATATATATATATATATATATATATATATATATATATATATATATATATATATATATATATATATATATATATATATATATATATGTCTGCGTGTTATTTAAAGTTGCAGTGTTCTATAAATAAACCTTTCAACCATATCCCCGTGTGATTGTGGATCAAAGAAGTACCCAGGGAAGGGAATTACAGCCCAGTCTGTCCTGTACCTGGGTGAAGGCATGTCATTTTATAGTGTACCTACTCTCCCCTATGCTGGCGCCACAAGGAAGGAAATCAGTGCTACATTTCTTGCAGTAGCAGAATAGGGCTATATTGGTAATCCATCTTCCATCAAATCTATTTTAAATAAATATTTCTATTTTTTCTATAATTTCTTTGTACTCTGTAATAATAAAACAGTACCTTGTACTTGAGTAGTAACTCAGCTGCATGGCTCCATATTGGTGGCAAAACAATTCTATTGGTTAATGTTTAGCAGACTTAAGGTATGGCTAGCCAAATTAAAGAAAGACCCCTTAAAAGGAAAGCCACAGTTCCTAATCCCTCCAGACCTATAGATCCTATACCTTTAACTTTCTTTAAAAAAAGCTATTAACTTTATAACATGTGATGCGACTTTTGTGAATACATGACAAAGGAGGGAGCCAGAAAGTAGTATGGATCACAATCCACTTTCAGAAACATAACATACTGTACATAATATACAGGTCATATCTTTGTTTCTATATTATTCAAATACATGCTAATATATTCTTATTTGTTATCCTTTATACATTGTTGACACATTTACATGGCACTTATTAGAGACTATTCATCTGCACATGAGTTCATGCTCCTCACTTGGGTCAATTTTATTAGAAGCCAATTAATCCACCAATAGGGGGTATCACCAGGGTACTTAGAGGAAACCCCCATAGATAACATGGAAACTGATCATTTAAATATCTGGTTTTCTTAAGAGATCAGTTTTTGAACTGGCACAAGTGAAATGTAAATGTCTATTACAAAAACCTCACAACACAGAAATATGTGCATTATTTGCAAAATAATCCTTATACCCCTTTTATTTTTCTGAACTGAACATATGGACTAAAGGATTTGATTTCAGTCCTACTTTGAGAGACCTTCCAATTTACTCTTAATTGATTTTTATTTAATCAAAGCTAAACATTGATTTTTGGCATCATACAGGTGTATGTTGAGCCTTGTAATATTGTGAAAAGCTTTAGGGCTCTTTGTTTAATGTTTAATTAAACTAATGCTGCAAACTTATAGCAACTCTGAAGGGCTTTCTGCTATGCAGTTAGTAGCATTTAAACATGGATTGTGTCAAGCAACTACTATATTAAGTTCATTTCGTAGTATACATTCAGCAGATTTTATTGACACACCAGCCATTTCAAAAGGAAAGGGTACATGGTTGTGCATGTGTCTGGTGCTTAAAAGGCAAGGCAACCACAAAATGAAAATTTGCCTAATAAAAGACAACATAACTTTCCAATATACATTTATTAAAAATGTTCAGTACTTTTGAAGTTATATGTAAACATAATTGCTATTGAAAGCAGCAGTTGCTTTACTCCTGATCAGTTGACATTCCCTTTAAATAAGGTGTTCTCCGTCTGTACTGGTGCACTTATGTATAAATAAGAAAATAATGTAATGGACTTATTATTGTTATTGGCCCTTTAACATTCCCATGCTACTTTTTTAATCTTTTTGCTCCTGATTTGTCAGCTCTGACCTCTCAGAGACATTCAGTTCATAGCTTCACTAAAACAAAGTAATAGATATGACACAGGTTAAAGCTATTGCTCTAAATTACAGACTGAGGCAGCTCCCGCAGGTCAATGTATCGGAAAAGAACTTTAATTAGCACTTTACATACTGGCTCTTCATTGGAATTACTTACCTGACAGCTAATCTAATACCATACCCTCACTGATCCAGCTTCTTGTACTGTGCCCAGAGACTCTACCTTATTTTAAATCATCTTACCTGTGATTGCATTATTATTAACAAGAGTTTATAATGTACAAACATATTTTATAGTGCCATACATTGCCAACATATTACAAATGCATAAAACATGTAGATTATATTTGCATTTTTACATGTGCTAGGGTAGAAAAGCACTTTCCCATTAATGGTTACAGTTTTAAAAAAATCACAAGAATATTATTTTTTTTATGTAAAATCCTGCATCAGTGCATGGCATTTTCTGGTCACCAGAATGCCACAAATTGCTTAATATCGAATACCAAATCTTGTGAAGAGTTTGCCACATTTATTAAAGTACCATTGACAGAATATGCATTGTTTATATTGACAAATGCACTCCTCAATTGACCCTTTGCTTATAGCCATCCCACTGAACCCCATTGTTTCATACCTTAAAGGAGAAACAAACCCTTTAACAAAAACCCCTACCCAGGGCCGCCATCAGGGGGGGACAGGGGGGACAAGCGTACCGGGCCCGGGCATGAAGGGGGGCCCGGCATCGCTGCATTTTTTGAAGATCCGGGACCCCCTTACGAGCGCCCGAGCCGTACGTCTTGCCTCTTGCGTGCCGAATGCGGAAGTGCCGAAAAGCCGAAGCCGATGCACCGAAAAGACCCGAAGTCATGGAAAAAGCCGAAGTCACGAAGCGCCGATAAGACCCGAAGTCACGAAAACAGCCGAAGCCGATGTCCTGAAGCAGCGCAAAGACCCGAAGTCACGAAAACAGCCGAAATTGAAGTCCTGAAGCGGTGAAAAGACCCGAAGTCACGAAAGGAGGCGAAGTTGAAGTACTGAAGCCATGAGTTCAATCCTGCTGAACACCAGTTTGTGTTTTTTTTTTTTTTAATCCCCTGGCCACCAATGTATTATTTTAATATTCTACAGGCCCCTGCCACCAATCTTTTCTTTAAAACTTTTTTTTTGGGGCCCCAATTTTTTTTTTAACTCGTAAGGGGCCCCTTGCCACCATTGTATTTTTTTGTTTGTTTTTTTTTAAAAAAAAAATTAATTTTCTTTTTGGTGGCCCCAAATTTTTTTAACTTGTAAGGGGGCCCCTGCCACCAGTTTTTTTTTTTTTTTTCAAAAAAAAATTATTTTTTTTTCAAATTTTTTTTTGGGGCCCCAATTTGTTTTAACTTATAAGGGGGCCCCTGCCGCCAATGTTTTTTTTTTTTTTCAAAAAAAAAATTTTTTTTTCAAATTTTTTTTTTGGGGCCCCAATTTGTTTTTAACTTGTAAGGGGGCCCCTGCCACCAATGTTTTTTTTTTTTTTCAAAAAAAAATTAATTTTTTTTCAAATTTTTTTTTGGGGCCCCAATTTGTTTTAACTTATAAGGGGGCCCCTGCCACCAATGTTTGTTTATTTTTTAGTTTTTTTACATTTTTTTTTGTTGGGGCCCCAAGTTTTTTTTAACTTATAAGGGGGCCCCTGCCACCAATGTTTTTTTAAAAAAAAAAATTTAAATTTTTTTTTTTTTGGGGCCCCAATTTTTTATAAGGGGGCCCTGACCATCAATAGCTTTTTACAACTTGTGTGGGGGGGGCTACTTTTCTGTGGTCTTTTAACTGCGATGTGGAGTAGGCGGGATATGGGGTGGAGCTTGGTCGTCAGCGTGGGCGGGGCCCAGGGGGGCCCCAAAAATTTTGTTGTACGGGGCCCCGTGATTTCTAATGGCGGCCCTGCCCCTACCCCCCACACCCCGTAGACCCCCTCCCTCCTCCCCCCCAGCCTAGATGCCCCCCCTCCCCTGGGGAAATGACCCTAACTTTTTACTTACCCTTTGGTGCAGATTCAGGGATCACAGTTCACCGCAACCATCTTCCCGGTCTTCGTGTCTTCCTCTGGTGATTCAGCAATTTCCCTCCATTTTGGCACATGTGCAGTTATCGCAAACCGGTAAATTGCTCCAACTGCCTAAGCCCCGCTTCGCTGGTCTCTGTCTCATCTTACCGAAGACCCGGTGGGAGGAGGGAGGGGGTCTACGTTGTGTGGGGGTAGGGGTTTTTTGGTAAAGGGTTTGTTTCTCATTTAATAAAACACCAGAAATGGGGTAAAATTACCACAGCCTTTATTGACATTTTATCAAATAAATAGAACCTTGCCAGCCTTACCCCAAGACAATATTCTAAAGCCAGAATTACATAAGAGATTGCTGCTATGCTCTGCCATTCCTCAGTGAAGACTTGAGATCAGCACTATGTCATTATATCCACCACTGAGTATTAGACTGCCTCGACCTACAAAGAGGATGGCCCCCAAACCTGCTACCAGCAGGAGCTGCATCTCCCACCATGAGAGAAGTTCAGTAGCCCTGCTGCTGTTCCTTAATCTGCAGTGTGTCGATAATAGTAAATCCAAGCAGGCTGTCACCTAGCACAAGCAGTAGTAGCATCTGTATCAATGAACCCACTGTGCAGTCACAGGAGAGAACCTCCTTTCTCCCTCTTCTAAATTTACCTGTGCAGTACTCTGGCAAGAATCTACCACTGCTGTGACAAATCTTAAAATACATTATCACATATCCACTTTTTGATCAAGAGAAAGGCAAAACCCCAACCTGAAGCCAGTGCCAATTATGCTTCAAGAGGGAAAAATTCGTTCCTGACCACAATGGCAATCGGAAACATTCCCTGGATCAAGCATTTGACATTCATTTAACATGAATAATGCCATGCAGACTCTCACGTTTATACTGTATAACAGTAACGATACCACAATATAACAGTGCATGCAGGAAAACATCAAAATTCCGTTATTAATAGATAATGTAAAGAAAAGAATCTCCATTCTCCAGGCATTTCATAAAATATGCAAAAAAGGAGGGCGGTTGGGTGTGAGGTTTCTACCTGCTCAGAAGATAAGGAAGTGAACTGCTTCTTTCCCTGACATTATTTCAGTGTAAAATAAATAAAAAAATCATAAAGGTGCATATTTTATTATACGCTGCCTGATCACAGTTTTTATAGTTATTATTTTAATGGTGTTGCCTCAGTTGGAAAAATTCAGGTTGCAAGCAGGGGAGTAGCTATAGAGGAAGAATAATTGCTAGTGTTAAACAGCATTTTCATTTGGACGCTACTTTTTACTCCAGAAATTATGCTGTAATTTAATAAGCAACTTGATATCTAGTACAATTAAGTCAAAGGCAACTGGAAATTCTGAAATGTTCTCACAATTTTCTGAAAAACACTCGGACCAAATCTGCATGGAGTTTTTTTTACTTATTTATGAAATTTCTTGTCTGGGAAAACCATGAGAAAATCCGAATTGTTCGATTTTTTTTGGATTTGACACTGAAAACTGCAACTTTTTCAGATTTGATGCCCAAAAACTGAGACTTTTTCGGATTTGACTCCCAAAAACTGCAATGTTTTTGGATTATTGTCTGAAAACCACAAAATCTTCTGATTGGTGAACGAAACCCGGTGCAGATCAGAATATCTTCTGATTGACTTCTACATGAACTCGGCAGGTCTGAGATGGAGATTGTTTTTAACAAAAAATACAAGGTTTTTTTTCTAGGAAAAATGTGTTCTCCCCTTTAAAAGTCCGACCTGAAAAAAATCTGACTTTAATGAATAACCCTCTTAGAGTTTTTTTCTTGAAAACTTTTCACCACTCATCCAAGAGACTTTTTCAGTTCAACTGAATGGTAGGGAACTCCTTGGCATTTAAACCCCTGAGGGTAGTAATGTCACAGACATCCAAACACAGTGGTTGCATTGAACTTCAGTAAGGTATTGGCTGAAACTCACAGTTGTGTGAAAGTGTGATCCAGTCACAATGGTACCATGATTTTCATTGAGGCAGGTATTCATTTTTGAATGTGCATGACTGAATATGTCAATTGTTGTGAAGCCAACAAAGTTGGTGTTGCATGGCTTTTTCACTTTGGCACAAATGGCCTCTTTCACAGCTCTTTCAAACCATCTGTCTTCTCTATCCAAAATGTGCATATTGCTGTCCTCAAAGGAATGTCCATTTTTTCTCCCCAATGTATCAATTGGAGCACTCTTCACTTCACTGCACAGCATAGACCACATTAATCTTCATGTTCTTTGGTGTTGGGTCTTTAGGATGCACCAACTTTTGTTGCTGGGTTTGAAATACACAGGAATGTGATGTTTTTTGAAGATTCTCCTACGTTTTATGATGTGCAATATTCCAAGCAACTTGATAATACAACAGTGATCAGGTGTGATAATATATTTTTTATATTACCACATTTATATGAGAACAGCCTATTCCAATGACAGACAAATGGTTATGTGTCAGAGTGTAAGAATAATAAAGTCTAATAACAAATGCCCCTATCATTCTGACTCAGCAATAACCACATGCCCAAGGCAGGAAAGGTATAGGGAGGGGTGATGTTCCCCCATTTATTAATTCTCTTGTAAATGACACTCCATGATGAGAGTCCACTTTGTAAATTACTGACAGAATTCAGAGTGTCAGCAGATACTAGATGAGGCCCCTTTGTACAGAAGTGCTTTCTTTATTTGCTTAGGTCATCACTGTGTCTGCTTTTAACAGATAAAGAACTGCAAGGCTGAGGGACAGTTGTAAGCAGGAAACTATTTTCAGTGCAATATCTGTAGTTAAGAACATTCAGTCCTCTTCCAAAATTTTGGGAGGGTTCAAGTTATATAACGTATGTATGTGCACTCCCATTTTAATCCATAAAAGCTTGTGAAAAGGGGAGTGTCTTTGGCAAAGCCTCAGGTTACATTTTGGTGTAACATTGACTGTTTTTCCCAAAGCAAAACCATTATATGTTCTTTGTTAAACTCAATAAACCTCATTCTATTTGAAATAGCCTTATCTCTGAGTTTTGCTTTCCATATAACGAGGTTATAGCAATAAAATTATCAACAGGTGGTGATTTTTTAAATGTTTGAAATATTTGATAAATAGGTCCCTAGGGATGGCTTTTTCCTCTTACCTGGTGTTTACTATAATCACATTTTCTCCTGACAATGACACCTCCATGGTCCAGTGAACCACATTCCCCTTGGTAGCTTCTGCATGACCCTGCTGTTTTTAATAACAGTATGATTAGCCTGGCAGGGCAACTGTGAAGGAGATGTATTTGAAAAAAAAAAACTATTTTGGGGTATGCTTTAAATGGAAATTTGCTGATACATTTCTGTTATACATGAACAAAGTACAAAAGGAAACTAAAAGGAAATGTGTGTGGTCCTTTAAATAGAAAAAAAGAAAAACTGAAAAACCCAAACAAATTTAGCAAGGAAGACACAATCTTGTTCTAATGTAATTGATTTTTAATTAAAGAGCTACAAGCAGGATGATCTTGTTATGGGACGTTAATTGACATTGTACTTCAGGTTGCAAAAAAAAATACCTCTTGGCTTATCTCCTGCTGTCTTAATGAGCATAATCAATAAACTGTTAAGAAGACACTACAGACATTTTTAAAGAACATTATATATAACAATAGCATTCAAGTTTCCCCAAAGATTAGAATGAATCAGCTGAAAAAAACATTGTTCATAAATAGTCCAGCAGTGATACAAAATATACTCACTGTCCGTAATGCAGATTTCAATTAACTCTTTTTCAGCTTCTGGTACACATGTTACACCACATCTAATGATGGTAAATATTCTGTTAACGTCCTAGACAATAAGAAATTGTTCAACCGCTGGCCTGATCCACTCTCTATTAATGATAGATGATTCCAAGAATACCTACATATGACAGAAATGGGCAGGAAAAATAGATAATATACGCTGAATTTTCATTTTGATTTTCTTTATAGGAATGCTGAAAATGAATCCACTAATTAAGGTTCAATCAAAATGATTATTCATATAACACCAACATATTCTGCATCTCCAAGGGAGATTTTACAATGTACTATTGCATTCACTAGGGGGCTGATTCACTAAGGGTCAAATATCGAGGGTTAATTAACCCTCGATATTCGACTGGGAATTGAAATCCTTCAACTTCGAATATAGAAGTCGAAGGATTTAGCGCAAATATTGCGATAGTACGATCAAAGGATTATTCCTTCGATCGAACGATTAAATCCTTCGAATCGAACGTTTCGAAGGATTTAAAACCAACGATCGAAGGAATATCCTTCGATCAAAAAAAGTTAGCCAAGCCTATGTATTTAATTTGCTTCGAAGGATAACTATTAAAAAAAGAATCTGTGTCTTTTCCTTATTTTTCAATACATTATATTATCTTTGCAGCTCTTCTGGTTGCATGTATTATTCCTGATAGGTGTATGTGGACTGTATCATCTTTCAGTGTACATCAATAGGTATGTATTTAACTAATTATAACTTATGATCTCACCCCTCTTTAGAATCTGTAAACATGTATCCTTCATATAACATTCAAACGTTGTACCTATTTCCTTATAAAAATATAACTTAATTTCTTTTTATTTCTGGGTAGTGTTTATGGACATTTTCTACATAAGTACAACTGAATGCGCTCATGTCAGAAAGGGGGCTGTAATTTCCCTGATATTTATGTATCCTCCTGCCATGTTAGCACTATCACTCCCGCTTTCGCGTGACCTACATCCTTGCATAAATGAGTATTTAAGCTATTAACATCTTGTACCTAATAATCTATCGACAAGGGGTGATATTGTTGTGATTCTCTATTTCTGAAAGGTTCTTCCATATTTTTCCAAACTTCTACACTTGTACATGCTTACTACTGTGGGTCTATCGTGGAGCCTTGGGAAACACTGGTAAGATGGCAGCACTTATAAAGATCCCCAGGTCAGAGCAAGTTTCTCCTAAAGAGGACCACCATCCCAGATAAAAAAAAGAGAGAGAGATTTAATTAACTGTTATATGCTTAACATATTGCAATCTTCCCGACAGTGAATTAGACTTTCCTTTTTATGACTCACTTTCTTCACCCTATATGATTATACTATGCTATTTTCTGAAAATTCTTTGTTTACTTCTTTGTATATTTACTGATTTATAGAGACAATGTTTTTTTCTACAGGGGAAGACTGTCCATAAAACATCTTAATATGTTGACTGTTAATTAGAAGCAAGCTTGTTAACATTGCACAATTAGCAATATTAACGCCTCCTTAGAAACCTGATAATCTACTATACCTTAAATTAAGCGGTACGTTACAAAGCAGCACTATTTGATCAATACTACACATGCTTTACAGACAAAAACAAAATCATTATTCTCAACATGATAAGTGTCCCCACCTCCGGTCATTCATGAGTAATGTGATTAACCCGATGATTTTGCAGACTGGCCTGCTTCCGGAGATTGTAGCAGTACTGGTGCAAGAGGTTACCCTTTTTTTCTAAGCAAGGGAGTATCATATATTGATGTTTGGCTAAAACTGCATCTATCTATCATCTATCTATCTATCTATCTATCTATCATCTCCTTTATTTTTGCACACACACACAAAGATATATATGATGCAATCACAATTTGTCCAATATTCCTGCTAATATAAGGTCAAAGGTTCAAAGGAAATTCATCCCACAGTAAGGAATTGTCCTATATAATTACTCCAACAGGAAGCTTAAGTAAATTAAACTTTGCTAACTGTTACTTGACCATGAACCATGCAATGGTTAAAACTGGTCACACACTACATTTCCAATAGCATTTTCTATTTCTGATGTAAATATTAAAGTCCCAGCTCAATAGCTCAATCATCCTTGGCTGAACTGACCAAAGAAATTAAAAAAATAATTGGGGCTGGGTACATAGAGTTGTTTATGACTATTCCATAAAGTGTAAATATATTTTACTGTGTTACCGAGAGACCAACACATATATATATATATATATATATATATATATATATATATATGGTGTATGCCATGCAATACCAGTTTTTATGTTTTTGCTATAAAATATCTGAACATCACTGCAAAAAGAACAAGAAAAAGACAAAGTGAAAGCTGAACACTGTATTTGGTGAACAAATTGCATAGTGTATTAGAAGAAGTATGGAATCTATTATTCAGAAACAAGTTATTCAGAAAGCTTTGAATTGCAGGAAGGCCGTCTCCCATAGACTCCATTTTATCCAAACGATACAAATTTATTTACAATGATGTCCTTTTTCTCTGTAGTAATACAACAGTACCTTATACTTGATCCAAATGAAGATATAATTAATCCATACAGGAAGCAAACCCAGCCTATTGGTTTTATTTAACGTTTACATAATTTTCTAGTAGACAAGCAGGAATGTGCACCCGTGCGTCCCCTGGGAATGTGCACCCGCACGTCCTCTGGGCGTGCGCAACACAATTTCTCTGCGCATGCGCACCCGCGCAAACAGGGGGAGTGCCATAGTTGGCCGGGTAGCCTAGGGCGCCTGCCCGACTTGGTCCGACACTGTATTGGTCAGACAAGGTATGAAAGATCTGTTATCCAGAAAACCCCAGGTCCTGAGCATTCTGGATACCAGCTCCCATACCTGTAATTATAAAGGTAAAATTATTTGTTGCTGAGGGGTAAATAGTGTGAATAGTTCATTAGCAAACAAGGCTAAAATACTCTCAAACTGAATATCAATGACTGGAGCTGGATGTTATTAATGCTACTGCTATACTAATATATTATATATAAGGTCAGAGATCCTTGTTTTATTGAGCTATTTAGCAAAATCGAGGATGGCTGATAATTCTATCTTGTTCATATATGACAATTTAGAAAATAAAGACAAGACCCACTGGCCCTTTAAGGTCACAAAAAATAGTTATCAGGTAATATTTTATATGTATTGCTTTATTTATCTGGGATTATAAACTCCAGGACAGAATAACTAATACACATTTTGCTATTCCTAAAACAGATGAAACCGAACTCAAAAAGACGGACAGTGTGGGCAGAAAAATGTGGCCCAGCTGTCCCTGACAGTATAATAATGTCAAAATTAAATCAAGAATCTAGTCAGTTTCTGCTATCATTCATCATGTGTAGCTGGAATTGAGTTTGCCTTTGATGTATTACATGATATAGATCTAAATCTTTAGTCATAGTAACCCTTTCATAGTTCCCATGATGTTCAGAACAATGGGGTTAATGAATTTGGCATCATGGTACTTGGGAAATAAAAGTAAGTGTGTACCACAACATGTGAAGAGCATCAAAACAGCATGGCTACTTCCAAAATGATGTTATTTCTTCTGGTTTCTATGATGTGCCTCTTTTCTAATTCACATCATTACATTTTAGATGTAGGTTCTTGTTGCTATAGAAAAAGAAGGGGTATCATCATGTTTCTATTTCTTTCCAAACTTTCAAATGCTCCTTAAAGACCCACCTGTTTAGGAAAGCTTATTCAATGTACCTTAAAGGAAAACTATACCCCCAAAATGAACACTTAAGCAACATATAGTTCATATCATATTAAGTGGCATATTAAAGAATCTCACCAAACTGGAATATATATTTAAGTAAATATTGCCCTTTTACATCTCTTGCCTTGAGCCACAATTTCGTGATGGTCTCTGTGCTGTCTCAAAGATCACCTGACCAGAAATACTTCAACTCTAACTGTAACAGGAAGAAGTGTGGAAGCAAAAGACACAACTCTGTTAATTGGTAGGGATGTAGCGAACTGCCGAGTATGTGTTCGCGAACGCCGTTCGCGAACACCGGCAAAAAATGCGAACAATTTGCGAACAGTTCGCGAACTTCGAACATCCGAAAATCGTTCGATTCGAACGATCGAAGGATTTTAATCGTTCGATCAAACGATTTCCGTTCAAATCGAACGATCGAAGCCATTGGATCGAATGATTTCATTCAATCCAATGGCTTCGATCGTTCGATTCGAACGAAAATTGTTCGATTTTAGCGATCGAATGGTCGAATGGTGGAACGATTTTGATGCGAACGCCTATTGGCGAACGTCGCGCGACGTTCGCGAACTTGCGGCGGACGCGAACAGTCGAAGTTCGCGCGAACTAGTTCGCCGGCGAACAGTTCGCTACATCCCTATTAATTGGCTCATGTGACCTAACATGTATGGTTTGTTGGTATGTTTGTGAGTACAGTGAATCCTACGATCCCAGGGGGCGGCCCTAATTTTTTAAAATGGCAATTTTCTATTTATGATTACCCAATGGCACATACTACTAGAAAAGTATATTATTATGAAAATGGTTTATTTACATGAAGCAGGATTTTACATATGAGCTGTTTTATGCAATATCTTTTTATAGAGATCTACATTGTTTGGGGGTATAGTTTTCCTTTAACTAATCATTCATTGCTGTTTGTTAGTTAGTTAGTTAGTTAGTTAGTTGTAAACTCTCGCGAGAAGGGCCCTCTAATCATATTGTACTCTGTAAACCCTTGTTTGTTATTCACCATTTGTTCCCTGTTTGTTTGCACTGCGTAACCTGTCGGTGCTATATAAATAAATGATGATGATGTTGCTTCCCAATCATTGGCCATTTCAAGCAAATATCTAAACAAACATGCTTTAAACCATTTGGATTTATGCGGAAAAAAAGATTTTTCTTTATACATGCTTTCCTAGCATATTTGTGTCAAAAATACTTTGTTTCTGTTTATATTGTTACTTTTCAATCCTCGAAGAGCTATCAGCATAAACAGAAATATTGAGGCAAATAAGATATATTTTTTTGTAATGTACATTCCCCCATTGTTTACCTTTAGGTTCATCTACATCGGTTTATACATATTTCTGAAGCCATTTTGATCAGTTTTATATTTTTGCCAGTTTTTGTAAATATACAGCAGGCCCAGAGGACGTACATTCTTATATACACATTCTGAAGTTTTGGCAAACAAGCAGCAAAGCAATAATAAAGGCATCTCCTAGTAGTGTAAGTAATGACATGTTTATGGCCCATTTGTTAGTTTTCTCATTTCAGTAGCAATGTTTATATTTTTATAAAATATGTTTTTTTATGTGTTATTTTACGATAGATTGCCAGACATCTGCAAAATCTGCAGTTTTGTCATGTCTGCTTATCCATTTTACAGTCTCTGTTCTCTTAGACAGTTATAGATTGTCTTGCTTTGTACAGCATAGAGTTTATTCTCTCAAAATAATTTTATTTTTTCAAATTCATTTTTACTTCAAAAACATATCGTTCTGTTCTAGTGTCTTCATCTATGTTTTCCCAACAGAGAACTTCAGTGACTGATCCAGTGACAAGTGCAAGCCTAATGAGTTTCTGCTGGTTAGGTTTAGTAATAGAATGGAGTTTGTTCTGGTCAGCTCATTTGTCTCCATTACGTACATTTCCACATTATTGGAGTGAGCTCTTTCATATAACTAGAGAATACATTTATTCAACAATGACTGACCTCCACGGAACATGCAGTGGAGTTTAAGAGGAGGCTCCATCAGAGAACTGTTTTCCTCTGATATATTGCTGTTGGTACAGCCATTTAATTCTTAGTTAATTAAAGGCTACATGAGCAAGAACCAGTTTAACAGAGACTAGATTAATATAAGCAGTGAATCTAAATTGTCCCCCAAATGATCATGGTAAACTGCAGAAAATGGTAAAAATCACATACATCCTTTTTTCTAAAATATTTAAAATTATATTGTGTCTAGGTTGGTTGTTCATGTTTAATACTTCTTGGAGATTGTAAAGCTTTTCTGGGGCTGGGACCCAGTACTTTCAGGATAAGGATTCTAATAAAACAAAATGTTTCCCCTGTCTTTCCTAATGTAATTGTCTTCTTACTTTTCTTGGGGTGGTTGACTGAAAAAATAGATGTCTTAAATGAAATGTAATAATTAATTCCATGGCTAAGTTGCCTATCTGGCACTATTCTTACATGACACTGAAGTAACTTCAGTGTCAAAAGATATAAACAGTTTAAGGGTCTGTTATCTCGTAACCCGTTACAGAAAAAGCTCCAATTATGGTAAGGCCATCTCCTATAGACTCCATTTAAACCAAATAATTAAAATGTAAAACATGATTTCTTTTTCCCTGTAATAATAGAACAGTACCTTTTACTTTTTTCTAACTAAGACATAATACACAAAAGCCATGAATTGTATCCTTATAAATGGTGATGTCATCAGTTATAAACCGTGAGTAGTGATGTCATTTTTGTCACATGACTCATTAAAACGTGAGTATTATAATAAATAAAGTACCCGTTGGAAAATATATAGTGAATAAAGCACCCTCTCTTATAAATTATAAGGATATTATAAGTTACCTCGGAGTTTCATGACCATATAAAAACACGAGTGTTTTTATACTGGTCATGGAACTCCGAGGTAACTTCTAATATCTTCATATTTTGGAACTGGGTGTACTTTATTATAATACACAAATTTCAGTGAGCCATGTGACAGAAATGACATCAGAACTCACCGTTTATGATTGATGACATCAGAACTCATCGTTTATAAGGATATCATTTACAAGATATTCATAGCTTTTGTTTATTATAAGGATATTAGAAGTCACCCCACAGTTCCATGACCTGTATATGGTTATGGAACTCATCAGTGACTCATAATATCCTTATATTTTACAACAGGGGGTACTTCATTCATTATATTTATTTACTATATGTAGTCACTATATAATCAATCCTTATTGGAGGCAAACAATCTGATTATATTTATTAAAGGTTTAAATATTTTTTAGTAGCCTTAATGTATGGAGATCCAAATTACAGAAAGATCTCTTATCCAGAAACCCAAGGTCCTAAGCATTCTGGATAAAAGATTCCATACCTGTATATGCATACATAAAAGACATATACTGTACATACAGTAGGTAGAATCAGTGCAATGGTTGCTGTTTGTAAATAAGGATCATGTACTTCCCCTTTGCTACAAATCACTCACAAACAAGAAACAGTACATTTTTGTGGCAAAATGAAATACAAATCGAATGTTAAAATACAGGATTATTTCTAATTTGCTTTGTATTTAGTGTTCTTCATACATTAGAGTAATCCAACCTTTCCTCCCTTCCTGATAAATTAATGTTGGATGATAGGATTGTAAATTTCCCATTATCTTTTATTTATAAAGCAGGAGTATGTATTCTGAAGAGCTGTGCGGGATACGCATTAATTACAAATGCATTGCATTATAAACTGACTGAAGCAAAATATTTTGCTTAAAGGTAGCTCTAAAGGCACTTTACAGATTATTACCACAAAATATATTATGAGCAGGTGTTGTGCTTTACTTTTTTTTGTTTAGTACAAATTAAAGAGTAATCTTTTCTATCTGCATCAGTGCCCGTCAATCTTTGTTTCATTGGTTTGTGTCCCATTTGTTACTGACCAATCAGAAGGTAACTATCATCGAGATAATCCCTAAGGTCCTTTGGGCATGCAAATGTCCATTACTGACAAAGGCCCCTTAATCCAGTTAGACTCAAGAGATAAGAGTCAATTTCCTGAAAAGCTCTTTTAGAATGACAGCAGTGCTTAATAAACAGATGGTACATGGGGCTATTTGTAACACCAATACCTACACTAAGGGCCTTATTTATAAGTATTTTAATAAAAAAAAAATTCAACCAAACTAGAATGCACGATTGGACCTTATTTAGTATTAAAAAAGCATAATTTTATTAGATTGTGGAGAAACACAAAAAAAAGTTTTTTCTCAGAAAAAAAAGATTGCTCGATTTTTTCGAGCTTTTTCCATGAAAAGCCTTATTTTTTACGAGTTTTGCCTGAAAAGTCTGAAATAGTCAGATTTTCAGGCTAATTCCAGCGAAACCATAGAAACTTCCAAATAGGATAGGGACCTCTCCCATAGATTTATATTCCACCTTGGTAGGACTGAGATGTCAGATTTGCAGATTCTGAATTTTTCCATCCTCGGGATATAATAAATCTCGAAAAAAAATTTTCCCCATGATTTTATAGCAAAAAAATCCTCGAATTCTTCACGTTTTTGGCATAACCCCGGAGTGTAATCAGATGTGATATACAGTACATTGCATGGGATCTTTCTGTACCTTACAACTACTGATTCATTAGAATTTGCTTTTAAGAGTTTCCCAGACAAAATAACATTGTATTGATGTACTGTGACTGCTGTATTAATTCATGGTTTACATCCTAAGCACTAATGTTGGATGCTGGACAGATAACATAAAACAGACTGTAGAGTATGTGGTAGAGTGACCAAAATGATGTGGGCAAAAGTGTATTTTCCCTTTAAGTTCTCCATAGTGGGAGAGGTATGCTCCAAGAAAGGTGGTAATAAACAGAGAATAAGTTCCCTGTTTAAAGACTTTAATTGCCATATCTTGGAAGCTAGAAGGAACAGACAAGCCAGGTATTCCAATCCAGTATTCCAGCTCATGTATTGGAGCTCACTTTCCACAGGAAAAAAAAAAGGAAAGGAAAAAAGGCAAAAATGCAGCTCCTGGTAACTTTAAGAGCTGAATGTCCAGTTTTTAAACCGGAAATTCAGCTTTTCTAGCGCAGAGAGCGAAATTCATGCTCTCTGCGCTAGCGATGTGCCCCCCCCGGACACCCGTTGGCAATTTAAAGGTAAGCGCGACAGGCAAGGGGGCAGCATTTCAAACGCTACCTCAGGTGGCGTAACAGGCTGGACGCGCCTGTATCTGAGGAACTCTCAGAGGGGCTGGGTGCTGCCTGCAACTGCAAGGAAAAAACTGTGAATACAGGGGTGACCCTAAGACATGTTTCCTTACTGGTAGTCCATAAGGGGCCCAGTTTAGTAAGGGAACTCTTCAAATGTGTGAAGGTAGAGCCCAGTGGGCAGGATTTAGCTTTATGTTTTATATCCTGAAATGGTCCCCCTGTGTGTAAATAAAATCCCTAAAAAAGAAGAAAGTGTCTGTCGTGGATCCTGCAAGCTTAAAAGTAGTACAACTATTCAGCAAAAGTAAGCCTAGCATTTAAGAGTAAATTTACTATGCAGGACTGCCATCAGGACTAACCGAGCCCCATACTACTAAGTTTCAACAAAAAAAAAATACCTGTGGCACAAGTGATGCAATTGAATCCATGATAGATGTTTATTAAGCTCACAAAAAAGTGGTAACTTTTCGGGCCTCTACAGGGCCCTTTGTCAAGTCTAACAGAGCCACATACTACTAAGTTAGCTGGGCTCTCTCCCAATTATTAATTCAATGGTCATCTGAGCTACCAGATCTCACCCACTCCCTACCATCTTTATAACCCACAAATTATATTTTTGTCTCTTGAGGTCTCCTGTGCTCCTTTATTGCAGTACCTTCTGTGCCCCCCTCAATAGTGGCCCTTTTGTTTGGTGCTAAAATGGAACTGCAGACTTGTGCACAAGGGTGCCCTATACAACTGTCTTTACCTATTACAAAGGGTGCCACAACCAAATACACAGGCTGTCGAGGTTCTTCCTAACCACATCCTTGTTGCATGATTAAAGCACAATTATCCTGCTTGGGTTTAGCTTCCTTTTCTTCATATGTTTGACAATTTGCTTTTACCTGTTAGCAAGTATAGCACCCCTTGCATTGTACACTCTGCCAATTTGTTTGCACATTGCATTAAATGAGCCCTGCAGTGTATTATACCTCTTACCTGCACCTCTTACCAGTAGCTAAGTAGTATCACATAGGGCTGAGGTATTTCTTCCAATACCCTTGTTTTTTTAGGATACTGATATGCATGTGCATAAAGTGATGTTCATTCCATGGCAATGTGATGTTCATGCATGGAACAGAAGGCTGCACCACAGGAATGGGTAATATACTGTAAATGAGGGTTTTAACAGGGCTGTCGCTAATGGACTGAACTGCTAATGGAACACATTTCTGGATGCAAACAGATGCTAAAGAGCATCACTTGAAAGTCTGCCCACATAAACATGAAGATAACACACTGATTCTAACACTCCCACCAGCTTATGTACAGATGTTCTGTCAACACAACCACCATCTTAAATTTCTAGAAGTCCTGTAACATTGCATAACAGGAATGGCTATGGGCATTGGAGACAATTTTTCTTTTTTCAGCCAAAACTTTGCTTAATAACATGTTAACAATAGGAAATTAATTCAATTAAAAGAAAATAGGCCAGTATTTTTACCCACAATAGATGAAAATATTTTCAATTAAAAGCATACCCATAATATTCAAAATAACCAGTGATTTGATTGCAGCTTTGCCTGGCGGGTGAGAAACTTCCCTGGTGATGTTGCAAAAAAGGAACAAATATATGATTTTGCAGTAATGTTGTTACAGAGTGCACACTGACCCAATAGAGGATACAAAAAATACATTTATTTTATGTAGGATTCAACTAGTTACATTTTTGACTTAGCCTTCCCTTGTGTTTTAATCATTCTCCCTTTTTTTATTCATCTCAGATACCACATTGAATTCTGGTCTCTTCACACTGCATTTTCTTAAATTCTTTGTGCCAATTGTACCCCATCAGATTTCTGGCTTCACACTTTGTAGCCAAAAGTCTGATGTTTAGATTTCACTGAATCACAATTGGGATTGTTATATTTAATTTGGAAAATTAGTATTTTGAATGCTTCTGCTGCTAGATTTTTTGATGGGGGACATAGGATCAATTTTAAAATGTCATCTAAAATCTCCAATTTCCCATTGTTAGAAAAATTCACATTCAAGCATCAATTCAGTATGGGTGTGTGCTGAGCAGAGCATTGCAGGAACTAAATGGGTTAAAACAAGACCTGCATTTGATTTATCAATGTGAACATCTCAGGGTTTGGTGTCTACAAATGCTATATACAGAAGCAATCAGCTAAATAAAAGGGAGCAATGCTCTTTGGAGTATTTTTACTCTGCAGGCTCTGCTGCTACTTCAGTCCCAGCTATCAGGCATCTGGGAATGACATGTAGATCCATCACAGGGAATTAGACAGTGCATCCTTCCTGCTCTGTTTACAGTGTAATTCAATCTTAGCAAGGCCCACCACTGGCTCAGGGTGAAAAGCCTTCTCTTCTAATGAGTGTTTCACTCTGCGGCAAACACTAACAGAAAAATAAAAAACGTCCTGTTCAAGAAATAGCAGCTGAAAGCTATACCTTATTGTATTTATACTGGACATAAAGTTGTAAGTTAACTAAAATGCTGTATGCTGCATACATTCTGTGTTCAACCTTATCAGTATTGCATAACTCTTTATGTAAGTGATGTGTTACAGAATATTATATGTAAGGCATGGGTAGTTCTTGATCATTGTACTTCCCATGTATTTGATTATCAGGAGCCTTTTAGTTTTATTTAGCCCTGTATTTGATTATCAGGAGCCTTTTAGCCCTTTATTTTCTTTAGTATTCCAAACTTTATCTATTTCTAATTGCATGTTGCAAAGATACATATTCTATAGACTTGTGACACATCAATAGTTGGGAGGGAACAAAATACAACACATGACCTTAAATGTAGGTCATTTTACAAGATGTTGGAATGTATTGCTAATTTATGCAAAATACTATTTTATTTAACTATAGGTTTTCCATTCGCAAAAACAGCCATGTCATTAGACCCTAATTCTCTACAATAGATAGACGCATAGGTAAATAAAATACAGTAGAATCCAAAGAATTAGCACATATATTATCTACCAGGCTATGATGTAGTTACAATAACAAAGGCTAATGTACATTTATTGTTCTCTTATCTGTGCATTTCCATTTTAATAACAACACCAGTACACACAAACAATTATGGCTTATAGAGACGCCTACACATGATTTTCTACTCCACCTTATACTCTAAAAATACTGTATGTTTTGGCCCTTTGACATTGCCCCAGGTTACAGTGAATTAACATCATTGTAAATATTTCTCAATGGATTAATCCGTTATCTCCACTAATTTAATTGTCTCAATTCATGTTTCCTTATATGACCAACCCACTCTATAAGAGGCAATCTTTGGAACTTCCTCCACCTAATATGTCAGAATTAAAGATATCAGTTTGCTAAAGTGTTCATAACTCATTGACTATTAACACCTCAAATAATCCCAACTTCAGTAGATTGTTTGTCTTGGAACTTGACTGCTGACGTACTTGGCGATTTGGGAGTTTTTTTAGGCAAGCTACTGTAGCTTTTTTAAGAAAATACACAACTGACTTTTCCTATTTTTTAGCAGAAAATACAGTTGCACACCAGTGAGACTCACATTCTGCCATTCATTTGCAATTAGGCTTAGGAAATGTGTTAATGAACTGAGAAAATAAATAAAATTGTTAGAGACTTTTCATATAAATACTGACTATTTGAGGTATGAAGAATATTCCTGAGTAGATTTGTTTTCTTTCTTTTTTGCTGTTTTTTTTCTAGAATCATGAAAAAAAATGCAAACTTGAATTTTGATAAATACACTAGATCATTTGGTAGTGTTTTCTTATATAACGCATGTAGGCAGACAGCTGGGAAAGGAATCTATTTTTCTGATAAAAACTCAAGGAACTAGACTTCCATTTGAAGCACTGAAAATGGTTCTTCACAGTGAGGGAAGTGAGGTTGTGTACCCTGCTGGGTGATGTTGTGTTGGCAGATTATGTTAATGACTTTAAAATTGGCTTTGATGACATAATATACAAAGTTATAGGAGTTACATACATGTATCAGTTTAGTGACCACTTCCGACAGTGGAACCAGGTTCGAGAAATTTATAGTTTGCGTCAGTGTGCAGTGTATGTAATACACTATGTTGTAAGTAACCCCCTATGTTGCTTCAAATGAAAGTTCTTTTCTTCTAGTCTAAAGGGGTGGCCTCTGGTATGGTGATCCACTTTATGGGTAAAAAGGTCCCCTGCTATTTGTCTATAATGTCCTCTAATGTACTTGTAATGTGTCCCCTCGCAAGTGCCTTTTTTCCAGAGAAAACAACCCCAACCTTGACAGTCTACCCTCATAAGTGGCAGCATCCTGAATGGAACCTATAGTTCTGCACAATTTAGTATCATCTGCAAAAATAGAAACAGTACTTTCAATGCCCACCTCCAGGTCATTAATAAACAAGTTCAAAAGCAAGGGACCTAGTACAGAGCCCTGCGGTACTCCACTAACAACACTGGTCCAATTAGAAAATGTTCCATTCACCACCACTCTTTGTAGTCTATATTTTAGCCAGTTCTCTATCCAGGTGCAAATACTATGTTCCAGGCCAACATTCCTTAATTTAACCAGTAACCTTTTGTGTGGCACTGTATCAAATGCTTTAGCAAAGTCTAAGTAAATCACATCCACTGCCATCCTAGAATCAAGGTCCCAACTTACCTTCTCATAAAAAGAAAGTTATTCTGGCAAGAACTATTACGCATAAAACCATGCTGGTACAAACTCATAGTATTATGATTTGCTATGAAGTCCAGTATATTATCATTTATTAACCCTTCAGAAAGCTTTCCTACTACTGACGTCAGACTAACTGGCCTATAGTTTTGAGGCTGAGAAGGGGATCCTTTTATAAATAGAGGCACCATATTAGCAATTCGCCAGTCTTTCAGCACTATTCCAGACCTCAATGAATCCTGAAAAATTAAGTAAAGAGGTTTGGCAATCACAGAGCTAATTTCGCTAATTACCCTTGGATGAATACCATCTGGCACCAGACCTTTCTTAATCTTAACATGTTCTAGTCTCTTTTGAATTTCCTCATGTGTGAACCATGCATCATTAGTTGTATTACTAGAATTAGAACTATTAAGAAGGAAACCGTTATTAACTGGTTCCTCATTTGTGTAGATAGATGAAAAATATGAGTTTAGAATGTGCGCTTTAATTTTGTTTTCATCAACCAGCTGACCCCCCTCTTATAGTAAAGGTCCCACCCCTTCCTGGTTCATTTTTTTGATATTAACATTTTTAAAAAATAATTTAGAATTTTTTTTACTGCTTGCTGCAATATCCTTTTCCATATCAATTTAAGCTTACCTTATAGCTTCTTTACATGATTTATTTTATGTTTGTCCAAGAAATTATCCAAGCCAGTTTTAAAGTCCTAAAACTAAAATCTGCCATCATAATGCCCAGCGTGGCATTCCACAACCTCCCTGTCTTCACTGTGTGCAATTATTTTTGTTGCTTGAAGTGAAACCTGAAAATGATTTTCTTTCTTTATTAAGCACAGAACATGCAAGGCATTGTGGAAAAATAAATCTTGACTATAGGGAAGCCGACTACTGTAGAATTGTTTGGATTGTTTGCAAAGGGTTAATTAATTAGGAGCTTTCACCATATTTGTGTATTATCCCAAATAAAGAATTGAAGTTGTACCCTAGGTAGCAAATCACGCTAAGAAGAGTAAAAAAAAATAGGTCACAGGTATAAAGTGAGGATTTTAAGTTCTTGCCAAATGCACTAAGTGGAAATAAAACTTAGTATTAATATGCTTTACTGACTATGTAAGATGCTCTGGGCAATATGTGCTGTACTGGAAGAACTCAAGGACAATCACTAAGTCTAGGCATCATGCCAACATTGCAAAAGCTTTATTTAAAAAAAGCTATAATTTTGTTTCACAAGAGCAAAGACCCTCGCCTTCTCCTTTATTTTTGTAAGAAAATGGCAACATAATATAGTCTGGTTTATAGGCTTTAGAAATGCACAGCCATTCTCTTGAACTTAAAAGCTATGCAGAAGTATTGCAATAGATATTGCAAAGATAGCAACTAAGCCCATGATAATGGTACACTCCGCAATTTTATTTCTCTACACTCTAAGTGGTAACATGAAATAAGGACTCACAATGAATTGTTATCATCCAAATGACATGGGGTTAGTTGATGTATTAGACATTGCATTCCAGTATGGATGCACCATAGCTAATGGCCTAACATTTACCGTATATACTCGAGTATAAGCCGACCTGAGTATAAGCGGACGTACCTAATTTTACCTACGAAAACTGGGAAAACTTATTGACTCTAGTATAAGCCTAGACACAACTACAGCCCTGTCTCCCAGCAGCGCACATTCTGCCAAAGCGACCCCCCCAGGGATCAACCGGACTTCTTTGCAAAGTGATGGTGACAGAGAATTGCCAAGCGGATTACTGTGTGCATTGTCCCAATGTCCCACTACCATGTGCAGAGGGTGCTGTGTGATATTGCCATCACTGTTAATCTTTCATATAACCAACAGAGGGCGCTGTGTGATATTGCCATCACTGTTAATCCTTCATATAACCAACAGAGGGCGCTATGTTATATTGCAGTCACTGTTATTCTTTAATATAACCAACAGAGGACGCTGTGTGATATTGCAGTCACTGTTATTCTTTTATATAACCAACAGAGGGCGCACTGTTATTCTTTCATATAACCAACAGAGGGTGCTGTGTGATATTGCAGTCACTGTTATTCTTTAATATAACCAACAGAGGGCGCTGTGTGATATTTCAGTCACTGTTATTCTTTCATATAACCAACAGATTGCGCACTGTTATCCTTTTATATAACCAACAGAGGGCGCACTGTTATTCTTTCATATAACCAACAGAGGGCGCTGTGTGATATTGCAGTCACTGTTAATCTTTCATATAACCAACAGAGGGCACACTGTTATTCTTTCATATAACCAACAGATGGCACTGTGTGATTTTGCAGTCACTGTTATTCTTTCATATAACCAACAGAGGGCGCACTGTTATTTTTTCATATAACCAACAGAGGGTGCTGTGTGATATTACAGTCACTGTTATTATTTCATATAACCAACAGATGGCGCTGTGTGATATTGCAGTCACTGTTATTGTTTCATATAACCAACAGAGGGCGCACTGTTATTCTTTCATATAACCAACAGAGGGCATTGTGGGATATTGCAGCACATTTTGGATGCTGAAAAACTCGGCTTATACTTAAGTATATACGGTAATACTGAAATAAACTAAACTCAAATGAAATGGACTTCAGGAAAATAAATCATGGTGATAGTCCTCAGTAGTTTCTAGTTTTACCAAATATGTACAATTAATCAATGTGTGTGCTAGATAAACTGTGATTCTTCTCAGTGTTATTAACAATTAATAAAATATATTCTGTATACAAATGTAAACCATGTGCCATTTATCAGGTTAGCGCTGCTTTATATGCTCTGGTCCCGATGATGAAAATTTGAGTGAATAAAAGAGAGGGGGGAGACAGGGCAACGAACGACAGCTGGCCTAGGGGCGGCTGCTATGTAAATCCAGACCTGTACTTAAGAGAAAACCTGTCACATAATTGGCTTATATGGTGTAATTCATAGTAATGTCTGATAAGTACTGTTAACTGTTCACCCTGAACATATCTTGTGAATATTTAAATGAACCTGGGAATTGACTTTTTCTATAAGTCCTCTGTACTTTGTTTTGGTGCTCAGATAAATGTAGGGACCCATAGAATCAATGGCCCCTGTGGCTTCAGTCCCAGCAGTAACCCATTTACTAATTTCTGGGTTAAACCCCATTTAATCATTTCTACGTATTTTCATACTCAGTTCATTGGCCCTCAGGATGATGACCATATCCTGCCTCCCTGTAACATAGTGCTTGGCAGGGGGAGGTCCTTTCTCTTTGACAGTGGATGTCCACTGAGCTTGGAGTCATCAAGGCCCCACAAGTGTTAGGTCCTAAACGAATAACCCCTTTAGAGAAGCCAGGGAACAGGGACCCAGTGAACAAAGTTAGAGTGAGACAGTGAGCATTAGTTAGCAAGAGCAGCTTTAAGCTCCAACAAGGAATATAGACTGAGTAGCTCAACCCCAGGCTCTGCTTGCCTGTAGTGAATGGACAGCAGTACTGACATGGGAAACGGGTGGTTGTTCTATCCCCAGGGCCAGAACTAGGGGTAGGCACAAGAGGGGAGCAAAGCTTGTGGGGACGCCAGGCACTTACCTCATATGCAGCCTACCCTTAGTCCGGCAAGTGTTAACTCATTAAAAAGTGGGTGTGCTCTCTGGAGTCATAGGGGGGAATGTAATAAAAGTCGGTAATGAAAAAAATGTTCGCAATGCGAAAAGTTATGCCACTGTGTGAACAAATTTGTGTGATTTTAATATAGCTTTTGCGAGCCCGGAAACTGATTAGCAACCACTTCCGACAGTGGAAGACGGTTTGCAAATTTTATAGTTAGCACCAGTGCGCAGTGCATGCTGTTATTGCTCTGGCGGGGGCCGAAGTGGCCAGCCGGGTTTCATATCTATTGTAGGGATCCAGATGACATGAGGTATTGATAACCTGGAAGGTGTATAGTTCAACTCCCCCTGCTATTCCTTCAGTGTTGCCATTCTGTCTGTATATGCTGCACTTGTGATTGTACCTGGCATTTATTGATCTGCCAGATGTGCTTTGAGTATTCTTAACCCAGTGGTGCTTTATATTGAATAAAACCTGTCATTATTTTGTATGTAAAGAATCCCTGGCTTCCTCTTTTCTATTATTATATAGGATAGAGGGTTGAGTGCAGCACATGCTCTACCTCACTAGTTGGTATTTGCCTTTTTAAGTCCAATTAGGGTTACATAAACATAAAACTTGTTTGTACAGAAAGCCTTAGTACAACACATTTACTGACTACCAGTGATCCTATCTGTTTATTAAGGAGTGATTATTATCTTCAGTGATGATTCCTAAAACTTTCTTGCTACAAGCCAGTTAAAACCATGTATAGAAACTTTTATGATTAAAGGGTTAATTATGTATGTCCTTATACCTCCCCCCATGCTGTTAGGGACCAGGTTCATCTGCAACCCCTGTAGCTACACCCCTATTTTTTGATGAACCCATTCACAGTCTAAACATCCTTTAAATTGGTACAGTTAGATTAAGAAGCACTGGCACTGAGACTACTTCATTATGAAATAGTTTAGTTTGTAAAATATATTAATGACTTGAAATATATCTAATAATGTCATAAATGATTAACTGTAGGGTACATCTGGATAAACTAGTGTTGACAGAGAGCAAAGAGCATCCTAATTGAGAAGTGGCAAGGTCATAAGCAGGCTATGGGCCAATTTAAGTATATCCAGCAGGCTTCCTGTGACACAGCACTGGTAATACAATGAGCTTTTGATGCTCACTGTTGATTAAACATTCCTTTTCAAATAATGAAATATGTTGGAAATGTAACCCTTTCATCAGAGGAAGGTCTAAACAATATGCAGGAAAATGTGTTCCTTTGCATAATTGGTAATTAATTAGAAAACATAAGTGATATATACAAAAGTGAGATATACAAGTGCGATTACATCATAATTTATGCCTACTAATGGGCGCAGGCATAAATTTGCTAGCGAAGGAGATAGACTGTAGCGCTACTTCACACTGGCAAGTGGACTTAACTACGTAAATTCACTAAGATGCAGATGCTAGTGCAGCTTTGCTTTGCTTGCCGAATTAACGCTAGAGAAACTTTGCCATCATGCGGTGCCCTGGACGCAACTTCACATTTTACTGAATTAGCGATGTCCTGGCGAATTTTCTCCTGGCGGAGTGTGGGAATGTGAGCAAAGCCGTCGCTGGCAAATTTCTGGAGGTTAATGAATTTGCCCCTATTACAGAGCAATAATGGTGCATTGCTACCTATGTGCATATTTGTATGAATCACACACAGCTGTGGCGAATATTGTAAGAAACAGAATGGCATCCAGTGCTCTGCATCACAATGATGTCTGCAAGTTATTCTTAAGGTGTGATGTGCATATCTGTCTTCATTGAGAATCCTGAAATTATCACCACCTTCAGACATGGAAGGAGACCAAGACACACTCTCCCTTACCTCTCCCTGATTGCTGCCACAGGTACACGTGGGGTATTTCCAAACATGTTTTAGTACAGTAATGGTGCACAGTTGCTACCTAGGTGCACAGTTGCACTTTTGCACATTCTTACGAACAGACGAATTGTGTCTTAAAAATTGTTGGAATTGGGATGGCATCATTGATTGTGGTCAGATTGAAAATTACATTTAGACAAAATTCTTTAACTGCAAATATGCTGTGCACATGTCAGCAGAACACAGTGTGAACCCAAAAGGGTGGACGTAGCTCCATGGCTCACCTGCCTCAGTAGACTCACTTGGGTGTGATTTATTAGAACAGACTTGGCACACACAAGTGGGATTTAATGGATGGTGGCAATATGTGCAACATTGTGCCTTTGTGTGTGTTCAATATGTGGCCATTAAAGGACCAGTAACATCAAAAAATTAAATTGTTTTAAAGTATTAAAAATATAATGCAGTGTGCACTAGTAAAACTGCAGCGTTTACTTCAGAAACACTACTATTGTTTATATAAATAAGCTGCTGTGTAGCCATGGGGGCAGCCATTCAAAGGAGAAAAGGCTCAAGTTACACAGCAGATAGCAGATAAGCTCTGTAGAACATAATGTTATCTGTTATCCATTATCTATCCTGTGCCATTTAGCCGTTTTTCAATTTCCGCCATTGCTACTCACAAGCTTGTTTATATGAACTATAGTAGTGTTTCCGAAGCAAACAGATCAGTTTTACCAGTGCAGGGCAACACTACATGATATTTTCATTACTTTAAAACATCAGTTTTTGGTGTTACTGTTCCTTTAATATACTGGAGACACACCTTGTGGAATTATCCTTTCTCATGATCAATGAATATGTAACCAGCGTGTAATTATGGGGAGGTGGCAAGGAGGGTTGAATAAGTGTAGAGAGTCCAGCAGGACTGGCACTAAAAAACAGTTAGTATATTTTGAAAAAAATATATTGTATGATTCTTTTAGCAACAATAAATTACTAGATATCTTGTGGAGCTACATAATTACAGATAAACTGGAACTTTTAGCAACAATGTCTGAATTGTTTGGGAACTGTATGTCTACAAAGTTGTAGGGTAGTGATGCTTCACAAAGCCATATATATCTGCAGACTGAATCATATACTGTATGTTATATTTCGTCTGCTGATGTTTATATACTTTCAATCCAATAAGTAAAACAGGAGACTGTACACCACACATGTCCCCTAAATTGTGGGTCAGATTTACTATGGTTTCTATGGTAAATTTTAATTTTCAAAACAAATTTTGTTCAAAACTCACAATTTCAAATGTACAACCGCCAGCTCGATTTTGAATTTAAATATGAGATTTATAACCACTCTACTCGACTACCCTGGAAACGGTTCGTTGCCACATGCCGAATTCATGTAGAAGTAAATGGCAGAGTTCCGTTGAACCATTTGAAGATGTTATTTGTGTTCCTGACACTCAAGTTTTTGATTTGAATTTTTGGGTCGTTCCTATTTGATCGAATGTTAGACATTTGACTTTTTTCATAAATAACCTCCTAATCGAGTTGTGAGTAAATTAGAATTTATTGAGTTAAAAAAATTCACATAACATCGAAATTCGACCTTATAACCCTTGATAAACAACCTCCTATGTGGCCGATTTATCAAAATATAAGTTTAGTGCTCAATAGATAAAAACTCACCCATGCTCTACTCGTTCCTATGAGATTTTTAGAATTGGATTTATTAATGGGTGATAGTTAGATCTCATCATTTGATGAATACGGTTCTAAAACCCCCACAGAAATGAATAGAACGTGGATGAGCTTTTATTTATTAAGCTCTAAACTTATATTGTGATAAATATGCCACATACTGTATGTGTTCCAGTACAATGACATTAGCATAAGCTTCTGGCTACAACTACTAAACAAACATCCTACCTCAGGAGGATAAACTCCACTCTGGGAAAAGTACTGGAAAAGCCCAATCAGAACCAAGTTCTGGGACATACACACTCACTGATACTTATTATAATCATGTTGGAACTGGTTAAAAACAGCAAATATTTGAATGTTGCCTATCTAGGATTTCAGGACAAAAACTGGAGTAGTTCATATTCTGTGGGTGGATGAGGGGATCGGAGCTACCAAACAATTTAGATAAAAAATGTGGCCAACCCTTGGATCCAACATGTCTTTTACAATTCAAGCAAAGATTGGAAGAGTTATGTGATAAAAGAAACATTTTTTACAAGAATCATTTATTTTAATTAAAAAAGTGAAAAAAGGAAATATTTGCTCTTTTATTTTAATTAAAAAAAGGAAATATTTGATCAAGCTCAATAATGTTGCATTCATGCATTCTTTGGAAGCACAAAGGTTATACTGAAGTAGCAGCCATTAGTGAAATATAAGAGCATGTTAGCAAAATCAGAGACAGAGCTTGCATTTTTAAAATCTAGGGAAAGAGAAGAAGTTGAAGCCTTGAAAAACATGACTTGTATCCTTGCACTGTGCCCCAGGAAGTTGTAAATGTCATTAGTCAAACTGCATTTTAAATGGATTAGTTAAAAAAAGATTAAATGCTTATTAGCCAGGGTCATGTCTGCTGATGTTGCATTTCATGCTACTTTTTCATCATTTTTGGATGTATATATTTTGGCTTAGGTGAATGAATTGTCTGCTGTACTCATTACAGTGTAATCACTAATTAGACATGATTAATGAATTAAAAAATTAATATTGTAATGGAAGGAATCACCATTCAGGATGCATTGTTTATGGTTGAGGGATTTTTGTGTATTTGCAGGGGGCTTGGTGCAAACGGCAAAATGTATGATATTTTTTCCTGTTTTTTGCACTGTACAACTTCCTCTTCCAGGTTGTAAATGAGCCCTTCAAAGTTTTAGTCTATTTTAAAATTCAGTGTCCATTCTGCCCCACTGCTTGATATGGTGCCCAGCTGTCTATGGATTATTTACATGCAAACGTATCATTTGAATGGTCGTTTTAAAAAGAAAGAAATTACATCAAAGTGGGTGTGTCCATAGAGAAATAGTAATGCACATTCACATCTTGTCCCTGGATGTTGCTTTCATTAACATAGGGTCTGCACTAGATACAAATGAACGAATGTGACTCAGTTTAATGAATCACTTAATAAAATAAATATAGTGATATCAGCAACCTTAATGACTTACCCGACATGTCGGTTGACCCGGGGGTACATTTAAACCCCAAGTCCTGCACTTATTGGCCTGCCACTACAAATTCACTTCAATTATTATGGGAAGAAACACACTCACCATTACTCTTTGGTGGCCCCTGGTGCTTCGTTAGTAATAAACAAGCAAAAAAAATGATAAGCACTCCTTCTGTCACCCATGTAGATAAAAATCAACTTTATTTTTGCAGTTAAAACAATCTCATTTGCCCTGTAGTTGCTCTTGCGTTCCATAGGAACTTCTCTTCTACTGCACTGTTTATCAAAATGTGAGTCCAACGTCACTTACAACTCTGTTGCATCGTGGGTGAGGTCCTAGTGCATTTCTAGCACCTTGTACATCTTCAAAGAGTATTTAAAGTCTCCTCTACTGCATTAGAAGACTTCTAAACCAATATTTTATTCAAGAATTGTTTGTCCAAACAGTTTTCTTTTGTTTTATAATCTAAGGCATTGCAGCAAAGGCAATGTAAAACCACAATGGTAATTTTGTTAGCAGGATTTCAAATGAACCTTAGTGCCAAGTGAGCCCATGAAGCCATGGCAAAACAAATTGACAGCCTCAGTGTTAATTAGTGAATGCCAATGCTTACCTATTCAGGGCTGAGAGGTCCATAGTGCACACCTACTACCTACATTTTCAGCACAGATTTGGTTAAATATGCTCTCACAACCATACAGTATTCCAAACTCTAATTGCAGCTTATTTTTGTACACAAAATATGTATTTTGTAAAGACTCCATCAGTAATAATGTCCAGTAAACACATTTGCCTTTATGTTATTTTGTTTTGTATCACTTCTAGTGCAAATTGCATAGTGATAGACTGCTGGATCCTTATATTTGTTCACTAGTAGCTCAATGTATTCACCAGTTGCTCCATGTATTTGACCAGCACAATCCTTTCTGTGGGAAGTTCCTTCCTCACTTTAAGAAAAATACTGTTTTTTCTATAATATTGATCATGTACATCTTCTGCAGCCTACAAATATCTTTTGTTATTGTGCAAGCACAGAGGAATCCTATGGGGTGCCGTTTGTCCCAAATACATTCTGTATACAAAACTATCCCTAATACACAGAATGAATGTCTCTCGTGTTATATAAGTATTTGTGACCATACACAGAGAAAAAAAATATACAAAAGACTTATTTCTATTAAAGAATGAAAACAAAATCTGGTTAGTGCACAAAAGGATGTCATTTTATCAAACTCCATTCTGTACAGTTTAACATGCAATCTGTCTCACAAATATATAACCTCCATGTATTGGACACACTTATGTGCAAAGTTACTTACAGAATGAATTATGTAAAAACAAAGTTGGACATAATATATAATAGTGTAACTAACTAGCGCTTGTCAAGCTAGTTTTGACTGACAAAATAGATATCTGTGACAGAAAGCAAGATTTTATAGTACAGGATTCATTCTTTCCACAAAATGACAGTTTTGTTTCACAAAACAGATAAAATAACCATTCTGTGAAGCAACACTGTCAGTCACATTCCTGAACCAATAAGAACAAAGCTTATTGCCATATACAAACAAGATGAGAAGTGGCCAGCTCTGCTCCACATGGCTAAGGCAAAGTATCTGACCTGCTATAGAGGGTGCCCTCTAATGTCCCCTGTGCTGCATAGTAATAAACATGAACAAACATTTCCTAAAAGAGCTGTTGTTAAACACTACAGGTTCATAAATGGAAGTTTTTACAAATGGCTGAGAAATATAATGCTGCACTTATAATGATTGTAGAGAAAGAAAATTATGCAAAACATAAATATGATCATTTTAGGTGATATGGCTATTCTTATTGTAGTAACCTGCTTGTGTGGCCATTTTGGTTAAGGGCATTCCTGCTGTTTTGCCATGATCTTATGACTCACTCCTGTTCCTCTTCCTGTCTAAGCTGAGAGCAATAATGGGACAGGCCACACCCACCTGCCATATTGTATTAAATGTACCAGAAGTTACTGTGCTTGTCTGGCTGCTTTGCCTGATTCTCAGAGAAAGTTATAAGTTTTGTATATGATAGTTAGACTCCAATGTCTCCTCCTAGCTGTAATCTTGCACCAATTGGCTTGTAGTAGTCTCTTAATAATGTGCTTAGCTATAGTTCAACTACTACATAATAGATTTAGCCAGAGACTTGGGACTGATCATGTGCACACATACCTCCCAACTGTCCCTTTTTCAGAGGGACAGTCCCTCTTTTGACAACTCAACCTGAGGTCCCTCATTTGTACCACAAAGTCCCTCTTTTCTCTGCACTGAACAGCCAGAAAAAGAAACAAAGTTTCTAACTTAATTGGCTTTTGGCAGAGAGGCCAGTACAGCTAACAGGTGCAACTAAGATGCTTTATAACAATTTTGAGATAAGAAAATAAGTACATTTAACAGTTTAGATAATGAGAAATATTTTTTTATTTTTATAACCTGCTAAACTTTGTAAAGTGAACATGGTAATTAGGGGGTGCGGCCACAAAATGGGTGTGGTCAAAAAATTGCTGCACTACATGCAAAAAAAAAAATTGTCTCTCTTTTTATTTCCAAAATGTTGGGAGGTATGACAACTGTCCCTTTTTTGGAGGGACAGTCCCTCTTTTCTCTGCACTGAACAGCAAGAAAAAGAAACAAAATTTCTAACTTACAAGAAGTCATCTGTAGTATGGGTACTTCAATGTGGTAAACGAATTACTAACCACGTAAGGGAAGTGGCCCAGGTGCACTGCCCTGAGCACTCAGCATAGGGGGTGGACGAACCGAAATGTAAAAAGGAGCAGCAGGCACTCAATGGATGCAGACTTCCAGCAGGCACCAATTCAAAGTGTAAAGATCTTTATTGTGTCCAAAATTTCTAACTTAATTGGCTTTTGGCAGAGAGGCCAGTACAGCTAACAGGTGCAACTAAGATACTTTGTAACAATTTTAAAATAAGAAAATAAGTAATTTTAACAGTTTAGATAAGGAGAAATATTTTCAAACTTTTATAACCTGCCAAACTTTGTAAAATTAACATGGTAATTTCGGCGTGTGGCCACAAAAATGGGTGTGGTCAAAAAAATTGCCACGCTACATGACAAAAAATTTTACTTCCAAAATGTTGTGAGGTATGACCACGCATTCTCTATAGTATGATGTGTAGGTTATATGAGCAGCCACACCTGAGTACTGTGTGTAAACAAAAGGGGGTCATTTAGGCAGGGGCAATTTTAGGGGATCATAATCTAGTTATATAGAAGCAACAAGCTATACAATGCTTTATATTTATTTATAACAAAAGACTCTAATCCTCTAACCCTTCACATCAGAGTGGGTCGAGGGGGGCACAACACTAGAGCAGAGAGCACAACTGTGCCCATGTTACATGCATGTCCAGGGCCTCCAGCAGGGGGGGGACAAGTGTTCCGGGCCTGAAGGGGGGCACAGAAGTGCTGCGTTTTTAAAAGAGCCGGTCCCCTTTATGAGCGCCCGAGCCGTGCGGCCATTTCACATATTACAGAATGCGGAAGTGCCGAAAAAGCAAATTCACAAAAGGATTTGAAGTTGAAGTCCTGAAGCCTTTTGTTTACACACAGTACTCAGGAGTGGCTGCTCATATAACCTACACACCATACTATACACAATGTGTGACATGATCAGTCCCTAGGGTTGCCACCTTTATTAAAAAAAATTACCGGCCAGTGGGGGGCACCAAAAGGGTGCGGTCCGTGATGCTAAAGGGGGCGGAGCTACACAGGATGCCATTGAAAGGGGCGGAGCTACATGGCGTGCCACAAAAGGGGCGGAGCAACATCGCACAGCGCTGGAAAAAAGCTAAGTTATTTTCGAATTGGGGGCAGGCCAGGGGCTTTTTTAAAGGGTATTTCAAATTACCGGCAATTGCATTGCCGGTAAATTTGCAATACCGGCCCTGGCCTTGGCAGGTGTTTTACCGGCCTGGTGGCAACTCTATCAGTCCCTAGGGTTACCACATGGCCGGTATTTTACCAGCCTAGCCGGTATAACACCAGCCAAGGCCAGGGCCGGTATTACAAATTTACCGGCAATGTAGCTGCCGGTACATTTGTAATACCCTTATAAAGACCCTCTTGGCCCGCCCCCAATCCCCTGTAAGACCCTTTTTCTTCCCACCCCCCACCAACCGGTAACTAAATTACAAAAAGGTGGCAACCCTATCAGTCCCAAGTCTCTGGCTAAAGCTATTATGTAGTAGTTGTACTATAGCTAAGCACATTACTAAGAGACTACTACAAGCTAATTGGTGCAAGATTACAGCTAGGAGGAGACATTGGAGTCTAACTATCATATATAAAACTTATAACTTATAAGCAGCCAGACAAGCACAGTAATTTCTGGTACATTTAATACAATATGGCAGGTGGGTGTGGCCTGTCCCATTATTACTCTCAGCTTAGACAGGAAGAGGAACAGGAGTGAGTCATAAGATAATGGCAAAACATCAGGAATGCCCTTAACCAAAATGGTCACACAAGCAGGTTGCTACAATAAGAATAGCCATATCACCTAAAATGATCATATTTATATAAGTTTTGCATACTTTTCTTTCTCTACAATCATTATAAGTGCAGCATTATATTTCTCAGCCATTTGTAAAAACTTCCATTTATGAACCTGTAGTGTTTAACAGCAGCTCTTTTAGGAAAGGTTTGTTCATGTTTATTACTATGCAGCACATGGGACATTAGAGGGCGCCCTCTATAGCAGGTCAGATACTTTGCCTTAGCCATGTGGAGCAGAGCTGGCCACTTCTCATCTTGTTTGTATATGGCAATAAGCTTTGTTCTTATTGGTTCAGGAATGTGACTGACAGTGTTGCTTCACAGAATGGTTATTTTATCTGTTTTGTGAAACAAAACTGTCATTTTGTGGAAAGAATGAATCATGTACTATAAAATCTTGCTTTCTGTCACAGATATCTATTTTGTCAGTCAAATCTAGCTTGACATGCACTAGTTAGTTACACTATTATATATTATGTCCAACTTTGTTTTTACATAATTCATTCTGTAAGTAACTTTGCACATAAGTGCGTCCCTTACATGGAGGTTATACATTTGTGAGACAGATTGCTTGTTAAACTGTACAGAATGGAGTTTGTGATATAATGAAATCCTTTTGTGCACTAACCAGATTTTGTTTTCATTCTTTGATAGAAATAAGTCTTTTGTATATTTTTTTTCTCTGTGTATGGTCACAAATACTTATATAACACGAGAGACATTCATTCTGTGTATTAGGGATAGTTTTGTATACAGAATGTATTTGGGACAAATGGCACCCCATAGAATCCAATCTGCAGCAAATAATGGCACATCAAACAGTTACCTGGTCCTGCAGCAGAAATATAATATATATAATCTGTTAAACTGGTGAATATTCCCTATACACACAAATAATCAATCGACTAGTTCTTTCACTACACTAAACCGAGGGTCAAGCAGTAAACTTCCTATAAATAACACAGGCACATAATAACTGCACTGCATTTAGGAATGACCTTATTTATCTGACACAGGGGGTATCCAACTAGGACGTGGTGATTTCTGACACATTTTCAGACTTGTTGTTCCAAATTGTATTTGGAATTACTTTAACATATAAGATTTTATGGAAGATTTGAAAAACAAAGAAGAGATAGGCTATGACTCTGGGTATACAGTGCAGTCATTGCCCTCAGTTCTGCTATTCAGTGCAAAATTCTGACCAAAACCAACATTTATTATAATATATCTAAATAATATATTTAACAACGACCTTGTAAAGCATGTATCTTCTTTTATGAAAAATGAAAATCAACAAAAGCAAGGAACGCTCTGTTGGTTATATTGTCTTTAATGCAGCATTTTTGCATTTTCACCCAGTGGTAAGTCAATAAAGAACAGTTTCAAACATTCAAAATTAAAGTAGTGTGGTCATGTGCAAATTTCAGCTAACTGCTTACAGCTAGTGTGGGTTCTCAAAATGGTTGGGTGGGGGAGGTGTAAAAGTAGAAATGGTGAGGGGTGTACTAAGTTTAATTAACTGAGTTGGGCGCCAAAGGTTCTTAAATAACATCATGGCCACAGTGCATTTGTAGAAGAAATCAATAGTTTTACAGAGTTGAACATTGACTTTAGAGTTTCCTTGGCAGCTGCACATACACTCCTATTACAGCATAGTATAATTAAGCAGTTAATTACACTAATAACTAGTAGACGCAGTTCAGGTCTGTGGATGCCACTTAGGATTAGAGAAAAGAAAACAAATCATGATTCGTTTTCCCAAAACATTCCATGTGAACTTGAGTTTTGAAGAATTTCTACTGAAATTTACACAGCACCTGTTTTATAATTGAACCTTTCCCAGCTCCTTGCTCATTGTTGCCTTACAAATGAGACTTTAGAAATATTTTGTTACAAAGGGTATGCCAGTACAGCTATTGTTGACTCAATCAAAAATAGTGGTTTGGTTGAGTGCTGTTAAAAATGTAATATACTTTTTTTTAACACTAAACATTTGTCTAATGCTATTAACCTTCATTTCTCGAGATGAAATAAATGCAGAGCTTGGTATCCCAACACAATTTCACTTATCTCTGTCCATTTGCACTCATGTTTTATGTCAAACAGAGGAGATGAAAATTATGGACTAAAATCTGAAAAGTTGAGGAAGCCATGCTAGCTTGGGACTACAGCATCTGCCAAAGAACACTTGGAGATACATTTATTCATTGTTAAGGTACCATACTATGCTAGTCCTGGATGTAAGAATTATATAAGAGGAAAAGAATTGTGTGGGCTAGCTACAGTCATGAGGTTTGTCAAACTATATCTTTAAATATGTAATGATGCACTTACTGTATGATTAAATTAAAGCTTTCACAGCCCCGCAGGGCCCTTACTGTGGTAAAGCAGGAAAGCCAATGGTTACAATAAATTAGGTTTGCCGAACTAAACAGTAAAACAGTAAGATAAGGATAAGTGATGGAAGCAGACACTTTGCTTTAGCTGGAGGCACAATAGATCAATAGTTAAACACATTGATCTCACCTTACACAAAATAAGAGAGAGTGAAGCTGTTTGTAATCTAGATTTTAATGTTAAAACATCAGGAAGCCTTATAGCAGCAATATGCTTCTATTTTTCACAAGATAAATAAAACTTGCATTCTTTATACAAGCATATCAAATAATCAAATGTAGTTTCTGCATTCTTAAAATCAGATATTAAAGTTTCTGCTATGAACACCAAAGAGTCAGTGCCAACATTCAGGCCCAAGTTGTTCGAACCACTTCAAAGCATTTAAGTGTAACTAATCAGTCCTGAGGGGCTCAATATTCCTCTAGACTTTCCCTGTAATGAGGACCGTCTATCAGAACATGTAATAACACTTTCAGTTCTGTTCTCAGAATAAGGTGTTTGTTGGTAGACTGATTTCCTAAATTATTGCCATTATCCAGTATAAAAGTTGTGGGTGCTTGAATACTCCCAAATGTAGTATGCTGTATAATGAAGTATTATAATAGCTATTTTTAAGAGTCATCAACCACTGGGTAAAAAAATGGCAGCTAAGCTGCCAAACTTGAAAAAAACCAAATAAATGCTCATGGGAAAAAATGATGATTGGCAAGGTTATCATGCCCAAAACCAGTGTGAGTTCATTAACTCAATGCAGGTTTTCCTTAAGGATTACTTGAGACTGAAAATGTGTGCTTTTCGGTGCAAAAAAAAGCTGCAGAATTTCCTGTTCAAAAACCTGTTCGTAAAATTCCGTAAAACCCAGCATGAGTTAGGAAATTCATGTGGAGTTTCTTTAAAGATTGCTCATGCTAAAAAATGTCTCAATCCTAAAAAGGGCCCCTTAATGGGAAGGCTTCTCTATGCTGTGGGATTTTTTTCCCAAAACCTATTATTAAAACCAGTATTAATGTAGTTTTCCCTTTCAATTTATACATTTCTCAATACATTGGGGAAAGCATGTCGTTCTGTTTGTAGCTAATATAGAGTACCTGTAAGTCTATTATAGTCACCAGTTACCCTAGCTACCTATTTGACAATATTTTTTGTAATATTTTTACTCTGGAAACAACGAGTCTGAGTTTGTATTCTTTACAGCATCCCATGTTTAATAATGTTCCGCACAAACACACAGTAATAGAGACACAAGGACAATACTATTTATCACTATTTTCTCCTGTGTGATCTCTTTTAACTGCTGCAAAGTAATAGATGTTTTGCAAACACTATTTACAATTTGTCCTTCGCATTAACGCTGCCATCAAGGGCTATTTCTGGGGATAATTTATGCTACCGCATGAATGTATGGGTCACAGGTCAGCGCTGTTTAATAAAACTGATTACATGTTTACTGTGGTCAATGACAGGAGGTGACTAAAGTAATCTTATATTTTTCTATATGAATTAATGCGCAACAGCCATGATATAATAATATATGTCAAATAAATATTTCAGCAGTGTAATAGTTGCAGTGCTCTTTAAAATTATGCATCCTAAGCTTACATGGGGATTTAAATTCATAGCTTTTCCCGTATATTTGGTAGGGATGCACCGAATCCACAATTTTGGATTTGGCTGAAACCCAGAATCCTTTGTGAAAGATTTGGCCGAATACCAAACCGAATCTGAACCCGAATTTGCATATGCAAATTAGGGGTGGGAAGGGGAGAAACATTTTACTTCCTTGTCATGCGATTTCTCTCCCCATCCCTTAATTTGCATATGCAAATTAGGATTCGGTTTTGGTTTGGCAGGGCAGAAGGATTCGGCCGAATCCGAATCCTTCTGGAAAAGGCTGAATCCTGGCCGAATCCCGAACCGAATCCTGGGTTCGGTGCATCCCTAATATTTGGATGTATACTACTTTGTTGGTACAATACTTTGTTGATATATAATTCTTATTTTACAATATCTGCAGGTAGAGACCTTAATGCAAAGTAGCATTTTTGGATTGTTCACTTTTCAAGACTTTTCCCAATGACTTTCTATTTTCTATGTTTTAAGTGTAAGGTCTAATTTTTTACCTTCTAAAGCAGCTCTGGGAGGGTAAAATTGCTACCATAGTAGCTAATACTCCAGAAATACTGCTGAGAAATGTATCAACTAATGTAGCTAATTGTCAGATTGTCAGATGTTGCCCCTTAATTACTGAGCTGTCAAACTCAAACACCAGAGACAGGGGCATTCAACTTTAAACTTAGATTTTGGAAAACTGGTAAAAAATAAAAAATGGAAAGTAATTTCTGGTGAACAATCTGACACTCGCACCTATTTGCGCTTTCCCATATGCCATCTAGTCACTTAATAGACCAACCTATGCCCCCATGGCTCCACCTTTTGAATCACTCGTCTTCATTGGAAGCAGGGGAGGGAGCTAGCACCTGTGTATATATATATTATTTTGCTAGTTAATGACGCACCCAGGCTCTGATGACGTCACAAGTTGATGTTTGGCGCCATTTTATGTTTAAATAGATTGTTAGGGTACTTGCACTGTGTATCTCACCTGAGGAAGGCTCTAGTATCAGAGTCGAAACATATATATATATATATATATATATATATATATATATATATATATATATATATATATTATGTGTAAATAACAGGTATCCAGTCTCTGGCCAGTGACTATTACTATTACTTTTACTATTACAGGTATGAGACCTATTATCCAGGACCTTGGGCTTTCCAGATAACGAATATTTCTGTAATTTGGATCTTCATACCTTATGTATACTACAAAATCATGTAAACATTAAGTAAACCCACTAGGCTGGTTCTGCTTCCAATAAGGATTAATTGTATCTCAGTTTGAATCATATAAAAGGTATAGTTTCATTATTACAGAGAAAAAGGAAATCATTTTTAAAATCTGGATTATTTGGATAAACCTGAGTTTATTGGACATACCTTTCCGTAATTCTGTTCTTATCTAGATATTCTAGATAATGGGTTTCTGGATAAGGGATACCATACCTGTACTATCTTTATAGACCTAAGAACAGTATTAGATCCCTTTCATTAAATGTTGTCATTTTATGAATGTGCCACTACAATTATGGGACCTGTTATCCAGAATGCTTGGGACCTGGGATTTTCCGTAATTTGGATCTTCATACTTTGTAAACATTAAATAAACCCAATAGGCTAGTTTTGCTTCCAATAAGGATTAATTATATTTTATGGTGTCCATACAGGGGCTGAGAAAATCTGCTGACAGATAAAGTCAGCAGCATATTGGCTGGTGTATTGGGACCCTCCAACAGTCTTCCTTGATCGACTTCTGGCCAAGAACCAATTCAGTCCTCGATTTGTGGGGTGGGCATATCTGTGCAAGGTCCGATCATTTGGCAACCTTTGCCAATGAGTGGATATGACCATGTATGACCACCTTTATTTAAGATCAAGTCCAAGGTACTGTTTAATTATTACCGAGAAAAAGGAAATATTTTTTAAAAATTCAATTTTTTTTGCTAAAATGAAGTCTTTGGGATATGGCCTTTCCAGAATGGACAGCAGGTTTCTGGATACCACAGTACTATCCTCTACAGTATATTATATACAGGTCTGACCAGTGATCTCCTGTTCTGATGGTCTAAACACCCAAAAATCAAACATTGTGATGCTCACTTATCTTTCCACACTTCTGTCTTCTATTAATACCATGCTTGTCTCAAATTGCTTCTTCTACTAAATCCCAGTGTAATCCCTCTTTAAACCACCTCTATGTTAATTAGTAAATCAAATAGAATATAAGCGTCATTTGTACTCCATCTTACTTAGTTTTTCATTGTGTAGCTTTCTGATGAATTATAAAATCTTATGGTGATATATTACAGACACTGTCAAAACCCTTGAATATTTTCACAATGCAATAAACCTTTACTGTAGCCATCAACAAAATGAAGCAGGAAATCTTTGCTAATTTATAGATTGTTATTTTATTGTTCCAAGAAGTGCTTTAGATGACCCTCCCCACTGCAGACCAGTTTGTTGAAGTGGAGCTCCCAGCATTTACCTAGACCTGTAGCAGCAACTGAAAGGCTGAAAGTTTGTAATTTAGGTTAATTTATATACAGTATCTAATCCTCAAGAAGCAAGTGTCAGTTTTGAAATGTGAGGATACTTAAATAATTGTGGGATGATGTGAGAATGCAGAGCGTTGGCAAGAGGGTTATTTGCTTGATATTACTGCTGTACTGCTAGAATTTTTTATTTGTGATATCCAGTAGAGTTATGAGGGGTCATTTATCAGCAGCAAGGCAGTGTTCAAAGTGCAAAAAAAATGAATCAACTATTTTTTTCTTTGCACATTGCCTTCCTGCAAAAATGAATTGCCACAGGTTTCTACACTTCATTTCTGAGCACAGAGACCTGTGGCCATACCCATAAATAAAGTGCTACCTGCGTTCCCTCCATATTCATGAGGGAATGGAAGACTTAGGCATACCCCCTTCTATCCGCTATTTACCTTGCGGATAGGATTTACCTGGGCAGGAATTCTCCATGCATGTCACTGTGCGCTTTTGCACTTCTTTCTGTGGGCATAATAAATGCCCTCCATTGTGGTGCAAATTTAGTAACAATATCCACTAACAAACAGGTGCTGATTGTTGGGGTCATTTCTAAAATTCTCAGATATGTGCAATTATCTAAAAAATTCACAGTAACAGCTTTTAATTAAAAAAAAGTATCAAACAATTATACATTCCTAAAATAAGTAATGCATAGGCAGAGGATGGTATTTTGCTCCTTTGTGGGAATAAAAGCTCTTTGTTTTTTTGAGTAATTCATTTAGACAAGTAGCAACACAGTTCCTTTCATCATGCTAATACGTTCTCATGTATTATGCAGGGGTGCTTCGCAAATGAGGCAAGTTGAGGCTGTCGCCTCAGGCAGCGGCGCCCCACTAGGTACCAGGGGCAGCAAAAATGCTGCTCCTGGTACTTAAGAGCAAATTTCCAGGGGAGGGGGGGCTGCCTCAGGCGGCGGAGGGGTCAGGATCGCCCCTGGTAGTATGTTAGACCTTGTTCCCAATTATGCATGTCAGGGACCAGCTTTTGTAAGGTAAGAGAATACTTATTAACTGTTAACAGTGGTATAATCTATGTGTTTGTAACAGATGGCCCAAAATTAAATAACAATGGGCTCTGAAACACTATGTGAAAACTTGCTCCACCCAATTTCCTAGTTACCTTTCTCAAGCCAACACTAGGAATGGAGCACTGTAAGAATGCCCAAATCTCTGCATCATTTTTATGAACTAGTTCTGTTTTTGCTAATATTTTGGCACATAGAATGCTAGTGATTATTATTATTATTATAAGTAGTAGTAGTATAAATAAAACTGACTGAAAATAGAATGTCTGGATAATATACTGTTTCAACCTGTTCATATTTCTAACTGTTTAATCAATGCAATATGTAAAAAAGCCCTTTTTACAGTAAGTTGCATTATCTGACGGCATTTAGTGGTGTAACAAAAATTGTAAGTGTCATTTCCAGCCTATGCTACAAAAGTGTACCAAAATAATTATGGGTCACCACTTTTCTTTGTGTTGGTATGCCCTGCAATGCACTACTATAAAGTAAGGAGACTCCCAGTAGAAGTATGAGTAGCATTATAAAGTGAAAACTCTTGAAGTCTACCCTATATGGACTGATTACAGGAAACATAGCACCTAAGGTACTGTTCTAGTGACCTGGGATTTTCCAGATGAAGTGTTTTTCCAGAATTTGATCTCTATACCTTAAGTACATTAAAAATCTTTCAAATATTAAATTAATGCAACTGCCTGTTTTGCCTCCAATGCAGATTAATTAAATCTTAGTTTGGATCAGGAACAAGGTAAGGATTTACTATTACAGAAACAACTTTTCATACTGGCCTGTAATTAAATGGTTGTGAAACATGAAGCGCACATGGCTACCTCCATGTGTATCCAATAAACTTTTTGAATGTTACACATCTATTGGGAAGGTAGTGATTAGAGTGCCTGCTCAAAATCAAAATGGTTTTGACCCATGTGTGCAATATTTGACAAAAATAGGAATCTCTAGATTGCACATAAAGAAAAAGGACTTTTTTGCGAATTTTCGGAAAAGCGAAAAGGGTCAAATTTGCTCATCACTACCCAGTAACAGTGGGAGAGGGGAGTGGGGAGTTTTGGCAAAGCAAAATGGGTCAAATTTGCTCATCACTACCCAGCACCAGTGGGAGGGATGGAAGGTCTTATGAAACCCCTGTCAAGATTTTCCTTTAAAAACACCTCCATGGATTTGGTTTTAGGGAGAGAGTATATGTCCTATCCTATCCTTAGGTGTAGTGCAATTGTAGTATATATGTGGAGGAAATGTCTCAGCAGCTTTTTTAGAAAAAACATCAGAGAAAGCCAAGTACCCCACATTGAAGAAACTCACTGGTAACCCAATCAATAAGGGGGTTGTGGGCCTGTAACCACTGGAGGCCTAGAACTACAGGGGAACAGGAACAGTTGATGTTATGGAAGGATAACTGTTCTGCATGAGTGACTCCTATGGTCATAGTGACAGCACCAGACTTGGAAGTCACTACCCTGCATCCCAATGGACGCTGCAGCTTATAGGTCAAATGACCGACAAAAAGGAATTTCAGTCTAAGTCATTTACCAGGGGATCAGCAAGAGACAAGCAGATAAGGTACAAGAAAATGTGGGTCAAAGAGACTGAGTATAAATTAGGGCTGAATTATTGGAGTGTAGAATCAAAGGAATTCCATATTATCTCTTATGGCCCCCATAGACGCGACGATTCTTCTTTGCGAAACGACCGATTTCAGCGCAGCCCGACCGATTCGTCAAATTATCGTGCGGTTAGTGGGATTCAAACGATCGAACATCTTACGATTTTTCGTCCGACATCTGCCAGGAAATTGATCGGCCAGGTTAAAAAATCTTTGTCGGTCCCAGTACAATCTATGGATGTTTGCAGGGCCAAGCAGGCAGCTCCCCTTTGTTTTCCTGGTAAATTGGTCGTTTTAGTTGATGGACAGTTCGAACGTTCGTACGATGGTTCTCAGAAGATCTTGGTCTCATGATGTGGATTGGATCTGTTGAAAATCTGTACATCTATGGCCAGCTTTAGTCTGGACAGATACTGAACAACAACTCATTCAGTTTCACAAACAGTTTCAAGACTTCAACCAACTATCAATTTGAAAATTAGCTACTCCCCCACTCACATCCACTTTCTAGACATCACCATTCACACCAGGGGAAATACTATTCAAACCACCATATATCGAAAGCCAACGGGCAAACCATCATATCTAATATATGATAGCTTTCACCCTGACCACACTAAACACTCAATAATCTACAGCCAGGCTTTACGATACAATCATATTTGTTTGGACACTGCTGAAAGGAACCACCACCTTAAAACACTCAAAGCAGACTTCATCAACAGGGGCCACAACCCCTGATTGTAGATCAATACATTTATGCAGCCACCAGGATTTCCAGAAGTCACCTTCTACAGTATAAACAAAAGCCTGAAATAAACCGAGTTCCCCTAGTGGTCACATACAATCCACAACTAAGGACCCTCAGAAAAATAGCCGGATATCTACAAGGGACACTTCATAAGGATGAGAGGCTCAAAAGCATATTCCCAGACCCACCACTCCTAGTATTCAGACAGCCTCCCAACCTAAAGTAACTAATAAGAAGAAGTGTCTTATTGCAACCCACCAAAAATGGAACATACCCATTGGCTAATTACAATGCAAAACCTGCCCACACATCTTGACTTCAGACAAAATACCAATTCTGGACACATTAGAGGAATACAACATCCATGGTCACTAGAACTGTTCTTCTTCCAATGTGGTGTACTTAATACAATGCACTAAATCAGGGGTGTCCAAACTGCGGCCCGAGGGCCACAAGCGGCCCAGGTTGCATATGAATGCGGCCCAGTTTGAAACACTTGGTTCCCGAGGAAATAGGAGGAGGGGGGACTCTGCCCATTGCCTAGTTAGTAATAATATTATAACAATAATAAGTCTATTTAATATCCAGGTGTCCCATATTCCAGTGTAGAGCTCCATCTGGTTATCCAACTGGCATTGTAGTTATTTTCTGTGTATTTCCTTTACTTTTACAAATCAAACGTGTTTGTGTATTTCATGTGTGGCCCCAGACAATTTTTCTTTTTCCAATGTGGCCCGGCGAGCCAAAAGTTTGGACACCCCTGCACTAAATGCATAACAGGGGGGCTTTATATGGGAGAGACTGGGCAGAGTCTGAGAAAGAGAAATACACACCACCGATTTACTGTGACCAATAAAAAACTGGACACACCAATAGGAAATCATTTCAATGGCCCTCATCACTCCATAAAGGACTTAAAAAATGTTGGCAATTTTAAAACAGAGAATAATAGAACAGTGTGGGAATATAAATTAATGGAAACTTTCAATCCTCTGTAGAAGGAACTAAACCTGGGCCTTGGATTTATGGCCAATTATGTGGACTAAGAACGGACTGCACCAGGTCAGAAATACCAACATGTCTGGATATGGACTAAGAGATCATATGCAATTCCTTTGATTCTACACTCCAATAATTCAGCCCTAATTTATACTCAGCCTTTTTGACCCACATTATCTTGTACCTTATCTTCTTGTCTCTTGCAGATCCCCTCTAAATTGACTTTGACACCTTACACAAAGATTGATATTCCTTTTTTTTGGTCATTTGACCCATGAGCTGAATGTTGTATATACTGTATACCAGAGAACACAACAGCTTCATTGTAATCAGCATGAAAAAGGAACTAAAATGTTCTAAAACTTGCTATGATTATATTAGTTCACCTAGTTATACCATTTTTGTCATTTTTTACTTCAAAAGGGTTGCCCTGTAACATTTTTACTGGCAGACACGGCACAGCAACTTTACCTGCAATTACTAACTTATGGCAAAGCGAAACGGGTCAGATTAGCCCATCAATAATTGTCAGTTTCCCAGATGCCCCCAGTCATGTGCAAGTTGGAGTGATATCTCCCTCCCCCCAGCTGCCCATCAGCAGAACAATGGGAATGTAAACAGATAACAGCTCCCTGGTAGATATAAGAACAGCATTCAATAGTAAAACTCCATGTCCCACTGTGACACCTTCAGTTACATTGAGTAGGAGAAACAATAGCCTGCCGGAAAGCAGTTCAATCCTGAAGTGTTGGCTCTTTCTTAAAGCAAGACAAGGCAAAATTACCTGAGAGGCTGCCTATACACCAATATTATAACTAAAACAAATACACTTGTTGGGTTAGGAATGCCATTTTATATGTTAGAGGGGATTACTTGCACTGTAAACAATGTAATTTAGAAATAAAAATGACACCATAAAATCTTGACAGGATCCCTGTAATTTACAAACTATATTCTTTATAAAACATGTCACTTTGCCTACAAGTTGCCTCTCACTTTGCATTTAATTGAATTTATCATTACAGGGTTACTGTTTGTTTACATAATAATTACATTGCTGACCACTGTATATGTTTAGGGATGGTGTCTTTTCTTGTATTTTTTTTTCTTTAGGGTTGTTTAGCCTTGGAGAAAACATATAATTATTATCATTCAATTATCTGCTTTGTCATAAAATGCATGTTATTGTTTTCTCCTTTTTCAATGTATTTATGCTACTTGCAGGCTTATAAGCAGTTGTGCTGAACCATAAATCTGTAACCTGCAAACTGGTTAAAAAAATTGAAGTGAAGACACAGACCATTGTACTGCTGACAACATTGTAAAAGTTAAGCATGCAATAAAGTTTTGGCTTAAAAAATAATGATGAAAAGAGAAAAGTCAAATGAAAACAGGTGAAGTTGGAGGAGGTGCATAAATCAACTTTGAATACAGTAAGAATACAGTAAGAAAAGCACAGCCCTCTTTTATAGTATGAGATTCCTAGGTTAAGTACTCTTTGTTTTTATAGTCTCCCCAGGGAAAACTTTTGTAAGATACATTTCTTTTTGTTGAGTACAATGGACTGATTGGTTTGTGCTATGCATCCACTCTAATGGATATAATGCAGGATCCTAAAGTATTTATCTAAATGTTCTATCTGTCACTCCTTATTTAGTTGAAACAAGGAATTAAACCCAGGCATGGAGATGCTGACAGCCTGCAAAAGCATTAGAAGGCTTGATATTAGATGCAGAAGCTTACTTAATGATATCTTGAATCAGTCTCTCTGGCATTGTGGCTGACATCTTGAATCAGTCTCTAAGGAGCTGTTGGCCATCTTGGATTTCCTTCTGTGGGAATGTACCAGCCATCTTAGTTCTTCATCTAAAGCATTTCAGAACGATTGCCAATTCTAATAGCAGTGACTTAGGATTTTATACACAACATATAAAACTTGTGCAACTATCCAAGCCCTTGACCAAGACTTACATTTATACTGAATCGTGAATTCTACAATGAAAATGTATTCTCTGTGATATTTTTTTAATTTAAAGCACTGAAACTCTAAATAAATTAAGAAAAAAAACATGAAAATGTACTGTTTGCATAAGTATTCTATCCTCACACAAGCACAGTTTACACAAAGTAAAACTGCAAGTGATTCATTAAATCAGTAATAAACTATGCAAACAATTCAGCTGTTAATAGTTTCACCCCACAAATTGTCTTAACTCTTAAAATGAGCTTCTGCTTTGGTTGAAGTTATTCCCAGCAGGTATATATTTCTACCTTTTCAATTGATGTGGGGACCATGTGCCATATTTTTCACAAAAGGTCCTTAAATGCATAGAGCAACCTGGATGATTCCTCAGGTTAGCAGTGATTTGAGGACCTCCCTATCAACCTGCCCTTTATTACTTGTGTGCAAATCATCTTGACAATTATCTTTGTGTACCACTGTGTGGCTATGCCTAATGACACAGGACAGGATGTCTGTAAGGAAATTAGTTTAAACATATGAAGGGCAGCTGTGAGCATGACTTAACACTATAGAGCATACCATAGCAGTTAGGCATAATGTAATACAAATGCATGCATTAACAGAAGGGTACTTTTAGTCCTCTACTACAAATGGTCACCCTCAACACTCTCTAACTCTGAGCAAACAAGAAGATAAAAGATAAGCAAGAAAAGGACAGACAGTCACTTTGAAGGACTTGCTGAGGTAATGGTTGAGACTGTAACACAGCACAGGTGTATCAGTCCAGAATATTAAAAGTGTGGCATAACCCTGACTCGTATGGGAGAGTGGCATAAAAAAAACAACTTCTCTAAGAAACCATGTGAAAGCATGTTTGGAATTTGACAAAAGGCATAGGAAAAGCTTAGCTGTGGTGTGGGAAAAGGTAGGCTTTCTGATCAAATTTCAAAGCAATATAGTGCCAACACTGAATATACCATGCCAATAATAGTTTAATTTGGTAGAATAATGTCCTGTAGCTACTTTTCATTAACAGAGACTGTGCATCTTGTTAAAAGACAAGGAAGGATGAGAGCTGAAACATAGCAGGAAAGACTGAAAGCACAAGGCCAAAGTAGTACTGATTCAACACAAATGTAAATATCATAAAATGTCCAGTGTAAGGTTTGATTTCAATCCAAATTAAAATTTGTATCTATTAAGGTGTACTTGCGTCATCTGACTAACCTCAAATATTGTTAAATAAATGCAAATAGCCTTACCTTTTACTCCCTGAATGTAGGCACTTGCACTTACTCATAGGAGAATACACAAAAGATTTTATGCTTTACAAATAGATGTACATAAAAAATATTTTTTTTAGATTGGTGCTTTGAAATAAAAATAGCACAGAGACAAGGCACAGAGAACAATTCAGAGAAGGATTTGTTATTCAGTGAAAGAAGGGAACATGTCAAGGAATCTGCAAAACACTGGAACCTTGATGCCTTAATTCATTGATTGTGTTAGTCATATTTACCATTTAACTGTAATTCTTCATTGCATTGTTATACAATATTATAGAAGCTAAACATGTAACACATTTGAAAAAAGTGCAGTCATTAAGATAGTTGTCCTCACTATAAACTAACATATTTATATTATAAAATGAGCCATTCTTAGCAACTTTATAATTGGTCTTCATTTTTTTTATAGTTTTTTTTTATTTTTTGCCTATTCTGACTATATCCAGTTTTCAAATAGGGGTCATGACAAGAAATCAAAGCTGTGCGAGGCTGCAAATTTATTGTTAATGTTACAATAATTTTTGTAATTATTACTATATTAAAATTATATATCTTTCTATTAAGGTCTTTCCAATTCATATTCCATATGTATGGTTTGGGAACGTTTTCCCTAACTGAGGGAGTTATGTAGCTTGCCTACAGTATGTGCCTGCCTGTTAAATATAATGTTTTGGAGCATATTTTAAAGAGACATATTCACTTTTAGAACACTGTTATTTAGCATAATGCATTATAATATGTTATTCTTGATGGAAGTTTAGAGAGCAGTTCATTTTCTGAATAAAACAAAACTTCTGTCTATATATATATTGTTGTTGATTACAGAGGTCACTACACAGAGGTCACTAGAGAACAGAATTGATGTATTTATGGGTCAGTCTATCATAGAAAACATGCAAGCGGTGGATGGCAAAAATGCTTTAACCATAGAATTAGGATTTTAGTAATGCCTAAAAGTCAGAAATTGTAGGACAAATTTGCTATGGGGTGGGAGGCACACATTGCATATACAAATATAACACACAAAGCACAATATGGGTTATGTAATAAAACACACTACGTTTGCCCAGGAGTAGTAACCCATAGCAACCAATCAGCAGATACCTGGTCACCTGTTTCAAAGCAAACATTTTATTGTTTGCTATGGGTTACTGCTCCTGGGGAAACTTAGGGAACATTTACTAAAAGTCGACGTTTTCTCACTTTATTAAAAAAAATAAGAAATTTCTATTATTTATATGGCGACTAGTATCTTCTACCTCATATGTGTATATTTTTATTCAATTTATTTTTTCAAGGTGGTTATCTAGCACAGGGTTCCTGTCAAATAAAAGCAGAAACCTGATAAATGGGCTGCAGATTTTATCTTTAAATGGTGCACTGTATGACTGCTATAATGTATTTTGATGAGCTCTTCCCCTTAAATTCAACCAGGAACCTTAGGATATAACAGAAAATTATGAAGTAGCTCTTAAGAGTTGGCTTGCTGATCACTGTACTTCTATCAGCTACTGTGTTAGTACAAATACAAGTTCTCTTAAGCTCTTCTTGGCATTTAATCCACACACATATCAGGCCTAAATATCACATTTCTAAAATGTTCACAAAGGAGGAATAAAGCTTTAGGAATAAGTATGTGCACTGTTTTATTCATTCTTAGTGTAAACCGGTGTCCATGTAATTCTCATCTTGATCTAATATATTGGAAAGTGGTATTGCTACCTTTGAAAACAGCGGTCTGCTGCAGTGTGGTGGGACGAATACGATTATACAGCGATTGCTACACCACCAAGACACTGGGAACCGGATGTCCATTGGATGTGCATAAGGGGATATTCCCCCTTCTAGTGCCTTATGTCCATACCATTGAGACTGTATTACTCTGGGCACCAAAGATTTAATCCCACACCGGCTCCGCCCTCACATGCCGTTTTAAATCTTTACATTTATTCACAATCAGAATTGGATTAATCACCTCTTCTACCATCAAATTGAGTACCCTATTGGCGACTTATACTACAGCCACAATGACTTATCGCTCTCCTCTTCCCACGAACATTTAATTACAGATTTATCCTGATTGATGCTCTTGATTAAGAGTTGGTTGCAACTGAAATATATGAGAGCCTTCCAGTAATAGCGTGCACGCAGCCTCTCTTATTGTATTGTATATAATAGTACAAAATAGGGATAATGGGATCCCCACCCCCCAAGCAGCGCTGCTTATTTTAAATGGTTTTAGTAATTTTGGCATGGTGATAATAAATATTGCTTTTTAATATTACCGGTATGGCCTTGGCTATCTAGTATTGTTTATTTGCATTTAGAGGTTAAGTCCCATATTGGTGTGGGTAAATATGTCAATGTAAAGTAAATGTGGACACCTCTTTAATGCGGGCTACAAATTGGCCGCCACTAATTGTTATGCACCTTGCTTAGGTTAAATGGGTATTTGACCTTTGAAAACAGGTTATCCATTATCTCCTTTAATCTTCTTAAACAGAATAAATTTATACCATTCTTTAATTAGAGTTAAAAGTATTTCAAGTGAAAAGAAATATATGTACTGTATATCTTAAAAAATTTATTTCACATCATCACGATGACATGCTTTATATGATGTCTCCCTTAAGTTTGATCTTGAATTATAACTGTTTCTCCTATTGATCGAATGATTTATAAATTTTCTAGTACTTTCATCCCTGATAGGTCTAGTAGCTGACTTACTGGAGAACGCGAGAGTTGGGTTAGTGAATGTGTTCAGTATAAAGTAAACACAAGGAAATAAAAAGAAAAGAAGAAAGAAAAGCAACAATTAACATTTGTCAGGTTACAAAAATACAAATGTTTCTCAGATTTTGATCATTGTTATGTAACTATAGAGCAATGACATTTGTATTTTACAATATTCAAATATGAAATCTCATTTTTCTTCTGGTAGAACATGCTGTTTGCATGAACAAAGTTCTAAAATCATCTGTCTTGAAGAAAAGTAATTCAGTTGAGGTGTTTGGAAAGTGATGAGTTAAAAAGAAAAAATGAAAGCCTATTAGTGGTAGAAAGGTTTATTGTGCAGTGGCAATGGGCCTGAGTGTTAAGCTATAAACACAATTTGATGAATGATAGAATTAAACCTGCCATGGTTGAGATATTTATGAACCAGCTATGTTATTAGACTGTCAAGGGGCTCATTTACAAGGACTCTTCTTATGACGAATAAATAATAGCAAAATAAATAAATAAATAACAGTCTGAGCAGGTTACTAAACTCTGGTCTTAATACTGTAATAACACTATATAATTTTAAATACCTTTCTGAGGAAACTTTCTGGTTCCATAGTCATCAAGTTTTAAATGGCCCCTGCTGCATGTGGTCATGTGGTCCTTCCTTTTGTGTTCTTACAATATTAGGCTTCCAAGTAGCTCTTTTACTACCTCTGCTTACATTCCAGCACTCATTTCAATATATATATATATATATATATATATATATATATATATATATATATATATATATATATATATATATATATATATATATATATTATTGTCATATTTATTTATATTGTACTAACATTTAAATAGAGGTATCTTGAATCATTCACAGTAGTTCATGCCCCTATGGGGAGTTTAGTTAGAAATTGATGGATCTATCTGTGGGACCATGTGAACTGCAGAACATGAAAGAAGCCTATTCATACACGGGACAATATTCTAACTCCAAATAGAACTCAGGACCACTGAGTTGCAAAGCTAAAATGTCTGGTCCTGCCACTAACCTCATGGCATTGGTTAACAAATATTGACCCAAACATCTTCCTGCGAATTATCTTCAGTTTAAAGGGCAAATTTATCAAAGTGTGAACTTAGAGCTCACCACTAATTGTTCATATGGGATATTTAGAGGCATATTTATCAAATGGTGAATGCTAACTTTCACCCATTGATAAATACGCCTCTAAAAATGTCATAGGTGGTGTAATTTTATTGTGGTGAGCTCTAGTTTTTTAAATCTCTTGTCTCCCAGCTACAAGGCTACAACATTTTACCATATTTTGGATTCCATTCCTCACTCCATTGTAATATCTTCACCCTCCATAGTTTTAAAACCTTCTGAAACAGTAAATCTGTTTGCATTGGCATATTCCCCATTATACTGGTGTATTCTTGACTCCTCTGCATCTCCCACACCGCCTACCTTATCCAGCTTCATAGCAAATTCCAAATCCCAGCTATTCACTACTGACATTTATTTTGCCTTATACACTAGATTTCCAGTCTGAAGTAAGGAGACTATGTACAACACCTAACCTTAGTAAAGGTGGCCGTATACCTAACAATTAAGATCTTTCCTGGGAAAGATTTCCGTTTTCATCTTCATTTTCAATACAAAGATTAAACCCCGAATCAACAGATATGCAGGTACTAGAAATAATGCAATTCTACCTCTAACTGACAATTCAGCAGTAATCTTTTGCTGATGTCCAGGGGCTTCAAAGGTGATAAAAAATTTCCATTATGTCCAATCAATGAGGTGACCAATAGCCAATGCTTTTGCCGATATAGGTCGCCTTGTGTCACACGATATACACATCAATATGTTTAGTACCCTTATATCAGTGGGTGTATGGCCACCTTTATGGTGACCTTAAAAGTTGGATTTTCCCATCCTTGCAATGGAACTGTATTTTATCTTATTAGAGGATAAACTTAAAACCATGCACCAACAGAGGACACTGGCTGCTTTTTTTGTTGGGAAATCCTGTGTTAAACTTTACCATCCACTTTCCTGCCACCATTTCCAAAGAATGTCGACAGTGATTTATTTCTCCATTATTGTTACCGTATTCTAGTGACAAAACACTGGCTTGGTGACTGGGTAAACACAACTCCAAGCATTGTATTACATTTACTACACTCAACAAGTCCTGAGAATGCACATAATTCAGAAATTGGTTGCATTTTGAGCTTTATTAAATTATTAAATCCACTTCAATGGACATAATTGGGTTAGAATGTAATATACTTGCATACTCATTCACTACTTTTGGGTAGGATTTCTCTAACATCTTTAGTACTAAGTAAGAATCATTTTCTTTGAATAAATATAATAACTTGCCTGGGATAGAGTCTCTCTTGTTTTTCACTGTCTGTCCATCAATCTGTCTTTCAATCTCTATTAGAACCTGTACAATTCACTCACTATCAGGGCTGAGGCAATAGGTAGTCTGCAGACTATAGAGGCATGGTTTGTGGACTGTGTATTTACAGTATGTTACAGACATTCAAAATGTTTCCAAATTTCCTGCTTCATTAACCCAGGTCTGACACGTGCCAACACTCTCATGTTATAAAAGCCATGAATCCATGAGAATGCAAGGAATAGGTTAAATTTAAATCAGCAAGAGTGTTGGTGAAGAAATTTTGACTTAGAAATATACTACACTGCCTCAATTTAATTTGTCTTCATTGTAATGTACCCATATAGTGTGTAAAGTTACAAAATGCTTTATACAAAGCACCTTAATTGTATGTACAGCCTGCTGTATATCTTAATTAGAAAGATAGATAGTCAGATACAGTAGATAGATAGAAAAATGGGGATTAGTTCTCCTTTAAAACCTGCCAAATGTTAATGAAGAATTCTTAAACCCTAAAAACAAACATGGGTATAAATGCTATATTTTATATACTGAACTTATGGCAACAGCCAAAAATAAAAAGTAAAAATCTGTATTAATTTAAAAAAAAACAGTATTAATTCAGGTCTTCAAAGTTGTGCACAGGGGTCACTCACATGCTCAGTGTGGTCTGGGCAGCTGTTAAGGAGGGGTCATCCTAAATCATCAAGCAGAAAATAGACTCTGAAGCTACATGCAAACTGCACTGAAATGAGAATCTGAATTAAGTACTATCAGACTTGTTTTGTGACTTTTATATACTATATATTAAGTAAATCGTAAGTTGGTCCATACGGTCAGGTAACTGACAGCAGCACTGAGCAATGAGCAGAGAAGTAGAACTGGGGCATCTTCAGATACAAAGAACTTCAGTGATAAAGAGTTGTTGTCACCTATGGCTGGAAGTCTCAAAGCATAATGTACAGCATTTTAAACCTTGTTTCTACCTACATTTCTACTTATTTGTTAAAGGGGAACCCCACAAAACATAACTCCACGAAAACATAACTTTTTGAAAAGTAAACAACATTTCAAGCAACTTTGCAATATACTGTACATTATTTAAAACATATGCAGACTTTTCATGATTTTAAATGGTTTCTGACAGTTCCCTAAGCCTAGCCCCCTGCTCTCCTGCTGATCTCTCTGACTACTTTGCTGAGCTGGCTGACTACTGTTACTTTGTATCAGCAGCCAGCTGTCCATAGCCTGCATCCTCCAAACCCCACAATTCCCTGCATATGTGATTTCAATAAGGAACGGAACATCACAGTGCAATGTATTTTGGGTTATGTAGTTCCTGCATGCTGTCTGTAAACTGTGGAGTAGTTGTTACAATTTGTAACATCAATGTTTTAGTCCCTCCTTCCCTGCCAGGATTTCAAATGATGCAGAAAGAGAAGAACTGTTAACAGCTGGATTTTAGTGGCATTTATTCATACTTTTTGAAGGTAACTGTGATGTATATATTAGGGGTTTCTTTATGTGGGCCTCTTTATCAAATTTTGGTTTGGAAGCAGGAGTTCCCCTTTGCGCTTTAGTTTTAGTCCCATATACAACTTGTTTTGGAATTATATCAATAGTCTGATTAATATTAGTGATGGGCGAATTCGTCCCGTTTCACCTCAAAATTTGCGAATTTCCTACGAAATTCGTGAAGTGGGCGAAAAATTCACAAAATGCGAATTTTGACACCGGCAACAATTTGCGGGCATCAAAATTGATGACAATTCTGTGACAATTCTGATGCTGGTGAGTTTTGACGCACATTAAAGTCAATGGGTGCCAGTTTAATTGTCGCTGGCATCCAAGTTGACGCCAGCATCAAAAAAAGGTTGAAGTAAATATTGCCCTTTTACATCTCTTGCCTTGAACCACCATTTCGTGATGGTCTGTGCGCTGCCTCAGAGATCACCTGACCAGAAATACTTAGGGGCCGATTCACTAAATTCGGGTGAAGGGTTAGAATAAAAAAAACTTCGAATTTCGAAGTTTTTTTGGGCTACTTCGACCATCGAATGGGCTACTTCGACCTTCGACTACGAACTTCGACTTCGAACTAAAAATCGTTCGACTATTCGACCATTCGATAGTCGAAGTACTGTCCCTTTAAGAAAAACTTCGACCCCCTACTTCGGCAGCTAAAAGCTACCGAAGTCAATGTTAGCCTATGGGGAAGGTCCCCATAGGCTTGCCTGTGATTTTTTGATCGAAGGATTTTCCTTCGATCGTTGGATTAAAATCCTTCGAATCGTTCGATTCGTAGGATTTAATCGTTCGATCGAACGAAAAATCCTTTGATCGATCGATCGCAGGATTTGCGCAAAATCGCTCGACTTCGATATTCGAAGTCGAACGATTTTAGTTCACAGTCGAATATCGAGGGTTAATTAACCTTCGATATTCGACCCATAGTGAATCGGCCTCCCCAACTCTAACTGTAACAGGAAGAAGTGTGGAAGCAAAACACAGAAATCTGTCTGCTAATTGGCTCATGTGACCTAATATGTATAGTTTGTTTGGTTTGTTAGTGTGCACTGCGAATCCTAGGATACAAAGTGGCGGGCCCTTATTTTATATTTATGATTACCCAATGGCACATACTACTAAAAAAGTATATTATTATGAAAATGGTTTATTTACATGAAGCAGGGTTTTACATATGAGCTGTTTTATGCAATATCTTTTTATAGAGAATGTGAGGTTTGATAAAAAGCCTGAGCTACTGACTTACTAGCAAATGGACCTCACCCCACTTGAATTCTACAGGACCATTTATTATGATTTTTCTTTTTCCTTTTGATTTATAACCTTTTTCAAGAACAGAGCGAAACACCACTACTTTTATAGAGACCTACATTGTTTGGGGGGTATAGTTTTCTGTTAATGAATCAGATGCAAGTTGAGTGTAGGATTAAGCATACCGGGGATGACTTTGATGTAGTTGGCCAGCTTAAATATATTGCAGTATATGGACAAACAATCCCTGTTTTGCTTAAAGGGTCTATATAGTATGTATTTTGTGGTAACAACCTTATTGCAACCCTGCTTAATGGTTTTAAAAATTAGTGGGGAGAACAACTTTCCCTTTTTTGTTATAATTTATACAGCAGCGGTGGCCAGCTCCATGTTCTAGCTCCCACCCTTTACAGCTATAGTCAGGTGATCCCAGTGGTGGTCAATAAAAGGGCAACCATGTTTGGGAGTTTTAACCTTGAAAGCAGCAAGTAAGTTGCAGGTAAAACTTAGTCCTTGTGTAATGCAGCCATAGAATTCTTAATGAATCAGATGCAAGTTGAGTGTAGGACTGGCCATACCATACTTTGACGTAGTTGGCCAGCTTAAATATATTGCAATATATGGACAAATAATCCCTGTTTTGTTTAAAAGGTAAGGTATTTTTTAGTAGCTTAAGGCACAAAATGTCTTAATGTCCTAAATATATTGATAATGGTTTGAGAGCAGAGGACCTCTTGTATGTGTCTATATATATATATATATATATATATATATATATATATATATATATATGCATATATCCTTATAAGAAGAGCAATGAATATCCTGATAATTATATCCTTATGAATGGTGATCAGGGATCAGTCATAAAACTTTTATAATAATGCATTCCCTGTTTTAAGTCATGAGGATAATAACAGTTACCTTGGCATTCCCACTTGTCCATGCCTTAATATAGTCATGGAACTCTATTCCCTATATATTTCACAGAATATATAAAAGCCTTATGTATTATAGAGATGAAAAATCCATTTGAATTTTTGACTGTGGGTTCTTAAAAGGAACATATTATAAATGCTAATAAGTATACACCATGTATGGTACAAGTTTTCTCTAAATTGAATGGCATTTGTCAACTACGGAGGAGATGGCTATTGGTTCTTCGAACATGATCCTTGGAACGGTAAGCAAAACATCCCATAAAAAATCAAGTATATGCATCCAACAACCTTTTAAGCAAATTAGCAATCTCCTCATTGATCCATAAGAGAAAAGGAATTATTATAGACCACCATCTGCTTACTATGTATAGGTATTTAACAATGAACCCTGTCTTAACTTCATAAAAGCAACTTCAACAAATCAGCAGGACCATATTGATCCTCAAATAGGCTGGAGATTAATAAATGTATTTTCTTCATGCTCTCGAGAACCATTATATTCCTGATCTTTTTTTAACCTCAACCCTGCTGCACAGTGAAAAATTACTATTATAACATTTTAACAGGGGACCTGCTGAATGATTACAAAAAAAAATCATACAGTATTTTGGATCAGTTTTAGAAGGTGTCAAAGGAACCTTGTTGTGTGGAATTGTCCAATACTGTAATCAGAAACAGTATTTAATATTTTAGTAGAGACAGATAGTATTTTGTATGTTGTTTGTACAAATATATTTCATTTCATAATGTAGATTTTTCCCAATATTTTATATGATTTGTTTAAATGTTTTGTTGCTGGACTGACAGTTGCAGATTTGGTTATGCCTTGGTAAGTATTTTTTTTTTCATTAGGTTGCTGCAGTTGCTACTTTCTTACACATAGAATTGTGGAGAAAAAATTATTACAGGAGGTTCAAGTGTTTTTAGGACAAAGACAATAGTAGCCCATTATATATTTGATTAATATCTTTGTTGCTTTAATACACCGATATTAACCTATATTCCGGTAATTGTCATAATATGTATAAAGAAAGTGAAATGACAACCTTTGTTTTTATTACAATTCTGGGGGGTCATTTACTTGTCAAAAGTTCACCTGTGCCAAGGTCATTGATTTATGTTGGTGAGGGAAAGTTACTATCTTGGTTGAAACACAAAGTCAAATTGCAAGCACCTGACAAAGACCATAGACATATTTTGTATGTATTTCAGTCAAACAAAAGTAACACACATGTATTCCCAAACAAACACACACAGTCTTCAATAAAGAATATTATTGTGGATGGATATCCAAAATACTATGGACATGGTAATTAGGAGTGCGACCATAAAATGGGCATGGCCAAAAAATTAACTTTGCTACACATGGTTGATGTTTTTGGCCCTCTTTACATTTTTCAAATGTTGAGAGGCATGTACTATATTTACTTACATTCTATACCATTGCAGAAGCATGTGCACTTGCTGCTTTTTGCAGTACAGGTATGGGATCTGTTATCTGGAAAACAATTATCCAGAAAGCACCGAATTCCAGAAAGGCCATCTTCCATATACTCCATTTTATCCAAATAATCCAAAATTGTAGAATGTATTTTCTTTTTATTTGCAATAATAAAACACTACTTTGTTCTTTATCCAAACTAAGATATTGGGTTTATTTAATGTTTACAAGAATTTCTAGTAGACTTAAGGTATGAAGATCCAAATTACAGAAAGATCTGATATCTGTAAAAGCCCAGGTCCTGAGCATTTTGGATAACATGTTCCATACCTGTACAGTGGATTTTATTAGGCATAAAGAGTTAAATAGCAAATAGCTTTTGCATGCACCATCAAGCTCTAGCTAAAATTTGCATTTTTCCAGCTTTTACAAACTGTAAATCCAAACCAAATCAGACACATACTGAAATACTGATATCTAGGCTCAGTGTATATATTGTATATTCATTGCTTAAAATCAGGGGAGGGGCATATGTATTGTATGTGCTGCTCATGCGCCATGCATGGACATTATCAACACACTTGGGATTCAACAATTCAGCTACCAAATGGAGATGGAAGCCTGCCAGACATGGGGTGGGTTTGGAGAAGAGTGGAATTTAATAGAAGAGGAATGCCAAAAATGCAGAGCTTTCATCTTATACCTTAATGACCACTAGCAAATATGACACAATTGATGAGCCCTCTCGGTATGATTGCGGTTATACAATAAACAGCATTAAGTCAATAATGTGATTGCTTTTGATTGAATAGGTCAGTAGGAAAGTTATTACCCACTTTACAACCCATTAACATCCAGGCACACATTACAGGGACAGAGCTGCCAGTTCACAAAGTTGCTTATTTCAATACCGTTTTATATTATTTAACCTAAAATTTGCTGTCTTACATTGTGGTTTACTGAATGGATATGTTTCTATTTTTAGAAAGATTTATGCATTTCTTTTACATAACTCCATCATCTTAATTATGTCTTCACTATGTGCAAAAGTAAGTGCTACATACAATATTCAAACAAGTGAAATAAATGCTTTGGCTTTAGTACAATTTCTGGGGGGCATTTACTTACGGCCAATCGTGGCAAATGTAATATGATGTTGTAACCTAGTAAGGGAAAAAATGCTGCCTGAAAAAAACATTATTGCAATGTAGATGTCATACTGTACATAAAAGGCTACAGGGAGCTGGGGGGGTCTTCTTGAGAGTTTTCATGTGGCCTGCAGGTAGGGCATTTATGGGAATACAATTATTAAATGATGCTGGTGCATTTAATGACTTTGGATGCCAGAGGGCACAAAAAAATGTGTGCTGTGATCCTAATACAGGTATGGGACCTGTTATCCAGAATGCCATATCTTTGGTTTGGCAGTGCAAGATGCCTCTTCATACAAATAAATCACATTTGACTTCAATAAAATAAAGTGGCTGTAATTTTTACTTCAGCATGACTTTCTATGGGGCTGATTTACTAAAGGGAGAAATGGTCATCGCTAGCGAAAATTTGCCAGAAATCCCATTCGCAGGGACATTGATAATTTACTAATGGGTGTAGAGGACAATTCACTAGCAAAAGAATACATCGCTAGTGAAGTTTCACGCTCTATCACCAGGCAAATTTTGACTCAGGTGACCGATCATTAGTCCGTAAATTCACTAAATTGCAAATTTTACAGAACGGTACCTTGTTACTTTTGCCAGAATTTCCTTTATCCTACTTCCTTCCTACATCCGCCTCAATCTTATGTCAGTGACATCATATCCTGTATGCCAAAAAGTCATTAACATTTTTAAAAAAAGCTGGTGTTTTTTCATATTTTAAAGTGGGATTGTCTTCAAAAAGTGTAACTTTTTATTTTAACATTTATAAAAACCTATATGAACCCGCCCTGTTTAAATTTACCTAAGCGCAAGTGTATTCATGAAGTTTGCTTGGCAGACACTAAAGTTCACTATGAAATGGTCACGCTGATGAATTAAAGCTAGTGAAAATAAGCCATTGTTCAGATGCAGAGACACATTTTAATGAATTAGTGAAGTGGTAGCGAAATTGCACCTGGCAAAGTGGCGTGGAGTGTGGCAAGCATACGAGAATTCGCCCTATTATTGAATTTGCCACCATGTCTCTTTAGCTGTATTTGCATGGAGAACATAGCTGTGCACAAAGTTCATAGCTCATCTGATTGTACACGCAAATTTAGCTTAATCCAATAGTGTGATGCAACTAATTTATCATTTGACCTGTTTTGAGGTCACTGCACTCAGAGATCATGTTACCAAAGAAACAATGTATTTATAACCTCCATGTATGTAACCCACCGTCCAGTAGCCCAGGGTTTTTATCAAGCAAAAATCGAAAATTTTTATTGAGCTGGCCCTCAAATGAAGTCAATCTTCCACCAGGAAGTTGAAGCAAATTGGCCTGTGGTCACAATAAATCTTTTTACTTTGCTTCAACAACCTGGTGGAAGATTGCCTTCATTTGAGTGCCTGCTCCATCCATAATACTTTTGGTTTGTCCTACCTATGCTGAGGGCTCAGGGCGGTGCACCTGGGCCACTTCCCTTATATGGCAAGTAATAATTTTACTTTGTGGAGACCCTCTTTAAGTTTTTTTAGCAATCTATTTCACTTCAAGGGTTTTTTCATCATTGGTACATGGCATTAGCTTTCAGTGCTATGAAAAAGAGGAGCATCAGCCGTTGCCAGCTCTTGTACAAGTTAACTTGGAGGACTTGCATTTTTTTTTGCAACTGGAATTTTCTTCCGTAACTATGGACCAGATGATGGGCCACGTAAGCAATGTTTTGATACTTTGAAATGTAAATTTATGTCTTATTTTATTGTTTTTCAATTAGAAGGTTTTTGAAGCTGTAGACCTGACATTGCAGTGAAGGCAGCCTCTTTGGACTTTCCGCCCATAGTTTTTACTTTATAAGACTGTAAGACTGTAAATGTATATATAACATTTGAAATAATCAAAGCGAATATATAAATATAAATTTTTTCCTTGATGAACGAAAATGTAAGCACATTTACAATATACGATTATGAAAAAAGGTTAAATGATTTTTAAGGGGTTGTTAACCTTTTGTATTAACTTTTATTAGGATATACAGACAAATCAGGGGAGGGAGGGAGGCAGGGCAGGCGGGGGTCCATGAGGGCCGGGTCCCACCGGGTTTTTTTCCGGTGTTCTGCCGGCCCAGTTTGACCCTATGTAGAGAGTGATATTCTGAGACAATTTGCAATGAGTTTTTGTTTTTTTATTATTTAGCTTTTTATTCAGCAGATTTCCAGAATGCAGTTTCAGAAATTGGTTTGCTAGGGTAATTTGGACACTAGCAACCCAATTTCTGAAACTGCATTCTGGATGCACTGATTTGAATTAGAGACTAGAAAAGGAAAAATGAAAAGGGGATGGTCTGAATACAAATATAAGTAATGAAAAGTAGCAATAACAATATATTTGCAGTCTTACAGAGCATTTGTTTTTAGATGGGATCAGTGATCCCCGATAAAAATCTGGAAAGAGTCAGAAAAATAAGGCACATAATACAAAAAAATAAATAAATAATAAACTGTTGAACCAATGCCCACATGTCTGTTGCCCACAGAATATGCAAGGTATTGTGGGAATTCAGCTACATTTTTTCGAGAGTCAGGAAAAGCAGGGCTAATAAATAAGCCCCCACCTGTCAGGGATATCCCAAAAATCATTTGGGATAGTCATCAGCATAAGTGAAGGCTTATTTTTCAAAGGTTGGATTTTAGTTGTTTAGAAGTTTTTGAAACCACAAATAAACTCACAAACACTTAGTGGGTTATTTACTAAACTCCAAATACAAAAATCCCGAAAAATTCATGATTTTTTTTAATTAAATCGGACTTTTAAAAAAATCACAAATGTTTCGGAATTTATTAAACCCCGGGGATGGGAAAAGTCCAAATCTGAGAATCCGGCATCTCAGGCCTGTTGAGGTTACATATAAGTCAATGGGAGAAGTCATAATAATTTTTTGATGTGAGCTGGGTTTTTGGCAATACCTCGAAGTTTTCAGAGTTTTCGGGTGAAAAAAAAACGAAAAAAATAGTGAAAATCTGATTCTTCATGATTTATTGGGTTTTTTTCCCCACAAACAAAATTTTCATGAAGTGTATTACTAAATAAGCCCAAAAAACCCATGCAGATTTGGTCAGAGTTTTTTCAGAAAATATTGAGATAAATTCAGACTTATAAATAACCTTTTAAACTACGAATGTCGTGATATTTTTTAAAAAATCCGAACAGAAAAGGAATGAACAAAGAAAACACTCAACGATGCACTAACAAATACGAATACCTTGAAAACCTTGACAAATTTGAGTTTTCAGACAATTCCTAGTAAAAAAAAGTCTAAATTGATTTAAAGCAGTCCAATAGGATCAGCACAACTCGCATTGACAACTTTTACTTGGTGAAGTCTTACCTTTAGGTTTTCTTGTTTTTTTTTACTTAATAAATCTTGAATTTTCGAGATTTTTAGAAATATAGAAAAACCATAAATTGTTAGAGATTATTAGAAAAAAGCGAAATTCCATTGTTAGTAAGTGACCCCCCTATATGTATAGCGTCAGCTCTGAGAAGTCAGAACGGGATAGAGAATAAAAAAAACATACATGGCGAACTTAATTACTTAAAACCATGACTACAATTTCAATTTAAAACTGCCCATGTGCATTTTATTCACTGCTATTGCCATTTATTGGTCAATCTGTCATTGTTGTCTGTGGTGGCCATTGCAAGCCTGAGCTGTTTTAGACATTATGCTGAATAGGTAAATGTTCAGAAAACTTAATCACCATAAATATTGACAGCAAAAATAATACCACCGTAGGAAGCATTTTTGCTGCAATAGCATATAAATAAATTTATGTCCTTAATTCAATACAATAAGCTATTAACCTGCAAAAACTCCAAGTCAGGATTTCAGGGTCTGACAATATTTATAATAAAAGCCTATCGACACAAATACTATGCAATAAGAAAACAATGGAAGTATCATTTGTTTTATGCTTTGCACAACAACATTTATTTTACAAACAAATCAAGGAGGAAATGTCAGGAATATGTGAACTAGAAAAGGGTTAAAGTAAGCACAAGCAGGGCCCACTCTACCTCTTTAAGGGCTCTTACTGAAGCTGTGCTCCCCTGCGTTCCTTTTTTCTGCATTCAGCCGCAGGGGAGCGCAGGAATAGACGCATTAAGTTCTTTTCAATGGGGCTGTACTCATACAGGTGTGTGTAGGCGCCGAATGCAGGAAAAATGCAATTGAATCATATTTGGACTATTCCCTAGTGGAAGTACACAAAAAATAGCTTGAAATTCGATTTTTTTTTTCATTTGAAAATTCACCTCGAACTTTGATAAATCTGCCCCTTACTGCCTCTTTAAAAATTCGACTTCTACCATTCGCCTGCTGAATTGCTGTTTTATCCTATGGGGGACCTCCTATTTGGAGTCAATTAGTGGGCTTTGGAAAATGAAAGGGTTTTTTTGGGAAAAACTTCTAATCGAATTCGAATCCGCTTTTCTTTCGATTCGTACGATTCAACCAAAAAAAATTTCAACGTCATTTTGGTTGGTCTTTTTGAATTCGAATTTTGACGTTTTTTCAATTCGAAATTCGACCCTTGGTAAATATGCCCCTAACACTGTATATATCCTGTCAATCAGGAAACATTTATTGCAGATCTCCCCTTTCTCATCTTTTCTATGTTTTATTGTAATTTTCATGGTGCATCATAAATGATGACTAAAATACCCAGTTATGTGCCAAAAAAAAAACACCCATGATCCACCATACCCCTACTCCCTGTAAGCCAGCCCTCTTCCAACACAACAACTCTTTTTATATCACACTTTTATATCTCATGGGGCCTCCTCTGCCACGATGCTACTGAAAATATTGCCCCATGTATCTCCCGGGATGGTGACCCTGATCTGATTTATACAATGAAAACATGTTCAGTATACTCCTCTGAATTTTAATAACATAAATTGTGCTGTTATCTTTTATGTCTCTTCTTACATTTTTTTTTATTTTAATATTTATAATCGTAATATTTAATATTGATGTATTAATACTGTATATAAATATATCAATGTTTTTCTGCCCCCAATATGAATGTTTGATATGCTTCAGAAACTATTTAATCCTTGCCTTGTTTCTCCCTTATATTTTATCACATAAATTGTGTGACACTGTCCGGGAAAGGGTCTGAAACTGCTCTGAAGTACTTTAACATTGTATCATTATTTAATTCTCTACCAGAAAGAGTTTATTGACTGTTTGTCTCTGTGTGTCTGGTTAGAGGATAATTACTGTTCTGTACGTAGCTTTACAAGGCTTTTGGGAGAAAGAGAAAGTAAATGTGGAATGTGACTGTGTAGGGATGAATTAAAATGATGATTTTTTTTAACTTCCACAGAATTCTTAAAGAGATGGTATGTACTAAAAGTATGATACTTAATTTAACTTGCGATCTACTATTATACTGAACATAGCAGAAATCTATTACTTTTCTGCAGCAATATATATATACAGTATTTACTGTATAGACTGTTTATCCATAACTAACAGTGCTACTCCTTTTTTTTTTGCATGCAGTATTAAGTGTGTCTTGTATGTAGTGCAGTGTGCAAAAATGATTTAATTATGGTTATTTATTTAGAAACCCTGAAACAGGTTTGTGCCATAAAATACTGGGCGGACCTGAACTGGTCCTCAGACATGTAGTTGTCCTGACTCTGCTCCAGTCTTGCTTGCCACTTGCTAATACCATCTGCCAATGGTTGACAGTCTCTGCCCACTTTTATTCATACTCTAATGTCTGCTTCTCCCCCCCCCCCTTGACATTAACAATGGGCAGAGTTGCATATAAATAATAGCAGCACGGAGAGCCAGGCTGGGTTCAGGAAATGTTCTTGACCCACACATCACCACATGCTACATAGAATGCAATGTTATGTATCATGAGTATGTATCTAATACAGTTAAGGGATGTATTCCCCTTAAAGTGGACCTGTCACCCAGACACAAAAATCTGTATAATAAAAGTCCTTTTCAAATTAAACAAGAAATCCAATTTCTATTTTTTATTTAAGCATTCATAGCTGTTGTAAGCTCATTTAATAATCTCAGCTGTCAATCAAATATTGTCTGCCCATGGCATAGAGGCGGGGCAGACAATTACTTTCACTTTCCATTCAGCACTTCCTACATGTCACTGCTCTCCACACATTCCCCCAGTTCTCTTCACCATTTAATTGTGTAGCCAGGACATAGGGATGGGCATCGGGTCCCCCATTCTGGTGCACAGACAAAATTCTGAGATGATGCAAGGCTTGTCTTAATAACAGTGTCCACAAAATGGCTGCCGTCTGCTTGCTATAATTATGAATTCCCAGACTGAAGGAAACAAGATTCAAATAATTTATATAGTGTAATTAAAGTTAATTTTCCTTGAATAATCAGATAAAATAGGATTTTGAATAATATTTTTTAGGTGACGGGTCCCCTTTAATGCTTGGTACCTGGGGTTTTCCAGTTTCTAATCACTATATATAGTGATTAACTGACTATACCTTAAGTCTGCTAAACATCATTTAAACATTAGATTAGGGATGCACCGAATCCACTTTTTTGGATTCGGCCGAACCCCCGAATCCTTCACAAAGGATTCGGCCGAATACCGAATCCGAACCCTAATTTGCATATGCAAATTAGGGGTGGGAAGGGGAAAACATTTTTTACTTCCTTGTTTTCTGACAAAAAGTCACGCAATTTCCCTCCCTGCCCCTAATTTGCATATGCAAATTAGGATTCGGATTCGGTTCGGCCGGGCAGAAGGATTCGGCCGAATCCGAATCCTGCTGAAAAAGGCCAAATCCTGGCCGAATCCCGAACCGAATCCTGGATTCGGTGCATCCCTACATTAGATAAACTTAATAGATAGATTTACTGTATATAGAGAGAATTAGGGTTGTGTCCCTTAAAGGACAAGGACTCCTTTAGAGTGCAAATAGGTTAGTGATTTTAATTGCCATTGGGCTGGTGCATTTTCAGGAAAAAAATGCATTGAACAGGAAAACTGTAGCAGAATGACATATATAGAACTTGCTAGTATATTTTTCTTTGGCCTTTCTTTAGGCAATAGGGGACATTTTTCTACATGCCTTCCTCCTTTCAACCCTCTTTAATACAATGCTGCTGAACACAAATGGAGATGGAAATGGAGTGCAGAGACCTGCAGAATTTTGCAAAAAAGAAAAGCAGTGCGCAAAAGGCAAAACAAAAAAGCCTCCTTTAAGTTAGTCAGTTATGCACAATGCTAATTTGAAGTAATAATTGTCTAACAAATAAAATCATGCTGCGAAATGCAAATTTGTATTCTTGCTTTAGCAAATTGTAATTCAGTCTACAGTGTTTATTATATTACCAAAAGTGCTGAATCAGACTATGAGTGCATAAACAAAGGGGTTAACTCCACCTCTGTCCCTTAAGACCGACATCTAGTCAATAATAATTACCATATGCTGTTAAGTGGCTAAACATGCAAAGTTAAAAAGACAAATGCACACAGATATACATGTATATAGTAATACACCTCCCAGTACTGATAAAAACATAGACAAACCATTTTGGAGGAAATGCCTCTGCTGATAGGACACTCCACATCTTCATGACATTTACTGTGAAAAAGCTTTTAGATTGATTAGGGAGGAAAGTGCCAGTATTCCTGTCTCAAGTCATGTCTATATGCCCTTGATGAAACCCTTTTAATTAACAGGTCTGCAGAGAGGTTATTGTATTAGCCCATAAGATATACAGTAGAACCCCCATTTTACATTTTTCAGGAGACTATGGAAAAATTATATAAAATTCGGGAAACAGTAAACTAAAGAAATGTGCTAAAGTAACTTTTTCTTCAAGTACTGAAAGGATATAAGAACAGGAGTCAGTACTTTGAGATACAATATTTACTGTGTTAATAACAAGGTTAAGCATTGCAGTGTTACTACGGGGTCATGTGCAAGGCCTCTCTGTCAGACACATACACAACCTAAAGCAATAAGTGATTTGTGCAGGACTTTATAAGGGGGCAGACTAATTGGAATTGACCATTGACAGGCAGAACCAAGGCAAAATATAGGGTACTTAATTGAGGTTACACGGTACATGTATTTCTTCTTTGTATTCTCTTCTGATTTTTATGTTTCAATGATTTTTATTGAAAATCTTCAAATATTTAAACACATAAAGATACAGACATCCACCATGATAACAGAAGAAATCCCAAATCTGCATGTTACGTTTTTAACATCACTTACTACAGTTATGCTTTACATCTTCAAATGTCGGTGGGGCTATTAAAATAATTGGGGGGATTTTTGTTCAAGGTGGAGATAAACATTTGGGACAACATTTTCACAGACCTGAGACAACATCCCTCCAAAAAGATGCATCCTTTCTATCATTTTAATATTTAGCAAAAATAATTATATTGGAGAAATAGAATTTAGCCTCAATAAAAATAAACAGATGCAACTGAGTTAAAAAAATAATAATAAGCATAGTATTTTGGTAAATTTGGCGAGGGAAGAAAAATTTGATAAAATTGAAGACAAATTGTACATTTGTTGTCCAGAAATGCACAACTTTGGTCAACATACTTTCTCCCACTTTGGTCATTAGCATAGTAAACATATAATGACATGATTAAATAAAACATCAATGTAAAAATGTTGCTTAACAAAACAGGGGTCGTTTATTTAGTGGTGATTAATGACATGTGGGGACCAAAGGCTACATCCACACAGGCCCCCCTTCTAGGCTACTGCAGGGTCTAGATGTGTGCAGATTCAGACACATGTGCACCGGAGCTCTCTATGCCGGGTTGGGTTTGGTGCGTGCCAGGGACATCATTGGATCTACACTCATCCTGGAACATGCATGTGCCTTGCTTGCCTTCTTTTCCCCGCAAGAGTTCCTGACCAAAAATAAAATAAAATAAAAATAATAATTGTCTAAATAAAAAGCTGATACCACCAGGCCCCTAAGATATAGCCTAGGGTATCCTATGCATTAGTCCGCCCCTGTATTTTTTAATAGGAAATTAGTTGCACACATTGTAAAGAATGGGCACATTGCACAATTAAAACATTTAGCAGAAATCGCTAAATTAAATACGCACGAGGGCAGAATGGCCCTAGTATCAATATGCTTTCATAATGCAAATATAGAAATCTTTATTCTAACATCATTTAAAATATACAAACCCCAGAGTCTATAGCCTAGACCAGTGATCCCCAACCAGTCGCTCATAAGCAATGTTGCTCTTGGACCCCTTGGATGTTGCTCCCAGTGGCCTCAAAGCAGGTACTTCTTTTTAAATTTCTTGTTTGAAATCAAGCTTTCGTTGCATAAAAAACATGTGTAATGCCAAACAGACTCTCCTGTAGGCTTCCAATCCATATATGGGGCTACCAATTGCCAATCACATCCCTTATTTGGCACTCTCAGGAACTTTTTGCCTACTTATGTTGCTCTCCAACTTTTATATATTTGAATATTGCTCACGGGTAAAAAAAAATGTTGGGGACCCCTGGCCTAGACTAACACCAAAATAATTGTACCCTAGTGCCATTTTTGACACTGCTCACATTTAGCTCACAATAAGTGACCACATTGTTATCTCTAAAATAGATTTAACAAAATTATTTTTGAAAAAATTGACAGTAGAAAAAACATGGTAATTAGCATACAAAAATTGCACTTAGTACTTAGTAACTAATCCTTCTAGTCTTATACAGACTTTCTTGCTGTCTGATGCATAATACGTTTCCTTGTCCTATCCCATATCAATATCCCTGCTACCCATGTTTTATTATAACAGAGGAAATAATTTTTAAAAATTTGGATTATTTGATTTTAATTGAGTCTATGGAAGATGGGATTTCTGTAATTCAGAGCTTTCTGGATAATGGGTTTCAAGATAATAGCTCACTTACCCGTACCTAATGAAGTTACATATCACCCATAGTAGCAGTACTGCTAAAAGAGTTAAAATACAGCATGTAGTTTGCCATTGTGTGAAAAAATAATGTCATAACTGCCAGATAATGATTTTCTCTTATAGATGAACATATTGTATTCAATTGATCATCTAAAAGTAATGTCATGAACATTACATTAGGCATTGCCATGGGTAAAGCACAACTGCCACAATGGACATAAAGAAGCTTCTAGAACTCTGGAATATAAACATGAAAGAGAATGAATTAAAAGAACGCATAGTAATCCATTAATGGGAGCACTAAAGGGAATACTTGCTGTTATTAAAATAACAAAGGTGCTGGAAAGCACTCTGATTAATTCTGGATCCATTCTTCCTGTAATAATGACTATTGCACTTTAATGTACAGTACAGCAGCTTAAAAGCATGTTACCCTTATATGACACAAATCCTATACCATGAGTGAGACTCAGATTACCTAAGACTACCAGTAATAGTCAGGTTAACCCTTTTTACAGTAATGACAGACATTATTAGTTTGCAGATATTCTTTAAAGGAAAACAATTCTCCCAAAATGAACACTTAAGCAGCAGATAGTTTACATCATATTAAGTGGCATATTAAAGAATCTTACCAAACTGGGCTATATATTTTAGGTAATATTGCCCTGTTACATCTCTTGAGCCACCATTTCGTGATGGTCTGTGTGCTGCCTCAGAGATCACCTGACCAGAAATACTACAACTCTAACTGTAACAGGAAGAAGTGTTGAAGCAAAAGATAGAACTGTCTGTTAATAGGCTCATGTGACCTAACAGTTATGGTTTGTTGGTATGTTTGTGTGCACAGTGAATTGTACAAACCCAGGGGGCAGCCATTATTTTTTAAAATGGCAATTTTCTATTTATGATTACCCAATTGCACATACAACTAGAAAGGTATATTATTATGAAAATGGTTTATTTACATGAATCAGGGTTTTACACATGAGCTGTTTTATGCAATATCTTTTTATAGAGACCTACATTGTTTGGGGGGTATAGTTTTCCTTTAATACATGTTTGCAATTATACAATTCTTCTTGTACCTTACTCCTACTATATACTTTGAGAAAAATATTTTGACACATATAGTGCTGAAATAAAGCTATAGAAATACGTCAAATCAACTTGACTTGCTGTGTTTTTCTTGAAGGCGTCATCCAACTGGCTTTCTCAATTCAGAATAACTTGTACATAGGATCTTGTTTCACTATATATCCTCTGGAATGTTGCTCCCATCAGCACAATCTGTTTATCATAATCGACAATGATGTTATTAAGTTAGGTGTTGATTGTATTAGCAAGATTTGAGCCTTGTTGTGTTATTAAACACATGTTTGAAGACTGTCAAGTTCAGATTCTAGACCAAAAGAGAGACTGGTTCAAAAGAGGTGTTAAAGAAGCCATATATGTAAAAACTGAAAAACCAAGTTTGAATAGAGGCTGGGGGGGTTGCAAAATATTTTTTCTTCTACATACAATGCTGTTTTGGCACCTCTCCCTGGAAGGTTTAATAACACATTAAAGCTCCAATCTTGCTAATACAATCTTGCCAGTTGGATGACCTGGTGAAATGTCTTCAAGAAAAACACAGCAAGTCCAGTTGATTTGACTTATTTCTATAGATATACCATGACCTGGATGAATGAGAATCTTCACAAACATACTGAAATATAATTTCAGTATGCTGCTTTTGGTGCAAATAATTTCCTTTGATCAATTTTTGTTAAGGTTTATCAACCTTGGGGGACCTGGGCTGGACAAGTAATAGTGGCACCCAAGGCAATACTACTTGGTCCATCACCCTTTCTGCCCCACTATGGCTCTCTCACTACCAAATGTTGTAACTTAGGCTGGAAGTGCAAAGTAGCACTTCTTAGCAAGTGCTTCGTAATAAGTTTGGCCACAAATTTAAGCCATTTTGAAAATTGTAATCTCCAAGAAATGTAATTAGGAGCTAAATTACATAAAAAGCAATTACCCGCCAGTGTGTTTTTTTGACTGGGAAGGAAATTGGATCATGCAAAGGAAACAAATACAAGAGAGGAATATGCAGACCCCTTGCAGATTGTTTCCTGGTTGTCTATAACCCAGCAATCAACAAAGTAGTAATAGGTAAAGAGCTTGTACAGACAAAGGAAAAGATAAGATAACTAAGACAGAACTGCAACAGAATAGACCCGAAAACATCAGATATGTCTGTTCAAAAGTAAAGGATCAATACAGAGTAAAGAATTACAAAATGCAGCAATAGCAGATTGGCTAAGAACAGTTAAAGTTAAGAAGAGGTTGAGATTTTGTATGCAAAAACAAAAATAGGACATACATAGGAATGGCATAAGTGTGCTAGGTGATGCCATAGTCAAGGATATGCTGCACTTCATTTCAGTCTCATTTGATTATACAACACATAAGTACACTATCAGCAATGTGTGAGCTGGGTATTACAGTATTTCCAGATTATATATTTGACAGCAACACTGCTTCCTTTAATATTATTTTCCTGACTGTTATTTAACAAAAGTGTAATGACTTTTTTTTTACTATATTTCTGTTAAACCCAAACAATCACATACTGTACATTTCAACAAGTAATGTCAAGAAGACACAGGAATATAATAATTTGCAGTTCAATGTTTATGCCTATGGACACTGTATACATTGATTATGACTGGATGTTGCCACCCTGTCATGTTTCAACTTTATTCACCATATTTAACGCCGAGACAGACTGAGAAGATTGCACACCTACATTATGGGGCTCTCCTCAATTATACCCAAAACATTTTGATTGAAATGTCTATATTTTCACTCAACAATGCCTTGCGTTTCAATTATGACCATGCAGGAGGCACATAAAATGTAAAATATGCATTGCAATGCTTTTTTTTTTATTAATTTGGATATACAGGTATGGGATCTTTTATCCCGAAACACATCATCCAGAAAGATCCAAATTACGAGAACGCCATCTACCATAGACTTTAATTTAATTTAATCAAATAACTTTTTACTTTTGTAAATTGGTACATTTTTACTATTGTACTTGTTCCTAACAAAGATATATTTAATCCTTATTGGAAGCAAAACAATCCTATTGGGTTTATTTAATGTTTAAATTATTTTTTATTAGACTTAAGGTATGGAGATCCTGTGCATTCTGAATAACAGGTCCCATACTGGTATTTCATATCCAGTAGTTTGTCTACAATCTTATTTAAGTAGAATATGCCCAGCATATCTTAATCCTGTCTGTTTTTCTTGTTTTCTTACATATTATTTCATACCCACATTCATAATGTATCTCTATTTCCATACTTTTATCCTTTAAGATATTATGTAAATCATTACATTTTGTGTAGCGTTTTGAATTTGCAAAACAATTGATACTGATTGATACTGAGTGATAATATATTACATTTCTTAATTTGTTTCATTTTATGTGCTCTTAAAAAAATGTTGGTTTTGATATCATAAGAATTCTCTAGCTATTGTGAAATGTTTGCACACCCATCAAAAAAAATGTTAATACTCTTGTATAGTACTAAACACATAGCTTTGTCTGTTTCTCTCATTTATTCTGTTATTTAATAAGTACATCTTCATAAAAAAAAAAAAAAAAAATATATATATATATATATATATATATATATATATATATATATATATATATATATATATACTGTCTGCTCACACCATGCTTATGTGATGCAAATGTATTGTTGGATTAATATCCTTTACTACTTTGCTGCTTTTTCAAACTCAGAAAAGTGTTAATTCAGAAGTAATCAACAAATTTGTCAAAAATACAATAGATCGCTATTAGTTTCCTTTATTTTTGTCTTCTCACCCAAACCAACTTGTTGGGTCTGGTGTTCTGGTGCTGGGCATAGATACCTAGGGGCACATTTACTATTTTCTATTGGGACAGAGACTGATGTGTAATGGCATTATATAAATAGTGTATTTGCAAGGCTATATGAGGTAGGGGTTCCTGCCTTGCATGGCTAATTAGAATATAGACTACCAACAGAGACAGCAGGGATTGAGTGCATATCAGCAAAAAGGGTGGATAGTTTAGAGTGGTAGTTAAATACTGCTATGAGAGTGTGGTGATTTAGTAGTAGTCAGAAAGAAAGACGATTTATTTTGATGAATATTTGATGATTATGTTGAGTCAATACATTCCAGAGAATTGGTGCTACATATGAAAAGGGTTTCAGTGGGAAAATATATTGTTTCTATCCCACTTCCCTTCCTCTTTTGAGCAGGACACTATGTAACCACTAATGGCCACCTGCCCTCACCCCCAACTGTGCATGAAAACTAGGCAAAGACTAGTGATGTAGCGAACTGCCGATTTGATGTTCGCGAACACCGGCAAAAAAGCGAACAGTTCGCGAACAGTTCGCGAACTTCGAACGCTCGATAAAATCGTTCGATCGAACGATCGAAGGATTTTATTCGTACGATCGAACGATTTTCGTTCGAATCGAACGATCGAAGCTATTCGATCGAATGATTTTAATTCAATCGAATGCTTATAATCGTTCGAACGAATGGAAATCGTTCGATTTTAGCGATCGAACGGTCGAATGGTCGAATGGTCGAACGAAATTTTACTTCGAATCGAACGCGAACACCAATTGGCGAACGTCGCGCGACGTTCGCGAACATTCGACGGACGCGAACAGTCGAAGTTCGCGCGAACTAGTTCGCCGGCGAACAGTTCGCTACATCCCTAGCAAAGACAATGGACCTACATTCAGTGCTTTGCACATCCCAAGCATTTCAGATGAAAGATAGCATATACTGTATGTATAAAACTTATGGACAAATTTGTAGTGATCAGCAGTGAGTTGTGATCAGTCCTTTGTCATTTATCTGATTGAAATCTATCACCATTGTTTCAACTGCTTGCTCCCCTGGAGGCACTTTAGGCAGTGGCATCCGGCCAATTATGTATGTATGTATGTATGTTTTTATGTTGTACAGGGGTCATTGCAATAATAAGTACAAATAAGTACAAAAATACAATGCACATAAATATAAAGTATAGTTACAATACATATTAAATGCTTACTGTCAAGGAGACAAAAGAATGGAGAACCCTACCCAGTAGAGCTTACAGTCTAAATGGGAAGGTAACAGACACAAATAGAGAGACAAAGGATGAGATGTAGTTAGGTGAAAAGGAGTGAAGAGCTTTGCAGGTTATGAAGAGGAGTTTTTAAGTTATTCTTTGTTTTATGGAAGCCATGATAAGACCTTCAGCAGGGGAGGGGCCTGTACACTTTTGGATGAGAGGAGGAGAATTCTGACTGAATACAGACTGTAGAGGGGAGAGATTGGAGTTAGGGAGGCCAGTTATTAGAAGGTTACAGTAGTCTAGTTGGGATAGGATGAGAGCATGCATGAGCATCTTGGCCGTAGCAGGTGAAAGAAAGGTATGGATTTTGGCAATATAGCGTAAGAAAAAGTAACACGTTTTAACAATGGTGTTAATATGATCAAAGAACAGACAGCGTACTGAGTTGACAGAATTAATGAGCATGCCATTAAAAGAGATAGTAAATAGGGGTACAGGACCAGGCTTAGGTGGAAAGATGATTAGTTTAGTTTTTGTTTAGTTCAGAGTTTGTTGAGTTTGAGGTGACACTGGTTCATCCAGCTGGAGAATGCTAGAAGGCAGTTAGAGATTTGAGCCTCAGTTTCAGATGTTAATGAAGGGGTGGCTAAATATATTTGGGTATCATCAGCATACATATGTTAATTAAAGCCAAATGAGCAGTGTACAAGGAGAACAACAAAGGGCCTAGTACAGAGCCTTGAGACACCACCACCTCCTATTGTATGTCAGTATTCTATTCACATATCTTCCTCCTCCCTCAAAAGTGCACCATGAGAAAATGCAGCCTTAATGGCAGTATCATTCTGTGAAATCCAGGTTTCCCTTTTAATGCAAGAAGACTTAATAATTTCGACCAAAAAAGATCATGGATAAAATTGGATTGTTAGTTAAAGAGCAGATGTTGAGAAGAGCACAAGAAATGGAAGACAGGAAGTAGGAAGAGTTGGAATATGAATAAGGTTTAAGAGAGAAGAGGAACAAGAAGAGCAAGGGGGCATCAAAACAAGACAGAATACAAGTTGGTATGGAACAGGGCCAAGCAAAAGCCAGCAAAAGAGGAAAAAAAGTGAGGCTGCGCAATCGTGTATTGTTCGTAACTGGAGGACAATGTAGTTAGAGGGTGGAGGAAGATATGTTTATAGAATATGAACAGATAATAGGAGGGTTAAAGAAAGTAACTACATTAGGGAGCACAAATATGATTTGCTTTTCCATTGCTGTTACAAGCAGGTAAATTGTTATGATATGCCTTTAGTGGAGTATAACTGCAGTAGGTGGGTAAGATTATCAGAAGTACCTCGCCAATGGGGTAATGTAATAAAAGTATCAAAGAGAAAAACAATTTGTGCAAATAAGAGTAAAAATTCACATTTTGCAATGTAATATTCTTCATTTAACTATTATTGCATTGTGAATAATAATTGCACATTGCGAATTTTAATTGCACACTTTTAAAAAGTGCTTGAAGCTGTCAAAGGGCACATTTTATATACAGTAGCTTTTTCGAACCCGGAAACTGTTTAGCGACCACTTCAACAGTGGAAGAATGTTTGAGAATTTTAAAGTTTGCACCAGTGCGCAGTAAATGAAGAAAGCTTCTTACTGAAAAAGTTGTTATATTTGCTCCAAAAGAGTAAGACACCTTCAAGCACTTCATAAAAGTGGGCAATGAGCAATAAAAATTCACAACAAGCAATTAATATTCCCAATTCAATAACAGTTTAAGGAAGAATATTACATTACATAATGCACATTTTTATTCTTATTTGTGCAAATTGTTTTTCTCTTTGTGACATTTATTACACTCCCCCAATAATATTTTGGATTATTGGGGGACATCGTTACTCATGACAGCAGGAGGCTCAAAGGGATTAAAGGAAAACTATACCCCCCAAACAATGTAGGTCCCTATTACAAGATACTGAGTAAAACAGCTCATGTGTAAAACCCTGTTTCATGTAAATGAACCATTATCATAATAATATACTTTTTTAGTAGTATGTGCCATTGGGTAATCATAAATAGATAATTGCCATTTTAAAAAATAAGGGCCGCCCCCTGAGATCGTAAGATTCACTGTGCATACATACAAACCACATGTAAGGTCACATGAGCCAATTAACAGACAGAGTTCTGCCTTTTGCTTCCTCACTTCTTCCTGTTACAGTCAGTGTTGTAGTATTTCTGGTCAGGTGATCTCTGAGGCAGCACAGATTGAGTCACGAAATGGTGGTTCAAGGAAGAGATAAAAAAGAGCAATATTTATGTAAATATATATTCCAGTTTGGTAAGATTCTTTAATATGTCATTCAATTTGATATAAACTATCTGTTGCTTAAGTATTCATTTTGGGGGTATAGTTTTCCTTTATGCAGCATGTCTCAGTGATATCAGAGTTTGCTTTATGGAAACAGTTTATATGGGTAATATAGTATAAATGTTAGCAAAATAAATGCTGTCTAGTAAAAAATATGTCAAACTTATACAAAAAATGATAGAGAATAATACATATTGCCAAAAGTTTCATAAGAAATGCAGATTGAACGATTTTGCCATTTCAATTCAGCTGCAGTATCAGTGCTGGTGGTGCAAGACATCATGTAATTGCTTGTTGCACAGAATGTCTGTTGTTAAAAACAAGCAGGAATCATCCTGCTGACCAGTATAAAAGAAGGAAAGGCTTTAAATATTGATGTTGAAACTAACTCTCTGTAAAGTGGCCCAAAGTGCTTCTTTGACTATTTATCTTCTTGTCTATGCAGAGCCGTCAGTGGAGTGCTGCAGTAAGGGATACTGGCCGTAATATACCTTTATCATAGCACTGGAGACAATTTCACTGTGTCTAACCTTTCTGCCTCCAGTGCCTGGGTATCCCAAGTAAAAAGATTTATAAAACAACATGTTCTTCCTCTGTCAGGCATAAATAAATCGATAGGGGTAAGGCCTGTTTAAACGGTTTGCCCCTGTTTAAAACGTATATGACAAAATCATAGAATATGATTTTAACAATATTAAAAAGATTGTGTATATATATATATATATGTATATATATATATATATATATATATATATATATATATATATATATATATATATATATAATAATATAGCAATGCAAAAAATGGCTGCTCTGACAACCCTGCCTACAGGTATTGGTAAGAACATAAAGTGTCAAGTACAGGGTTCACAATACATCTTGCACCAGCAGAATGTTGCACTGAATGCCTAAGGCCCACCCACAACCCCACACCCACATACAGTATATGCCAAATATTGGAAAAGTAGCCCTCGATAGAATATTTAAGAATTTAAGAAAATGCACCTTTAGTACTGGCACATAAATGCACGCATTCCATCACACACAGAAATTGTATCTTGTTACTCAGTTATGCATAGTATGTCCTGCAAAATGGAACAAATATTCAAAATTCTATTTTAAAAAAAACATGGCAATTGAATTACATTTTCAACTGATTAAAAACTTCTGATCCATGTCACTTGCTTTTATGGAATTATAGTGATTATTTATATGTATTGTTGGCTGAAATGACTGCAAGGTAATGGCAATGTCGGACTGTGATTCCAGGGGCCCTACAGAAAACCTTAGACCCTGGGCCACCAGAAAAGTCTTTATATCTACTAATTATATTCTTCCATTATTATGGATTTTTTCCAATAAATAAATAGGGGATGCTCATGAAATAGACTAAATGGTAGGAAGCAAGAGGGCCCACTGACACCTGGGCCCACCGGGAGTTGTTTTGGTATCCCGTTGGCCAGTCCGACACTGGCAATGGCTTAATCTTTAGGGTACATTTCAGTTGCGTTATAATGTGGGATTGCTGTTAGCTGGTACCTTTTACACTGTGTTACAACAGCCAGGGCCTGGGCATACATTAACATGTAAAGTTGATTTTGCATAAAGGGGTGGTTCACCTTCAGACAACTAGTTTTTTCACATCACCAGATCACCAGAAATAATGTTTCTCTAATATTGAAGTGTAAAGTGTCATTTTTCACCTTCTGAAGCAGCTCTGGGAGGGGGGTTACCCTTCTAAATTGATACATTTAGTTGATACATTTCTTATCTTTGTCCCTGCTGAGCAGAATCTGAGTTTCATTACAGGCAGCTGTTAGACTAGATACAATAGTTGCTAATGCTCCAGAGATACTGCTGAAAAATGTAGCAACTAAATGTTGCAAAATTGTAGCCATTTAGAGTGCGCCTGAATTACTGAGCTCCCAGACTGAAACACCAGAGACACGAAAATTCCACTTTAAAGTGGACCTGTCACCCAGACATAAAAAGCTGTATAATAAAAGTTCTTTTCAAATTAAACATGAAATCCAAATTGTTGTTTTATTCAAGCATTCATAGCTGTTGTAAACTCATTTAAAAATCTCAGCTGTCAATCAAATATTGCCTGCCCCTCCTCTATGCGTAGGCATAGAGGCAGGGCAAGCAATTACTTTCACTTTCCATTCAGCATTTCCTAGATTTCACTGCCCTCCCCACATACCCTTTCTCTCTTTACCATTTAATTGTGTAACCAGAGCATGGGGATGGACATCAGGTCCCCCATTCTTGTGCACAAACAAGATTCTGAGATGATGCAAGGCTTGGCTTGCTATAATTATGAATTCCCAGACTGATGGAAACAAGATTCAAATAATTTATACAGTGTAATTAAAGTTCATTTTGTTTGACTTACATAATAAAATAGGATTTGGAATCATTTTTTTTTGGTGACGGGTCCCCTTTAAACATAGATTTTGGAAAAACAGTAAAAAATAAATAATGTAAAGTAATTGCTCAAAGTCTTTATTTCTGGGGAACAATCTAGAAACAACTGAATTGAAAAAGGTGTTTGGAAGGTGAACAACCCCTTTATAAACCACTGTTATTGAAGAACCAGTGGCTTAACTAGTCAGCAATAGGCAACCCCCACAAAAAAACTTTGAATGGGCCCGGCACACAGCCTGCCCTGTCCCGTGCCCATTGCTTGCCTCTCTTACCAGTTCCCTACGTACAGGGCCTCTTCTTTTTATATTCCAGTCTCTTGCACAGAAAAATGCATGGTTACAAGGGTAATTTGAACGCTAGCAACAAGATTGCTGAAAATGCAAACTGGGGAGCTGGTGAATAAAAAGCTAAATAACTCAAAAACCACAAATAATAAAAAGCAATAACAAATTGTCTCAGAATATCACTCTCTACATCATACTAAAGGTTAACTCAAAGGCGAACAACTCCTGTAAAGGGGTTGTTCACCTTCCAAACACTTTTTTCAGTTCAGTTGTCTTTAGATTGTTCCCCAGAAATAAAGACTTTTTACAATTACTTTCCTTTATTTATTACCTACTGTTTTTCCAAAATCTAAATTTAAAGTTGAATGTTCAGTAATTCATGGGCATATTATAAACGATAATAATTTTGCAACATTTAGTTGATACTTTTCTCAGCAGCATCTCTGGAGTATTAACAACTATTGTATCAATTCTAACAGCTGCCTGTAATGAAACCCATAGATTCTGCTCAGCAGGGACAAAGATAAGAAATGTATCAACTAAATGTATCCATTTAGAACAGTTTACAGGGTCAGCGACCCCAGTGTCAGACTGGCCCGGCGGGACACCGGGAAAAAACCCGGTGGGCCCTAACCCTCATGGGCCCCTGCCGGGCCAGACCCCTTCTCCAGAAGACCCCACTCAAAAAAAGTGGGGTCTGCCAAGCGGCATAAGCGCATGCGCGCCGAGCGTTGGCGCCACCAGAGCATGCGCATGGTGACGTACATGCATGAGCGCCTCAGTGCGTGCGCGCAAGAGGCGTGCCGGAGTAGGGGGCCCTGGACAGCAGTCCTGGTGGGCCCCGGGCCCCCCAATACAACCCTGCGTGACCCCACCTCCCAGAGCTGCTTTAGAAGGTAAAAAATTACACTTTATACTTCAAAATTAGAAAAACAGTTACACATAGAAAATAGAAAGTAATTGGAGAAAGTCATTATTTCTGGTGATTTATGTGAAAACAACTAGTTGTTTGAAGGTGAACAACCCCTTTTGTCAGTAAAGCATAATATATACACTGTACAATATATCAGTTTTAGAGGCATCTAGCACAGGTTCTACTGTCTTTTCAAAGTTCATGGGGTCATATTTTAACTCTTCTTTGTTTAGAGGTTAATGTTTATGTTTTCAAATATGCCTTAGTATATACTGTAGTTACAATATGCACAATGTAAGGTAACTTGGTTGTAATTCCTTAGAGGTTACCTGGGCCCTGGAGGAATTGGTGACCATGGACAATACCCAAACTGCAATGGAGGAGGAGCAGGATATATTTATTGGAATCCAACTTGCAAGGTAATGTTTTGTTGTCTCCATTATTATTGCCTTCTTTTTATGTAGAATTTTTAGGGGCATAGCGTTTACTCATACATATACCTAATTTATATGAAATGTTATTTATGTTAATAGAGAGCTGTACATTTTGCTTTTGAACACTGTATTTTTCCCCTTTGATTAATATGCCCCAAGGTGTAAGGCCTACCAGGGGAGTTATCCAAGTTCAGCCTTCTAGTTATGGATGAGGGATTCTTGACATGCAGATTAATTATTTTATTGTTTGTATTTTAGGAACTATATTACACACACAGCCTTTTGAACCTGATTGAATACTGGGCACCATCAACTCAGTAGTAATGGCATTTTTCGGTTTGCAGGTACAATTTTGTGCCTTAGGGTTATAGCAGGCATGGAATTGTAACACCTTTACTTCCTCCAGTGTTACATTCCTTCTTTCAGTAATATAAATGCAGACAATATTATTATCCTATATATAATCTACAGTCTGGTCATTTCCCTATGGGACCAGACTGTAAATTATATCCTTATAAACGGCGCGTTCTGACGTTGGAACGCGCCGATTATAGCTTAATGCGTCAGCAGCTATCAGTGCTGCACTCTCCCTACAGCTTTCCTCCTGCTTTGTCTGCCTCACTTCCGCCTTCACGCTGCGTGCTCTCTCGCGCCTCCTATTAAGGTCGTGCTGCCTTTCCTACCTCTCCGTTCTCCATTTGTCTCCCACCCTCTGATGCTTGCTCCCTCTGTCTCTCTTCCTCTTCTGTTCCCCCTCCATTACTGATCTTGCTTCGTCTGCCTCGGGCTTCCTCTTCCGCTCCTCCTCCCTCTGCCCCTCCCACACCCTGTCACCGTTTGCTCCTGTTTCTTCAGCGCTCCAATCCAGGTAACTTCAATATTGCTCCGTCTGCCTCTCTCTACTGCTCCCCCTCCTTCTTCGTCGCTCTCCATCTGCCCCTCCCACACCCTGTTACACTTTGTCTCGATCTGTTTGCTGCTCCCACCCCCCAGCTTCAAACTTTAGTCTCGCTGCGTCTGTCCCTCCCACTCACGTCCCTCTTGTGCCATCAATCTCCTCTTTATCTCACTCAGTTCATCTCTGGAGTTGCCCACCCCCCTGCATTTTACACCCTTCGTGCCTTTCCCCTTCTGCCACTTTTTAACTTAAAGCCAAAGGACTGCAACTGAAACATGTGGTCAGAATGCCACAGAACTTAGTTTAAAGGAGAAGAATCACACAGGGAGACAATAAAAAAAGTAAAAACACTGTAGATTATAATGGATAATGTACCCCCTACAGAAAATTATAAAGATATTAATAGTCACCTCGGAGTTATGTGACCTGTATAAAAGCACTCGGCCTGCGGCCTCGTGCTTTTATATGGTCACATAACTCCTCGGTAACATAATATCTTTATAAATTACAGTAGGGGGTACATTATCCACTATATATTTATATAGTGCTTACATATTGCACAGTGCCAGGACCACCATCTGAAACAGTGATCAGAATTTTTTTTCACCAGGCATGGATTAGCATGAAAATTCCGTAAGTAAGTTACAGTAGTAAGAAGGCTGATGCCAGCGTAAGTGCTGATTTTCAGGTTGTGTTTTTCATCAGGCTGAGAATTAACCTCGTGGCATTAGCATTACAGATAGTCCTCTAGCAGGAGTTAAACCTAGGATCCCAATGTTGCAAGGCTGCAATACTTACCATTGTGCATCTTTGCCTGGCTATTGAACAAACAATAATGTAGTGGTCTGCTTAACATTTCATCAGTTAGTGTTTGGGTATTTTTCTGATATAAAGATGCTGGCTTGTAGGTGTCTCATATCAATGGTGGTTTTGCTTCTCTAAAAATAATGAAATAGTATTCACAGAGGCTGTGTGTTCCCTCATTTTCTAGCGTGACTAGCTTCTGATAAAATTAACCCTAGTCTGCTTGCCTGTGTTGTGAAAATGCAAATTAAGGGGCAAGGACTGAATAGTAAATAGCACTTGTATAAATCTAATATCCCCATTTGGCAGATTCATATAACACAATACCTGAAGTTTTACGTTAGCCAGTGACCCTATACATTAGCACGCCTGAATCTGTGGCGAGGTCACAAAGGCCTGGGCCTAAAGCGGCACAAATTTAGGGGCAGTATGCTGCTCAGCTGCACCTGAATTTTACTCAGATAGGGAGTACTGGGGCCTACTCTTGCTGACATTTTCTAAGCGTCCTGTCCCCAGTGTTTTGTGTGTGAGTTAATATGATGCACTTGTGCGCAATCCTGGGGAGGGGGCCAGGGCGGCCCAGTATTGAAATCTGGCCCTGTACATTAGCAAATCGATTTCACAGCACACACATTGTAACTAACTTGTAGACCCCACATGGCATATGTGCAGCCTTTTATGCAGCAACATAGTCCCTGTTCCCTATTGTAATTGCTTTGTCCAGGGAATCAGAATGTTAAATACATAAGTTGCACATCTTCACAAGCTATTCTGTGCCCATTCTATTATTGCATACCACCACATACATTGCTGTTTTTACAGTTGGGTGGCAAGTGAATACACAGTATGAAAAATATTGTCAGTTAAGCCCATTTTTATTTATCTAGCAGATACAATATATATTGATTCCACTGTGGCAGACACTATTATTTCAATCTATGTCATTATCAGGCAAAGAATGGGTTAAGTACCAGACATTTGTTTCCTCTTTTCTCTAATCAGAGAAACTAATAGCCTTGAAACATCCTGTTTTCTCAGATATCTTGCCCAGCATGTGATAAAATCCCATAGATTGGTCAGTAATGTGATTTCCCAAGAAATAGGTGAGAGGAGATGCTAATTGTTTGTCCTAATTATTGCTGGTGACTTTTACTTCCTTGGTCAATAAAGTAAGGGAGCTCAATGTTTGTATCTCCATATGTTTTATTAATCACTACCCTGCATTAGCTTTATCGCCTTTTAGGATAATCTGGAGAAATGTTTATCACCTCTGGATACCAGTTATTTAAATTAACCCTTGCAGCTGTAAAGGAAGTGACTTTTTTTTCTTTTATGGATTTTAACACTTTCCAAAACATGGAGGTCAACAACAAGTTGTAAAGCAGAGCATTATGTATCTTTCATATTCCCATCAGCTTAAACTAATATAACCACAATGACTATGCTCAGTAATTCCAAGGAAGCACCCACTGGACATAATGTGGCCTCTAGAAACTTGCTAAATTAGTGCTTTTGAAAAATATTTAATTTTGCCTAATCATGGCAAGAAGTGACAGTTCCTGGCCCTCTTGCTTAGAATTCTTTAGACAAACAGATGCACTACACTACATGGAAACACATCAGTAAACAGACTCCATTTTTCTTTATGGGACCAGTGCATTGATGCAAATAACCTGGTATTTAAACTATTCACATTTTTCTGCAGCTTTTATGTTTGAAGATTAAATTGTTATCTGGTAAATCATCATAGCAACCAGGAAGCAATCTTTAAATATAAAATGTAAGATAATTAGCAGATGGTCTAAAAAGTAAAAATAAGCAACAAATCAGATAACTTTAAAGTTAAAGCCTCACAGTCAATCAGTATTTTGGTTGCCTGGGTCAGTGACTTAAAGGGACATTAACATAAAAAAATCAAAGTGATTTAAAGTAACGCAAATATAAAGTACTGTTGCCCTGCACTGGTGAAACTGGTGCTTTTGCTTCAGAAACTCTAGCAGTTTATATAAACAAGCTGCCGTGTAGCAATGGGGCAGCCATTCTAGCACACGAGCTCCTTCTCTCCGGAGCAAATTCAAACAGTATAGAACACTTACTCCTATACCCAAAAATCCAGTTAATCTTTCATGTGCTCTCTGGAATGCCAGATCTGTTTGCAATAAGCTCACCGCTATACACGCCCATTTCATTGCAAATTCCTTTAACCTACTCGCACTTACTGAAACCTGGCTCTCTCCTACTGACACTGCCTCACCTGCTGCCCTGTCCTATGGGGGCCTACACCTTACTCATACTCCCAGACCTGGTAACAGACCTGGAGGTGGGGTAGGTTTGCTTCTCTCTCCCCGCTGTACTTTTAAAGTTCTTCCACCTGTTCCCTCTTTATCATTCTCCTCATTTGAGGCTCACTGCATTAGGCTCTTTTCTCCTGTTTCACTCTGCATTGCTGTCATATATCGACCACCAGGACCAACTGCACAATTTCCGGACAACTTTGCTGCCTGGCTTCCTTACTTTCTTTCATCTAACATCATCCATCATATTAGGTGACTTTAATATACCCGTTAACAACATTAACAACTCTTCTGTCTCTAAACTTCTTTCACTAACCTCCTCCCTAGGTTTATCTTTGTGCTCAGACTCCCCCTCTCACTCCAGTGGTAATGCTCTGGATCTCATATTTACCAGACTCTGTTCAACCACCAATTTTACTAACTCACCATTTCCCCTCTCTGATCACAATATGCTCACATTTCAACTCTCACTAACCCCCTCCTCACCCCCTGCTCTTCCCCAAACGCGTACTTACCGTGACTTGCAAGCTGTAGACGTGTCACATCTCTCTTCTTCCTTTGACTCTCTTCACTCTAATATCTCAGCCATCTCATGTCCTAATGTGGCTACCTCTGTCTACTATAGTATTCTCACCACTGCCCTAAATGAGCTTGCTCCTATAAAAACTAAACGTTCTAGACCCAAACCACTTCAACCTTGGCATACTGCTCATACAAAAGCGCTCCAAAGACACTCACGTGCACTTGAGCGTCGCTGGCGCAAATCCCGTTCAGAATCAGACTTTTGGAGCTACAAATCTGCCCTGCGCTCCTTTAACACCAGCCTCTTCCAAGCCAAACAAACATACTTTACTTCACTCATTAACTCCCTTTCTAAAAAACCAGCACAACTTTTCTCCACCTTTAACACTCTCCTTTCCCCTTCTCCACCCCCTCCATGCACATCTGTCTCTGCTCAAGATATTGCTGAGCACTTCAAAAACAAAATTGACACTATCAGAAGGGACATTACACTACTCAACCCCCCTAGACTTCCACCACCCTCCCTCCACACTCCCCAGTCTCTCCTGTGCTCCTTCACCCCTGTCACTGATGAGGAAGTCTCAAAGCTTCTGGCCTCTTCTCACCTTACCACCTGCCCGCTTGATCCAATTCCCTCAAAACTTCTCCGCAATACCAATCCTGGTCTAATCAAAGCCTTAACTCACCTATTTAATCTCTCACTCTCAACTGGACTGTTTCCTTCTCAACTAAAACATGCTCTTGTCGCCCCCATTCTGAAAAAACCCTCTCTTGATCCCTCCAATCTTGACAACCTCCAACCTATCTCTCTGCTACCTTTCATCTCTAAACTACTTGAGTGCCTAGTCTACAACCGACTTACCTCATTCCTCTCTGACAATAACCTGCTAGACCCCCTACAATCTGGTTTTAAGCCACAACACTCCACGGAAACAGCCCTGACTCGACTAACTAATGACCTTTTAACCGCTAAAGCTAACAATCATTTCTCACTACTAATACTGCTTGATCTCTCAGCCGCATTTGACACTGTAGATCACCCTCTCCTCCTCCAGTCCCTCCAGTCGCTTGGCCTTCGTGACACAGCCCTGTCCTGGTTCTCTTCTTACATCACCAATCGTTCCTTCAGTGTCTCCTACAATGGAGTATCATCTTCTCCCCTACCTCTTTCTGTTGGAGTTCCTCAAGGCTCTGTCCTAGGACCATTACTATTCTCCCTCTACACTTCCTCCCTTGGCAAATTAATAAATTCGTACGGTTTCCACTACCACCTCTATGCTGACGATACTCAGATCTATCTCTCATCTCCTGATCTCAACCCAGAACTCCTAACTCGTGTCTCCTCCTGCCTGTCCGCTATCTCTACCTGGATGTCGCAACGCTACCTTAAATTAAACCTCTCTAAAACTGAAATGGTTCTCTTTCCTCCAAATAACACCAGTAGCATCCCGAAGTATCCATCATAGTTAACAATTCCACTATCACCCCCTCTCCCCAGGCCCGGTGCCTTGGGGTTATCCTAGATTCTGCCCTGTCATTCACTCCTCATATCCAGCCACTTATCAAATCATGTCACTTCCACCTAAGGAACATATCCAAAATACGATCATTTATCACCCAAGACGCTGCCAAAATTCTTATTCACTCTCTCATCATATCGCGTCTAGACTACTGTAACTCTCTTTTAATTGGCCTCCCCCTTCAGAGACTGTCACCTCTCCAGTCCATAATGAACACTGCTGCGAGGCTCATACACCTCAGTAACCGCTCCTCCTCTGCCTCGCCATTCTGTCAATCCCTGCACTGGCTTCCGTTACCTTTCAGAATCAAATTCAAATTAATGACACTGACTTTCAAAGCACTTCACAACTCTGCTCCACCCTACATCTCTGAACTCATCTCTATATACTCACCCACTCGCTTACTACGCTCCTCTACTGACCTCCTACTCAACTCTTCTCTCATTACCTCCTCACATGCTCGCATTCAAGACTTTGCAAGGGCTGCACCCCTCCTCTGGAACGCTCTCCCACGATCTGTCCGACTTTCTCCCAACCTTTCTGCTTTCAAAAAATCTCTGAAAACGCACTTCTTTCGAGAAGCCTACCCTCACTCTGCTTAACTACCAAACGCAACACCACATACAGTACCACATTTCTCACCCACTTACTTCGATCTTGCCCACTCCCACACCTTGTGTATTACTCCCTTCCCTTTAGAATGTATGCCTATGCATAGGGCCTTCCTCACCTTTTTGTACCTGTATTGATTGTGATGTTTGTTACTCCATATATTCTATATATGTAATTCGTGTGATGTAGTTGTATAATCACATTTACTTTACAGTGCTACGCAATATGTTGGCGCTATATAAATACATGTTAATAATAATAATAATAATAATGATACACAGTAGATAAAAGATAATTTTGGAAGAATACCTTTCAGGAGCGCCCGATGTCGCTCCTCTCCTCTTCTGTGTCGCATCCAAGATGGCGGCACCCATGACCCACGTGGCCCGACGCCGGAGCAATGACGTCACGCACCTGGAGCACAATTCAAATACTTAAGGACTTCCAGGTCACAGGTTCAATGCCTAATTGTAGGATTTCCTGTTTGGTTCCTGGGTGGTTCTATAATTCATGTTTATTGATTCCTGAACTTCCAGACCCTGCCTGAACTTGGATTCTGCTACTTTACCGCCTGCCTACTGAATGTTTGCCTTGAATTGACGACGATTACTCCTGTTCCCTTCTGATACTGCAAATTTGGACTTTAACCCCTAAGCTTACTCCCGGCTGGGAGCCCCCTGACAATACCATTGTATACTACATAGCTTATCTGTTATCTGCTGTGTATCCTGTGCCTTTTCTCCTTTTTTAACTTTGAATGACTGACCCCATGGCTACACAGCAGTTTGTTTATATAAAATACTAGAGTTTTTGAAGCAAACATGCCAGTTTTACCAGTGCACGGCAATACTACATTATATTTTCACTACTTTAAACCACTTTCATTTTTTAATGTTACTGTTCCTACCAATACAATGGTTTCAGTTGCAGGCAGGAAATAGGCACAATAGGAAGACTAAGGAATGGTGGATAGCACTCTGAGGGGCTCAATTTTGCAGCCATTGGTGCTCCAACATCAGATCTTTGCTTTTATTATTGAAATGCATCAAACAGATCAGCAATAGTTGTTACTGGTTGCTAAGGAATACTGCATTGAATAACAGTTAAAAGTTTAAGTTTAACAGTTAAAAGGCTTTATTAGCAGACACAACAATAAAACAGTCTGTGTTAGTAAGACATACTACATATGTTTTTGCTGATAAAAAGGAATCTCAAACAAAAGAGGAATGTATATTATTCCCGTAGGAAGTCTACATACTTAATTTCTTAACCAGATGATTCAAGCCTTAAAGAACTGAAAATAAAATAAATATAGGTTTGCATATTACACCTGAAGGGAAATGTAACTGCAAGCAGTTCTCTGTTCTTGGAATAGGTTCTGTCTTCTTACATTAATGTCTGTTTCACAGGTGAGCAAGGACTTGAATTTTCCCTTAAGTGTGATAGACTCTGCAGATATATTATTAGTGCTGAATCTGACACTTTCTATTGTAACCTTTACCATAATACATACATTACCCTGGTCTACAGGTGCTAATTGGCTATTACAACCTCGAGTTTCAGGGATGCAGTTCAGCAAAGTTCAGTACAAGCCCCATAAAAGAATGTTTAGAATTCCAAGGATACAGTTCAGCAGAGTTCAGTACAAGCCCACATAAAAGAATGTTTAAATTGTGTATGAAAAAATGTAAAATTAGAACACAAGGGGTGGTGTTCTGATAGGCAGCCATTACAACTTGTAATTTGTTACCCCTTTATGGATAACATATAATAGCTATCATGGTACAGAAGTGATAACGTTTATAACAATACAGAAACTTTTTATTAGGAATTTTACAATAATGCAAATAGAGTTAGTTATACCCTATAAAGTGGTGCATATATACAGCAACATACCTAGCAATGCACATGTGGGGGGGATTACTAAAACTCGTTTTTATTTTTAAGAAACAGTGTCTAAACTAATTTATACTAATGTCAGTCAATTATCAAAAAGATTCTAACAGAAAAAGCATGAATGGGAAAAGGATAAACACTTCAACTTTTTGCACAATAACCATGATTTTTTCGTATTGTCAAAAACAAATGAAAACTTTAAAAACCATAAAGCAAAAAGGGATCTTCCAGTTGTAAAAGGGACATCTGTCACTGACTTCTACATGATTTTAACAGGCTTTAGCTATGGTATTTTTTCGGATTTGGACTCATGTTTCCCAGAAAAGTCACACTTTTTTTCACAACTTTTTTGGACAAAAAGCCCAGCCTGAAAAAGTCACGATTTAGTAAATCGACCCCATAATGAAGCTCACAGGGATTGTTTCTTACCTTTAAAACACGTTGTTCGGTTCAGTTATTTTCAGATTGTTTACCAGAAATAAGAACTTTTTTCAACTATTTCCATTTTATATTTTTCGTAATTTTTTCAAAACTATAGTTTAAAATGTTAATATTTCTGTCTTTGAGGTTTCAGTCTGGGTCTGAATGTGAACTGTTTCAGCAGCATCTGTATAATGTTTTATATTAGCATTGTGTACAAAATCATACACATATGAAAATATCATAAAACATTGTTCTCAAAAATAGATTCTTATAATTAGAGGAGATTGTCATGGTTCAAGAACTCAAACAAAATACCAAGAAGGCTTCTGCCTCATGAAGAAAAGTGATCCTTCAATCCATAATTTTTGCTTGACAAACCTTACTGTATTTTGGTGGCCCCAGTGTAAATGATCTTTAGGCATCACCTTCTTAGCAGGTTTTCCACCATTCCTACCCTTTCAGCTGTCATGGTCTCCACTGATGTGGCTACTGTATGAACAGACCTCTCTATTTCCTTAAGTCTTGCAAAGTATTTCTGATTCCTTTTGTACCTGCGTATGTTTTTAAACCTTTTTGGGTTTGAATATACAAATAAGCATTTCATTGTAGTGTGCCCTTTTTGTGGCTACATTTTAATCATTCTCTATGACCAGATGTGGTAAGCCCATAAGCAGGTAATTACATTGTAGAAGAAAAAAAGTTCCAAAGTATCAGCCAATGGTGGTAAAGAAGGTGTGAACTATAAGTTGTAAAAGGTATACATAGATTTTATCCTATACCGTTTAGGAGAACATTTGAGGGATAGGGTCTCTAAATCTTGCAGAGCAGTTATAACACTGTACAAAAATCTAAAATTTTGGAGCTACTAAAATTTTAACTAACTCAATTTTAGGGGTATTAGAAAAGTGTCATCACAAACATTTCTTGAATTGTAAATTCACCATGCTAGATTTAATGTTGTGGTTTTGGTTATATACTATTTTTCCTGTTGTTTTTGTTTTTCCTGGCTCATTTTCCTTATGTCTAATAGTTTTCATATTCAATTGTTGTATATTCTTGTACTGTAAACTGCATGGTATATGATCATAAATGTCATCATTTTAGATGCTTTGTTAAAAAGTAAATCTTTCATGCTTTGGAAAACCCAATAAAAATGTTGAAATAAAAAAATTCACATTGTCCGCTTGACCTGTTAAAGCAGATCTTTCATTATTAACGATTAGTTTTTCCTCAAGTTCTTCTGTTTCCACTACTGCAGTTGTAGACACTGTGCCCATGTTTGCTGTCTGCCACTTGACTTTACCTGTGAGTTGTTTATTGGACCCTTTTCTGCCCTTGGCCTGAACCAGTTTTGTTGTTTTGATGGATTCTAAATAAATGTACAGCTTGTCACCTTTCCCTGACTTCAGCTCAGTTTGCATATACCCCCGCTCATATGTAGGTGTTTCAATCTTTAAAGCAGCTGTTAGCAACACTATAATGGTACTCCTACAGTTGTAGGGGACTATAATAGGGATTACTCATGAGTGTGTTTTTAATATAATTGTCAGAGGGGTGCACTGCAACCACTCAGGGTACCTGAGATTATGGGCAAATGCAGGAGATTTAGTAATATTCCATGGAGTAGAGTATCAATACATCTTTGCAGGACTGAGCACTGGGATGAGAACATTGAGCAAGTTGGGTTGCTCAAGGTTCTCATCCCAGTGCTAAGTCCTGTAAATATGTATTGATACTATTCTCAATGGAATTGTACTGAATCCCCTGCATTTGCCTATAATCTCAGATACCCTGAGTGGTTGCAGTGCACCCATCTGACAATTATATTAAAAATAGGCCAATGTACAGACAGCTTGCAGTTTTTGCCTTGCCAAGGCAGATATTCATTCCCTGAATTGTTGGCCACAAACGTTCTTCATCTCACATAGGAATCCTTTGTGTTATATATAAATCTTTATTCACCTTTTTTTTTAACAACACATACTGTACATAAAAGAAAGAACAAAACATTTGTTTGTCCAATACATCTCAATAAAAAAAACATGAAAATATCTACAGTAGTGCAGGCAAATAGATACATACATTTCTCTAACCGTATTATCTTCATTTCTGGGGTACTTGTTTATCTATCCCGTGCATCACAGCAGCAAATAGTACAAACACGTATAGTTTGTTTCTATGTTTTCCTTGTTTACTTAAAATCTCAACAATTCTTTAATCATCTAAGTGGGCTGTGGAACGTCCAGATTAATTTCCAAATATTGTTTCCCTTATTCGGGTATTAGCATATCATCTACATAATGATTATATGAACACATCCTATTTTTTCCAATGGTTGAATTATTCATCCTTTGTGTTATAATCCCATTACAAGGACCCAAAAATGGTATATAGTCCAGGAGTTTGGCATGGTGAGTTGAATTGTCACAGTAGGCGCTACTCCCTTGATTTTCTCGTAGTTTGTACAAAGGGATGCTCTAAATTCATTCAAGATTAACTTTGAAGAACAGTTCTTCAGCATATTGTAGGTATGGTAATTATGATACTGTGTGCTGAGTGTAAAGCATCCTTGTAGTAGAATGCCACACTTGCCCATTTAGGAATGGACTCAAAGTACCTGTTCGAAACAGTATTGAATGTTAAAAATACTTGAAATGACAAACAGCTCCTTAGATTTGTAGACATTGTCACAGATGAAAGAGCCTTTTCCCTTTTGCTGAAACACTGCACACTGCTGAACGTTCATTTTTATCTAAACCCTCTCTTTCACGGGTGTCCTAGTTCATTACTCTAGACTGCTGACTCTGATTGCAGTTATAAAATTACATGTTGGCATTTTAAATAAATAGAACATGGCACACAATTACAGTATATTAAAAGACAGTACAGTTTGTTCTGAACTAAATGTTGAATAGAACAAACAGTATATTTAGCATGTATACCGTTTAGGTCTGTATAATTCTGCACCATTATGTTGTTTAATGCAGACATACATACTATCTTATGTTATTTATTTTAAGTTATGAATACAGCTTCTTTTAAGTTATTAATAAAGCTTTTGAAAACGATAAATGTGAAAAGGGTTTACTTATTTACTATATTGATTAGCTGAGCTGTGCAATATGTTGGTGCTCTAAAAGTACATGGTAATAATACAATACTGCATATTTTATTTACATATTTACAGTAAAACAGTGACTGAGGTAGTAATAACATTTGCTTTTTTACATGATGAACTTTAATTTGATATTATTTGAAATATGCTGCAATCAAGGTTATTTGCATGTGCGCATTATGCATATATATATATATATATATATATATATATATATATATATATAGTGAAATTAAATATTGTTTTTTGCACAAAAGCATATTCTTGGTTTACGGTGGCAAAAACTATTAACAAAAATTATATTAAAAACAAAACTGTAGTATAGCAAAACTGTAGCAAGGTTTTCGGTGTACTATAAAAATTTTCATTTGAATAGTTTCTTTTCTAACACTGAGACATCTTTTCTTTTATAACAGCTCTATATAGACAAGTCTCACTTGGTAAAGAAAATATTTTTAGCATTTACCCATAGGAACATTTCTTGTAAATTCAGAGTAATTTACTCAAAAACCTGACATTTTTATCCAAATTGAGTGCATAGAAAAAGTATGCAGTGTGGTATTTGGTTCCAGTTCACAAAAGGGATATACTTGATGCTGCTGTATAAAAATGAAGTAATCACCTTAATTTTATTCTGCTTACAAAACTTCTCTGTTCCTTGTCATCAGCTTAAATACCTAAATTGCCTAAATGTCCTTTGGCTGGAGCAATTTGTTTAGGTCAGATTATTAACCTATCAACCCATTTACAGTATTTAAATATCCATAACTCAAAAAAAAATGTATGCAAACTGTGCATATCACCTGTATACAGTATATCCAGTGATAAATGTATTCCACTCCCACACTCACCTATTCACAATAAGTGCAAAATAATACCAAAGTGACATGTGCATCCTTCTATAATAAATACCTTTAAAAAATCTTTTACCTATCAACCCATTTATAAATATCCATACCTCTAAGACCCAGTGCAAAACCATGCATACCACCCATGCCTGCCGTTTCCTGCTTTCTTTTCTATCATTTTTCATTCTAATGCATTCAAAACTCTAACTGCCTGTGGGAAAAACTTTTATAGTGTCTGGCTGTTGTGGTTTGAATGCACCGGGATCTTCTGCCCGATCGTAACAAAGAAAACAGTGTATGGGATGGATGGAAAACATCCTTAACGATACTTTTCGCATGTCGGATGACTTGTTTTTTTGTATAGTACATTGGTTGTAAGGAATTTCCTATAATTCCCTCTGCTCTCCTAACTATTCTCTGTAGGGATTTTTGTTCAGTAACTGTGCAGTTTCCATACCAAACTGTAATATACTGTAACAGCTCAAGACACTCTCAATAGTGCCATGATAAAAAGATGTACGTAATAATGGAGGAGGAAAGACTAGCTTTCTTTAAAGGAGACATCAACCTGTGGAAAAAAACCCTACCCCCACCCCAGGCAGACCTCCCTCCCTCCTCCTCCCAGGCTAACTACAACCCTCGGGGAAATGCCCCATACTCCATACTTACCCCTCGGCGCAGATTCTTCCAGCGAAGTTCCACGCGTCCATCTTCCGCGTACTCTGTAAGCTGACTAGGAGATCGGTATTTCTGTGCATGCGCAGTTGGAGCATTTTGCAGAAATACTAAAGGTTTTTAAAGGTATTGATAGTTATTATAGAAGGATGCACATGTCACTTTGGTATAACTTTGCACATATCATGAAGAGGTGTGTGTGTGGGGAAATTGAAATACATTTATCACTGGATATATACGGGGTAGTACAGAAAAAAGTAAATTATTAATAGATGCAAGAGTATTCAACATACTGATTTTATTGAGTAAAACTGAGGTTGTAAGAGGTAGGGTTGGAAAAAATTAATCACTAGTGAAAGGCACATGTAAGGGTTATGCCACTTGGTTATATCAAAGTGAAAGGAGGAGGGTGTTTTTAGAAAAGATTTGTGAGAGTTTTTATCTCTGAATTTTAACAAAATTTTAAATATATTGTCTTTATGTCTGCACCAAAAGGGGGGACAGGCCTGGGTGAAATGGAAATTTCAATACACTGTAACAAGCGTATTGACAATTTCGATTTTTAATTGATTGATTTGATTAATATAAAGGTTAACTGAAAGGAGAATGTCCACTTTAATACAGAGTTGCTATGTCAGCTGAGTTGTTAGAAGAAAGAATTATGATTTTAAATGTCAATATAAACATAAAAATTCAGCTACAACTCTTTTTCATGTTATGGCAGTGCCCTTTCAAGGAAATTTGTTGACAGAACAAATCACAGCAATAGAACTGAAAGTAATGTCAGGGAGTCAAAACACATACTGTAGATATAGTCTAGAGTAAAGAGTGAGTTTATTGTCATTTCATCCATGTACGTTTGTACAGTACATAGTGAAACGAAACAACGTTCCTCTAGGACCGTGGTGCTACACACAACATAGATGTACCGGACAACAGACAGCAGTTGTAATATGTTAAGTAAATAATGATAAATGTCAGACATGATGGGTGTATATAGAAATGGGAAGTGGGGAAAATTTGGATGTTATTGTCTTTATTGTAGAAAGTAATCTGGAATGTTGCAGAACTAAGTGCCTTGATTATATAATGCTGCTAAATTCAGTTTGCCAAATAGGACTAATACATTAATAGCAATTAGAAACAAGCCAACACAACATAATGAGGTTAATTCCTCTCAATGCATCTTCAAAAGTTTCTCTCTGCTGTCTTGATGAACAGTGTGAAGCCCTCATTTACAGTAATAAATGGGCTCAGATTTCCAGAAAGAAACTATAGAAGGAAGGGTTCGCAGATGAGAAAAGGTAACTGCAGCAAGGGAGTGGGTTGCAGTTGTTTCCCATCTGTGTTTTGAAGCTATTCCTGGGCAGACATCCAACTCTCTGTTAACCTGTGTGCTTCTGGCTCCCCTTAGCCTCGATTTATGAGACTGCGTAGTATGAAACCCGCAGTACATTGCAAGGAGGACAGCAAAAGGTTAGATAGATACACATTAATGTTTTAAACACTAGGAATAGCAAAACATGCATTTCATTTCAATTAGTAGAAACAATGGGATCATATTCTTAATTATTTCAGTATATAGAAGAGGTAAATAGTTAGTTTTATTTCAAGAGCCTAATTGAGCTAGGTTCTAAGGATATCCTTGTCTGAGAAGGTAAGACATCCATTAAGTTCAGTCATTTCTAGTGATCACCAGCAGATTTCTGTCCTTGAAGGCTAGAGCAATGATCAGTAAATGTAGACTTTATAATACAGTTAGTGTTGGAGGCAGGATTAACACATAAATGAGGTAAGAAAAAGGATTTAGTAGGGAGATGATGTCATCTGAATCAATGTATTTCTTTTGGAAATTGCAGGAACAGAAAAATAATATTAACATTACTACATTCCTAGGTTTAAAGCAGCAGTATAGTATACATCTGCTTGATATTGCATATCATTTTTCAATCAATGCACAAAAAAAAGAAGAGCATATACATGTTAAGGTATTAAAAATGCTAAATACATATTTTATTTTTTAGTTTTTACAAGTATGGGATCTGTTATCCGGAAACCCGTTATCCAGAAAGCTTACAGGAAGGCCATAGACTGTATTTAAATCAAATAATTTAGATTTTTTTGGATTAAATTTTTTTCTGTAGTAACTAAACAGTACCTTGTACATGATTCCGGCTAAGATATAATTAATCCTTATTGGAGGCCGAACAACCATATTGGGTTAATTTACTGTTAAAATTATTTTTATAGTATACATGGTATGGAGATTCAAATTATAGAAAGATCCCTTATTCAGAAACCCCCAGGTCCCAAGCATTCTGGATAACTGGACCCATACCTGTATGCACACAGAATTTCAATTTAATTTAAACTAGGCTATACATATACAATACATGATAGAAACCCACTGCCATTTCACTTCCAGAATACATTCCAAATGTTCATGCTTAGTGATAAGTACATGGCATTTCTTATTGCCGCCTGCTGACCTCTGTCTGATCCATTTCTACTGTTCACTGCCAATATTCTCCTTTATTTTACTTGCCACTTTTGCTGTTCCTCTATTGGCAGGTTGCCTGGCATTTTGGTGACCTCTATATCTAAGCAATGGTGCCTACCTTTTTTCCAAGTCCCTTGAAGGGTCTGTTTTGGCCTGTGGGTCTCCAGCTACATAGCACATATCTATAGGATAGTAGTCTTTACTGATAAAAATAAACATGAATATTAATCATTCAAATAGAAGCAGAAAAACAACATCTATAATCCTGTTTCAATTCTGGCTCTACATGATCTCAGACAAGTCTGCATTTCACTAATGATGGCTCCATATGTATAAAGCAAAAATCTTTTTGCATAAATTGATTTCAGCCCTTTGCACGCAATACAGGACATAAGGAATTTGTTCACCTTAAGCATTGTATGTAATATGGTGACCTAAAAGTTTGTTTACATAAAACTAGAGAAAGTACCAGGAAGACTGTTACATATGTTTCCTGAAATCCAATGTCTTCCATAAGACCTGGATACATTTCACTCATTGTAATTGAGCATACATTGTGCATGTTACTTTCAAATAAATGCATACTGTATATTTATTATCCCACTTTTTCTGGCAGGCAATAAAGAGACTGAGGTACTGCATATACTGATTTTTCCAACAGGAGAGACCAAGGCATTTCGATATGCACATTTTAGGAAGGTTTTCGGACTAGACAGCAATATTTTGTCAGTATTTTGCACTTGTGTTTGAACTTTTTTTGCCTGAAATGTATTTACATTTAAAAAAGCAGGATATGTTGTTTTCTGCCCTCACTACGTGTTACCCTGGGGTAGTGTGTAGCTTGACATGCAGCTAAATTCCTTCCTCCATTAACCCACTGACACAGATTATTGAGCTTCAGTTTATTAACAACGGGCAAGTTGTGAAATTAGGGGAGATAGAAAATGACAGTGCTTAGTAAGCTGTATAATACATCATAATATATATATATAAATACATAAACACTGCGTAGCATATGATGAACTAAAGGGATGTGAGGCATCTGAATATAATATAAGGCCTAGATACCTAGGGAGAAACATATACTGTATAGCAGGGCCATGAGGTAGCTGCATATATAACAGATATATAAATGTACAAACAAGTAAATAATAGTCTGCCTTTATAGATAGGCTTGGGATATAAACAATATCTACCAACGATGCTACCACGAGGCTGAATGGGGTAGGATTCCTGCAGATAGAGACGTGCTAGCTGTGAACGCTATGAAGATGGCAGCTACAGTGATCATTTCCTGGTATTACACAGGATCAAATGGTAGGTGGTATGGTGGCGTAAGAAAGACATTTTTATAGAAAAGGCATAACCATACAAATGAATGACAAGCTGATGCAATACAAAACTATAAACAATGCTGGAGGCATAACATGTTGCCTGGGTGAGCTATCTATCTTTTTAGGGTAGCAGTTGAAAATAAAAACACAGGCACATCATTTAGTGCTGGTTTTGTTTTTACTCTCAGGGTGATAAGCCAGGTGGGTTGTTTGAAGTCTCAAGTAGATTTCCCTAGAAGATGACCCTATTCATCTGCTGCTTGCATTGAGCATGAGGGCTTTTTAGGATGTTTCAGCAACAGCCGTCTGTCCTCTTTACCAAAACCCTGCTAATTCCTAAGTGCCGAGTGAAGAATTTCAGCCTGTTCAGCAGAAGGAGAACTCCAGATCAAAAAGGATTATCTGCTAATGGTCCCTACATAAGGCAATGAACACCTGGTAGATGATGTCAACTCTTGGAGGGCAGAAACTTCTGAATCATCATTTGACATTGTTAGCAAGAAGGAAATCATATAACCCAAAAGCTTCTGCTCAGCTGGGAATGCTTAGAGCCCTGCATTCCATCATAGATGTCTATTGGGGTGCCATCCAGACTGACACATTAAAGTACCTGCAAACACAGCCACAGATGAACAAACATATGTATTACACATGTTTCCCTCTAAGCACACATAGTTACATAGTTATATAGTTCCAAAGTACTTACATATTAAGTTAGGTTGAAAAAAGACACCCGTTCATCAAGTTTAACCTTTTAACTCTATTTTAACCTTCCTAACTGCTAGTAGATCCAAAGGAAAACAAAAAAAAGCAATTTGAAGCCTCTCTGATTTGCCTCAGAGGGGGAAAAAATTCCTTCCTGACTCCAAAATGGCAATCGGACCTGTCCCTGGATCAACTTGTACTATGAGCTATGTTCCATAACCCTGTATTCCCTCACTTGCTAAAAAGTCATCCAACCTCTTCTTAAAGCTATCCAATGTATCAGCCTGTACAACTGATTCAGGGAGAGAATTCCACATCTTCACTGCTCTCTTTAAAAAATACCTTCTAATATATAAAGGGAGTTAAAGGGAGTTCATCTGAAACCAGGGAGTCAGCATAAAAATGCTGATCACCTATCTTATGTTTGGTGCTCAAGTCCAGGAAGAGTCTGTAGAAGAACACGCTTCCAATTAAGCTGGGTGTATGTTAGGCTATGCACATTATTTATTTTGTCTGCCTGTTTGTGTAGTATAAATGTTTTTCCCCTTTCCCTGTTGCTGGCCAGCAAACTTCTTTTCCCTGGCCCTCTCCATGTCCACACATTTTGGGATAGCCCCTCCCTCTCCTCAATGAAGAACCCAACTAATAAATTAGGCGGTCACCCTTCCCCCGTTGTCTATTTTATGTTCTTCCCTCTTCTCTCGCTCCTGTATTCAGGAGCCTATTTTTAATTTTCAGGGGAAGAAGCAGGGGCTTGTTGGAGCGTCCCAGAGATGAGGGTTTTGCCTCAGGGCTTTCCCTCTGCAGCTTACCTCACATCACATGATCGCACATTGGGCATTATCAGCTGGGTCTCCCTGGACCTTGCCCTACTGGCCTGCCTCACCAAGGGCGTCCAGCGGCATGAGCGGTGCCCTCTCCTGCCCGTCTCAATATTTTTAGGTCACAGGAGGGTTGGCAGCAGGTCAGTTTCAGCTAGGATCGGTAAGCCACAGCAATTCGGCAATTCACTTCTGCCAGTCAGGGAGGCACACTGAGTGATGCAGATCCTGTGGGCATCATAGCCACACTTCCTGCCACAAACCAGCTGTGTAGGCAGAGCGTGTCACCAGGGGAGGAGCAGGAAGGCCTATTAAGGTATTCACTCTTCAGCGTCCTCATGGCTGCAGCTTCCAGAGTGCGAGTCTGCACTGTCAGTGCTTGGTCAGGTATGTAGAGGGATGTTTAAAGGGGAACCTGCCCAGAACCTCCTAAAGGTTCTGAATTCGTTCTTTTATTGTTTTTTGCAGGTGATTCTTTTTGAGCCCTTGTTACATCCCAACTGCCACCCCAGATAGGACTTCTTTCCCTGGTTGAGGTATAAAAAAAAGAAAAAAAGAGAGAGTAGCACTTTATCATCATGTTATTTTTGGTTTACAGTGCCATCATGAGACCATCCAGGTCTAAAGAGAGATCAAGGGACATCTCAGAAAATACAGAGGAGACCCTGCAGGCTTCATCCCTCATACTGTATGTCTTGGATGTGCGGCTCCTCCCGTACATGACAAGAAGTTATGTCAGTCATGCCTAACAGCAGCTTTGGGCATAGAGGCAGGTCCTAATGCAGGAATTCTGGCCTGGATTAAAGAAGCAGTAGCCAAAGAAGTGTCCAATGCTACAGCTTCTACATCAAGGGGTCCTCGTGAGGAATTGGATTTAGATCTAGAGGACACGTTGGCGACAAGAATCTCAGAGGATCAATCTTCCTTATCTTCGGAGGAAGAAGAGGAAGTTCAATCGTCCAATCAACTTTGCGCTCATACAACCGTTAATTAAAGTGGTTAGAGCTTCCTTAGCCTTGGAAGATTTTAACCAAGCTGCATCTTTGGCATCATTCTTGCTATGTTCAAAACCAAAGGAACAACTTTCCCATTACATCAGGAGGTCATGGATCTGATAAAAACTGATTCTATATATAACGCAGCACTATGCAATCCAGGAGTAACAGGCTATATCCTTTTAAGGAAGATGAAGTCAAAGACTTTTGCATTTTACCTAAAGTTGATGCTCCAATCTTGAGTATCTCTAAAAATACTTTGTTACCCATAGAGGAACAGGCGGTCATGAAGGAGCCAATGGATAAAAGGCTTGATACAGACATGAAAAGAGTATTTTCCACAGCTGGTGAAAGCCTTAAACCGGAAATTGCTAATCTTTCGGTAGCTAAAGCCTTGGAGATATGGTTGGCTAATCTGGATGCAGCCTTAAAAGAAGGTTGGGAGACATCAGAGATTCTGGAAGGACTTAAAGAATTGAAGTTAGCATTAGCTATTCAGCTTTCCTGGTCAACTCTTCAGTGGACCAGATAAGGATGGCTTCCTTGGCATTATCAGTTTCCGGAAGAAGAGCATTATGGCTGAAGGCAAGGGAAGCGGATTCAGTCTCAAAGGCGGCTCTATGTTCATTACCATTCCAAGGTCAGGTGTTGTTTGGAAAAAAACTAGAGGATCTCATCTCCAAGGCCTCAGGTGGCAAAAGTCAGCTGCTGCCTCAGAGAAAGAAACGCCAACCATGGAAACAACCATCAACGGGAAAGTCTTCTGGCAGATCTAGATTCATGCCATACGATTGTCGATCCTTTCGTTCAGGAAGGGAAACATCAAGACAAGATAAAACATATATTGCTTACAATGCAACTTGGTAAAAAATGTCAGTCCCATAGGTATTTCTTGCCGATCCCTTCACAGTCCCTCAGCTGTAAATAAAAGTCCAGATTTTATCCAATTTTCTCTCTCCTTCTCTAACTAATAGCTGCTCAAAGAAAAGGGGAGCACACTTTTTTAAAAAACCTTTTAATATGTGCACAGGGTGATATTCCCTTTATTTGAACGTATTACGCTATATTTGTTTCTGTTGCCACAGGCGCTGATCTCCTTATATATATTCCCTAGGGAATACGTATATATTTGATCAAGACAAGATAGTTGTAAAGCAGGCCAATCAGGCTTCTTTCACCTTCCCAAGAGTAAGGCGGGAGAGTATACCCGTCCTTCCATTCCCTATCACTCTGGTGCCTAACTCTCATTGGTATTTTCAGTTGCCATCACCTTTTCTAAAAGAGTGGGCGAACTACAGGCAATCAGATATACAGATAGTAGTCCGGATATTTTTCCGGACAGATTAGTACTAAAATTCCTTCATTTAAGCCTAAAGTGGTTTCCTCATTCCATTTAAAGCATGAAATTGTCGTTCCTACATTTCCTCATCCAGATCCATATTCGGAATTGAGGGAATTGGATGTGGCAGAACATGTTAAGTTGTACTGTGAGGCAACTACAACAATCAGAAAATCAGACAGACTTTTTATTTTGCCTTGAGGAGCAAGAAAGGATGAAGCAGCAGCTAGTACCATAATTTCGAGATGCATACAGTATGTACGGTCATAAAGAAAGCTTTTTCCCAAGCGAACCTAAGGGAACCTAACAAAATCAAAGCACACTCAACCAGGGGTCAGATGGCTTCTTGGGCAGCAGAAGCGGGCATTTCCTTGGAATTAATTTGCAAAGCAGCATCCTGGTCTTTCGCACTACAAGTTGGATGTCAGATCTTCAGACTATGCACAATTTGGCTTCAGTATACTGAAATCAGCCAGTTCTCTTAAATAAATATTTGTCATAATTCGTCTATGCATTCTTAATTGACCCACCCAGGGACAGGACAGCTTTTTAAGTCCCGAAAGGTGTGGACATGGAGAGGGCCAGGGATAAGGGAAGATTGTTTCATACTTACCATGATCTTCCTTTCCCTGGCCCTCTCCATGTCAAGTTTTCCCTCCCTTGGATTATAGTAGAATATTGAACTTTATTAGTTAGGGGGTTGGGTTCTTCATTGAGGAGAGGGAGGGGCTATCCTGAAAGGTGTGGACATAGAGAGGGCCAGGGAAAGGAAGATCACGGCCTTCGTTCTGCCCCCCCCTTTTCAGCGCCTGAGTGGATCGGGAGGTGTGTACTTGGTACTTAGTACTGGGTGTGTGCAGGATACATGCACTGATCTTAATTAGCAGTAGGCAAAAGCTGCAGCAGGTCACATATAAACAAAATGTGTTTTTCTTATATGCTGATGAGGTGGTTTTGCCTGTGAGTTTTTTTTGTGAATAATAAGATTGTAAGCTTAATTTATATGGAGATAGAAAGCAAAATGCATATTCATATAAATGTTTTTGTTAATAGTTTCAACTTTGTTGTAGCTGAATGAGCTTTTAAGATCATGGGCTGCTGGTTTTGTATGGTAACATACAAAATGCTGTTTTATGAGAACACCTGATCTCAGAGGAAGCAGTGTAGGTTGTTAGGTGGCTCTCTGAAAAGAGGTAGTTGAAGGAACCCTTTTTTTTTTTTTTTTTTTTTTTTTTGAAAAAAGGGTATGTTCAACTACAGTGCCTTCTGTGAAAAGTTAGCAAAAATATTTTTCTTCTATTTTTGTTCTTATTTTTTTTTATTTTTGCTCTGGAAATAAATGTACCTTCCAACAACTGCCAGCTCCTGATATTTGATGAATTCAGGAAGAACATCCCAACAGATGACGAATCATAATCAGTGCTAGATTTCTTGCTGTAGAAAAATAAGGCTACATTTATATAAAAGAACATAAATATAGCATGCTTTACAGAGATTATAAATCATTCATATCAGTCCCTGTCCCAGTGGACCTAACAATCTAAGGTCCCCAATCCCATTCACATCAGTCCCTGCCCCATTGGAGTTTACAATGTAAGAGCTCTATCACATTCATACACATTATGATAATTTGTGCCAGCCCTTTATCAGTATGTTTTAGGAGTGTAGGAGGAAACTGTACCTGGACAAACAAACACAAGCACAGGCATAATATACATGACCCAGGCACCACCCACTGTGACCTAACCCTGACTTACTCACCCCAAAGAAATGTGACAATATCATGTTCGTTTATAATGGCCACAGCTTTATTAAGAAATTCAAACAGTAAAAATAACCATCAAATTACAATATCAAATAGGTAATACACATTGACTTAAATTAGGGATGCACCAAATCCAGTATTCGGTTTGGGATTTGGCCAGGATTCTGCCTTTTTCAGCAGGATTCAGATTCGGCAGAATCCTTTTGCCTGGCCGAACCGAATCTGAATCCTAATTTGCATATGCAAATTACGGGTGGAGAGGGAAATCACGTGACTTTTTGTCACAAAACAAGGAAGTAAAATTTTTTTCCCCTTCCCACCCCTAATTTGCATATGGAAATTAGGGTTCGGATTCTGTTCGGTATTCTGGGGTTCGGCCAAATCTAAAATAGTGGATTCGGTGCCTCCCTAACTTAAATATATCCTTTAAACACGATTCACATGCATTGAACAGTGCAAATACCAAACCCCCTGTCTGTCCTTCCTTAACTTAGATGAATGTCCTCCAGCCGCCCAAGTACCTAGCTCGGGGAACACTCCCACAACGTGGGCTCAGCAAGCCGTTACTGAATTTCCAAAACCATTGTCTGTACCTGTTCTGTCCTCACTTTACATGCAGCTAAACTCCTTCCTTCATTAAGGAAGGAGGTTAAACAGGTTATTGAGCTTCAGTTTATTAACAAAGGGCAAGGTTTAAAACTAGGGGGAGACAGAAATGACAGTGCTTAGTAAGTCTTAATACATCATAATATACTGTATAAGTATACAGTATATTATGTATAAGTGTGGGAAACAACATATACTGTATTAATCCAAAAGGGTGTGAGGCATCTGTAAATAGTATAAGTCCTGGATACCAGGGCAGGGATACATACTGTATAACAGTGCCATGAGGTAGCTGCATATAAAGTTATAAACTTGCATAAGGGGTATAGTACAAGTAAATAATAGTCTGCCTATAGATCAGGTTTGGGGAATAAGTAATACCTACCAACGATACTACCACGAGGCTAGATGGGGTAGGATTACTGCAGATAGTGACGTGCTAGCTGTGTACACTATGAAGATGGCAGCTACAGTGATCATTTTCTGGTACTACACAGTTTCACATAGGAAGGGTATGGTGGCCTAAGAACAACATTTCTATAACAAAGCATAACCATAAAAGTAAATGACAAGGTGATGCAATACAAACAATGCTGGAGGCATAACAGCACCCAATGGACACCCATCTTATGTGTTAACCATCCCACAAACCAACAACTGACAGAACCACTTCCCCTGGCAGACTGACATGGGCCACTTCAGCTGTGACAATTTCCCTGCTGAACCTAACTACCCAGGATTTTCTTAATCCTCTTTTTCCTTCCCCCTTACCATAGCCCCCTTCATTTTTCTTGACCTATTAGGCTCCCTCACCATGTTGGGACCTGGTCATGCCGCCCCTTCTCTAACTGTTCCAGCTGCAATACGTGGCTCCCAAATTCTTTGCACATAGCTGCTTGCCTGCCATTTAATCTAGGATGCCTGAACTGTAAAAAAGTAGTGGTAACCTGCTGCATTATAACCTAATTTAATTCAGCCAACAACATTTTACGATACAATAAAACCTTGAATCTTAATAAATCTTGAATTTATTTTGAATTTTAAAAGTAATGCAATTTGCTAAGTGGAAAAAACCCACATACCTGCTTGTCTCCCGCCTATCTGCGCAATCTGCTCAACCATGCCAGAGGCTTTGCCTCAGTGTAAATTGTTTATTGGGAGTTGATGCCACCATGTAAGGGGAAGCCTTTATATACCTTTCTTTACCTCTTTTCAGGTTTCAGGTTGCAGCCATGTCAGACAAAGCATTATAGACAGTGAGAAATGAGAGACATGTAAGGTGGGCATTGACATCTAGGAAGTACAGAAATATAAGTGAAACTGATTGCTGTGCCGAGGCATAGAGGAGGGGAATATGATTGACAGTTGGGATTTATTTAAATACATTTAAACAGGTATGGATGTTTTAATTAAACAATTGGGGGTTCATGTCAAACTTGAAATAAAATGTTATTATGCAACTCTTTACATCTGGGTGACAGGTCCCATTTAAAAAGCATTATATGGGGAGTAACTGACCCTAGTAAACATAAAATGAAGACATATATCACTTATTTTTCTGTATCAATCCTCCCATATTCATCTTCCATTCTGAATTTTAAAGTACTGCCTGTTGCTAGGGTAAATATTATCTTAGCAACTAGTTAAAATACAACTGGAGAGCTGCAAAAAACACAAGTAATTATGAAAGCATAATATAGGAAGGTCATTTGGAAATGCCATTTATACTAATAATATAATTGTTGAACTGCCATCTCCAAAACACAATATCCTTAAAATTACACTTTTCTTTTTAAAGCACCTAGGAGGCTACAGCCTCCTGAACCTCTAAGGCCTAGTCACGATGGGACGATGCACGAACGTGGAGAGCTCAACCTGATCCCAACACACTTGTCGTCAGCTAATCCGGAAGACCCTTCCCTAGCATAAGGGTCAGTGGGTAAATGCAAAAGAAATTCGGATGCACACCTGTAAATTGTAATTGTGTCCAAACAGTGATTTATTTGAAGCCCAATAACACATCACAAAGGGGCAACGTTTTGGACCCCTCCGGGTCCTTTATAAAGGCTTGATAAAGGACCACGGAGGTATGGTATTTTGTACTTCTTTAATAACTGTCTGCAAAGGCCAAGTCATCACAAACACATTACTCAGGCATAACCCTATTAGCATTGCATGTGATTAGAGTTGCCAATCAAATCCATAAGGTTGAGATTGCACCAGAGTATTTTTTTTTAATGATGAATCAACTTAAGCCAAAAATTTTTGTTTTATAACTAAAGATACTAGACAGAGTACAAAAATTCACATTGCCCATATAATTTATGGATTACTTTAGCCCCTGTTTATTTAAAGCATTGCAATTTTCTTTTAATCGTAGTTTTTAGAACCTTGCTAAACCTGCACAACAAACAATAGGTGGATAACAGCAATAAGATGCCTTTCAGTTTCATTCAGAATCTATGCAATAACTTCTGAGCATTTCTTCATTATTAATCTGTATGACAGCAATATTAATCCAATTTGGGTTTAAATTAAAAGCAGGAGATAAGTACTTCGAGAAGGTATTGATTCCAAAGAACTGAGATGAATAGCCCAAACAGCATTTTCACTTCAATTTATTTTTCTGATAAACAAAGTTAAAGGGAAATCAATGAACTGCATAGGTTTGCAGAGAAAATAAGATCAGGAGTAATTTTTTTTGCTTCCACCATTTTCATTTTTGTTTATAAACTGCTCTAGCTTTTAGTAAAAAATGATGATAGAGATTATTGGACAATAACTGCTAATGGGAAAAATGCTGCTGCTTAACCATTTTTTATTTTGTAAAATGGGGCCAGCTGACTGTTGTTTTTATGCAAAGGATTTTACTGCAACAATTTTAACCTTGAGTTGTAATAAATACAACTTCACCCATTGAAGAATGTGGTGCCATTGATATAGGTGTTTAACAGACACCACTAGATCCATCTGAAGTTCAGTAGCTTCTACCTTCACTTGTCGTGGGCCTGTGGAGTTGCAAAGCTAAAGACTAATGCATAAAAAATATGTTTTCAATCTTTCAACACTTGTGAGGTGTCAATATTCCATTAAGTACACTAGAGCTAACCTCATGTAGTACTGTTGAGATTTTCAGCATATAATACAACTTTTATAAGCATCCTTAAATAAAGATTTGGTGGCAGATTTTACCAGACTGGCACTTGGTTAAGGTTTATAGTATGAGGAAAGATTGCCTGGTCCAATGCACAAGCAGAAACACATTAACATTATCTTAAATTGTCCTTAGATACAGAAGATGTATTATTATTATTAACAGCGTGATGAAACATACTCCTGGGACATTTTTTCCAAACTAACAAATAGGGCATATAAACAAGCATGGGCAGGGGCTAATTACCAAAATGTTTACAAACAGGCAATGTGAAACAACTTGAGCGAACGATTTAATGATCATATTGATTTGTTAATGCTTTTTGTTTCCACTTGGGGCTATGTCAAAAGTGCTATCTCTCAGCAGCTTTTCCAGAAGAAACGCAACAAGAAAAAAGTTGTCAAGTGCAGTTTTTCAAATCAGATTTTATGGAAATTATGTTTACCCAATTATTTGTTTAATTTTTGTGAGCTATGGGTCAACACACCAACAGCATTAAAAAGGAGGAGAATTGGCACAACAGATTGGCCAAGAGAAACATAAATGATACATGTAAACCTGAATAAAAGAGCTTTGCAACATGAATCTTGAGAGACACATTTAAAATATTTGCAGGTGTTATAGAAGTCAATGGGTGGGAGGGTTTCACACAGGTAGAATTAAGCCAAATTTGGAGTAAATTTGGAGAACATTGTTAATTTGTCCTAGAAACTATTAGACCACTGCATGAACTTTGCTCTACACTACTTTACTCCATTTTTTTCTTTTATGCCAAAACGTTGGACTAAAGCAGTTTTAAAAGTCCATCTTTGTGAATCTGACAAAAAGGAGCCAGTAGGTCAAACAAATTTATACCATCTTCTAACTGCTGTAAGTTGTAGTGCTTATCTTTATGGATAAATGTGGTACTCACTAAAGTGGAATTCTAGAATTTAACTCCAAGGTCCAGAAAACCAATGAATTCATTACATTGATTATAGGGGTTGTTTATAAGCACTGGTATAGTTGTAGTTATTAGTGATGGGTGAATTTGTCCCGTTTCGTTTTGCCACGAATTTCACAAATTTCCAGCGAAATTCGTGAAACCGATGAATAAATTCGCCCATCACTAGTAGTTATGCAAATTTCCCACAAGGGATTCTTGGAATTACTGCCCTCTCTGAACCAGGTGGTAGGGATCATTTACGGCCCCATATGCACTGAGCAAAAGGGAGAATTGTTTTCATACTTACCGTAATTCTCCTTTCCTGGTCACTCTCCATATCAGCAATTACACCCGGGGAGGCCCCTCCCATTCCTGCCCCTAGCCCAGAAAGTTCCTTCCTCTCTAGAATTATAAAAGGTACCCCAGGAACTCACGTCCTTGTCTAGTACCAAGTTTCCCCTTAAAGGGTGCAAATGCTGATATGGAGAGTGACCAGGAAAGGAGAATTACGGTAAGTATGAAAACAATTCTCCCTTTTCCTGGTCACTTCATATCAGCAATACACCTGGATTTACCAAACCATAATAATCAAGAAGGGCGGAAATAACAGTCTCCAACTATCATACTGCAAAAATTCTTTATTAAATTAAGAGACAAATGCAAGCTGTGATCCTGCTGCAAAGGCATGATTGCTAGACACCGAGACGTCCAGAGAATAATGTCTAATGAAGGTCTTAGCTGAAGACCAAGAAGCCACCTCACAAATTTGTGACGTTGGAACCTCTGCTAATGCTGCCCAGGATGCAGCAATCCCCCTAGATGAATGAGCCGTCAAACCGTCCAGAGCTAGCTCTCCTTGAGACTCATATGCTTTAGATATACAAAGACATATCCATCTGCTTATTGTTGTAATAGAGGCTGCTTGGCCCTTGTGACAACCTGCCGGAATAATAAACAATCTGTCAGAAATTCTAAATGGTCTCGTTATCTCCAAATAATGAACCAGACATCGGACTGGATCAATCTTTAGCATTTCCTCCGACTCTGTCTCCTCCACTCTGAATTTGGGGAGAATGACCTACTTCTTTAAATTAAAAGATGACACCACCTTTGGTAGAAAGGCTTTATCTGGTTTAAGGATAACTCTGTCATGTAAAAAGAGGATATGCCCTGGACTACAGGAAAGCGTCTGTAATTCTCCGACTCTGGATGCAGAAGCTATAGCTATCAGAAAAAGGGTCTTGAGCATCAGATACCATATTGAGATAGCCTCTAACGGCTCAAAAGTTTCCGAGGCCAAGGCCTTAAGGACTAATGGAAGACTCCAAACTGTCGAAGTCGACCTCCCCGGTGGCCTAAGTTTGAGGGCCGCCGTAAAAAATCTTTTAACCATAGGGTCTTCTGCCCATGCTCTGTTAGATAGGGCCGAAATAGCTGAAACATGGACCTTTAGTGTTCTTTAGTGTTCGCCTTGGGACAAAATCTCCTGGAAAAGAAAATCGGACACTGTGTGTTGTTGAATGTTGCCATCAAATCCACTTCTGGGAGACCCCATCTCTTCACCAGCATCTGAAATACCTCCTGATGTAATCTTCACTCTTGGACCGATAGGATATTCTGGCTCAGGAAATCCGCTTTTTGATTCTCCACTCCTGGAAGATAAGCTGCCGTCAGAAAAGTTAGATTCTTCTCTGCCCAAGTCACAATTGGTTCCACTTCCCACAGCAGAGATCGGCTCTTTGTTCCCCCTGCCTTCTGACATAGGATACTGCTGTGGTGTTGTCTATCAGCATCTTGACTGCTGAACCCTTTAGTCCCTGAGCAAAGGAAAACAGAGCATTCCTTGCAGCCCCGATTTCCAGTATGTTGGAAGGTACTCCCTTCTGCTGTGAAGACCACAGTCCCTGGATCCATTCCTCTTCCAGATGTGCTCCCCAACCCAATGTGGATGCATCTGAGACTAGAATCCTCCATTGAGGTTGGGTTAAGGCGAGGCCTGTACAAAGATTCTCTATTGACAGCCACCATCTGAGAGACTGTTTGAATTCCTGAGACAACCGGATCTGCTGACTCACTCTCCCCTTACTTTGTCCGAATGATCCAAGAAGAACCACTGTGCTGGTCTCATGTGCCACCTTGCCCAATTCGTGACAGGGATGGTCGCTGCCATAGAGCCTATCAGAGACATTAATTCCTTGGCTGAGGCATGGTTCCTCTCTATAATGCCTGCTGTTAGACAAGATAAGTCTTGCGCTCTCTGAAGCGGAAGCAACACTCTTCCCCCTCTGGTGTCTGAAACATTGCTCCTAGATACTGCAATGTCTGCGAGGGAACAAGTTGACTCTTTTCCCAATTTATTAGCCAGCCATGGATCTGTAGACACTCTAAGACGCGTTCCAGATGAAGAATGAGAGTCTCCTTGCTTCTTGCTGATACCAGAATGTCGTCTAAATAGTGCCAGATGGAAATCCCTTCCAGTCTTAAGGCCGCTATCAGGGTTACCAAAACTTTGGAAAAGACCCTTGGAGCAGTTGAAAGGCCAAAGGGTAGACACCGGAACTGAAAGTGCCTTCCCGCCAGTGCAAAGTGCAGAAATTGTTCATGAGCTTGGATGACTGTAATATGAAGATAGGCATCCTGACGATCTATAGATAGGAGCCAATCCCCCGGTAAAACTGCTTGAATGATGGAGAAGATGGACTCCATTTTGAATTTCTGATACTTTCGGTGTTTGTTGACTTCCTGAAGGTTCAGAATCGAACGCCAATCCCCCGAACTCTTCCTTGCCAGAAACAGGATTGAATAAATGCCTTTAATAAGTTCCTCTTGTGGAACTGTTAGTACCGCTCCAACTTCTAGCAACCACTGGATGTACTGATCCAAGGCATCTCTTTTGCCCTTTGAGGCCGGGCAAGGTGATATTACAAATCTGTCTCTCCTTGGAACCGAGGTAAAGTCCAGCTGTTAACCTCTTCTCAGAATGTTGAGTACCGATTGGTCTGAGATGGTGTTTTTCCAGACATGATCAAACTCCCCCAGCCTTGCCCCCACCCTTCCTTCCTCCAACGGATAGTCAGGAAGATTTCTTAGGCTGATGAGTTGGCCTGGACTTATAGCCCCTAGGAAAGGTATACTGACCCCTTTTCCACGCAAAGGGCTTGAATGTCTCCCTATTTCCTCTAAAGGAATGGTGGGAGGAACCTGCCACAGCCGCTCCTCGAGGGCCACCAAATCTGAAAGGTTGAAAACCTGATTTCTTTTTCTCCTGTGGCAAAAACTGGCTTTTTCCTCCTGAGGCGTTAGTTATAACCTCATCCAGTTTAATTCCAAAAAGTCGGGAACCTTCAAACGGAAGCGTACACAAACTTATCTTGGATGAGGTATCCACCGACCATGACCTGAGCCATAATGCTCGTCTTGCCGCTACTGAAATAGCCATAGAGCGGGCAGACAGTCTGGTCAAATCTACTGCACTTTCCGAAATGAAAACTGCAGCTAATTTCAACTCTGCTAGACTAGCTGAAATGTCTTTCACATCTGCCTCTTCGTTCACAGTTTTATCGATGGATTCAATCCAACAAGAAATGGCTTTGGCTACTGACACTAAAGCAACTGCTGGTTTACAAACTGCTTCCGCAACTATAAAGGCCTTTCTGAGGTCTGATTCCACTCTCCTATCCATCGGATCCTTTAAGGTGGAACAATCATCAATTGGCAAGGTTGTCTTTTTGGCCAAGTGAATGACTGCAGGGTCTACAGAAGGAGGAATGGACCAATCCTTCACCACTGCTTCCTTAAACGGATACAGTTTAGCTACCCGGTGAAACAAAAGATAACTTTTTTGCAGCCTTCTGCCATTCTGCCTTAATTAATTCTGTCACTTCCCCAAACAAAGGAAAGGTCTGACGATTTTTGGATGGAGAAGGCAGGACCTTGGGGGTCCTGGCTGATTCTGCTTCTTCTTCTACTCCTAAAGTAAGCTTCAAAGCTTTGATAAGGGGATAGACTAATGCAAAATCAAAAGATTTGTGTGCCGCCTCTGATTCATCCTCTGAATCTGTAAAGGTAACTGAATTGGCAGGTGCCAATCCCTCTTCTTCTGAGGAGTCCTCATTATCTCTCCAAGCCTCTTGACCAGCCCCATGGACTTCCCCTAAGGTCTCTTGTTCCCCTCAAAAGGATCCCCACAAAATTTCTTGACCACTAGAGGTGGCTTGAAGCATCCCACACATTCAGACATGGGTGTCCCATTGGTTTTGCGCTTTCTATGGGAGTCCTCAGGCAAGCTAAAACCGAGAAAAAAAAAAGAGAGAGAGAGAGAGAGAAGATAAGACAAAGCCTAACACTTATACAAACCCAACTTTAAGGAGGGCCTATCAAATCCGTTTGAAAATCCCCGAAGGGTAGGATCTGAGGCGCTATTCCCCCCTGTGCCTTGACAGGCACCATCCATCTGGCCATCACTAGCGCAATCCCACGGTCCCTAGAAGCACCATTCTCCCCCCCTTCCGCCTCCTCCATAGAGCTGCGCACAGCCCTGACGTTACTCTAGTGCGCGCCCTGAAGCCGCACATCTGCTCTGCACCTTCCGTCTTGCGAAGGAGGAGACGACCGGGGGAATTGGAAGACGGGAGGGGGGAGGAAATAGAGCCCCGCATGGAGCCCCTTGGACGCAATGGGTGAACATTGTCTCAGGAAGCATCCCACACACCGGGATCGCGCCACTACCTCCAAGTAGTGGCCCCTGAATACCGAACCTCCTGCTATTTCATTATAGGGAAGGGCCTTACAGGAAATATCCATAAAAGAAACCTGACAAGCCCCAAAATGAAGGAAAAACACTAGTACCTTAACTACCACACAAGGATCATCTGTGACAGGAGCAACTTTACCAGCCACCCACCTGGCATGCCTCAGGGGATCTTAGAAGGTGACATATATTTCCACTATCTGTCAGCTCTTCTTCCACTTTCCCTTTCCAGGCCTTCGCAAGGGATGGAGGAAGGGGCCCCTCTCTCTAGCCTTCAGTTCCCCTGATTCATACCGCATAAGGAATTCAAGCCCGCCCTCCTGCTAAGGACAGAAACAGAAAAGAAAAAGACAAGGAGGTGAGTTCCTGGGGTACCTTTTATAATTCTAGAGAGGGAGGGACTATCTGGGCTAGGGGCAGGAATGGGAGGAGCCTGTATTGCTGATATGGAGTGACCAGGAAAGTGCAATATTGAGTGAAATTGCCATGTTTTTTCTCCACAATGCAGTATCTTTTACCTGAATTCCTGCACTTCTGCAGTTACCAGGGGGAGATGTGCCTAATGCAATTGCAGCTGCTTTGTGAATTTGGCATTCTTTTTAACTCCAATTTAACTTCACATTGAGTGCAATAATAAAACCATATCATGTGGTTTATCCTAAGAAAACTCATTTGAAATCTATAGGAAAACCTAGAATCAGTGTTGAACTCTACTTTTCATCAGGGGGATACATTTTTGCCATCTTGGTACTGTATGATGTTTGCAGAGGCTAGTAGTGATGAGCAAAACTGTGGTCAAAATTTTCAGAAAAAAAGTCACTTTTTTCCCAGTTTAGTTGTTTTCAGATGAAGACATTTTAGATATCTTCTAAGTGTTTTAGACTGAAACCCTAGAGATATGAATATTACAATTTATAGTTCAATTTTGGAAAAACTGTAAAAAAGCAAAGCATGGAAAGCAACTGAAAAAAATCTTTATTTCTGGAGAACAATCTGAAACCAACTCAACTTGAAAAAAAGTGTTTGGAAGGTACACACCACTTTACTGCATTTGGAGCGAGAAAAACCCATTGATTTCAATGCATTTGGACAAAATGTCGCCAAGACAAAAAGTTGCCACAAGAAAAAACGCCCATTGACTTTATTTAACTCTTTCATTACCACCTGAATCCTAATACAAGGCTGGACACTCTTAGGCTGTGATTTAGCTTTCTTGGTGGTGGTCAAAATAGACAGAAATAACTCCCTATGTTTCTATTCTGTGATTACATTTCCATCCTTTTACGTAACATCATTATACAAAAACACTCTGATCTTATTCTCCAGGGCTAATGGGTAACAGCTTTTAGTTGATTTTTTTTCTCCCCCTGACTGGAGGATGATACATTTAGACCAATGTTCCCTTGTTCCTTTGTAGGGCCATTAACTGCTCAATTAGAGTATTAGCCTATTTTTAGTGAAGAGAAGAGCCACCTCCTTATCAGATTGGAAGGAAGGGTAATTGTATTTGGCCCATCTATGGGCTCTTTAGCTGTCCTGGGAATCTTTTCACAAGTCTGGAGAATGCTGGTAATCCTGTATCCTTGTAACATTAACCTCTTCACGACAAATGCTGGCATACATTTCTATACTGTGTATCATTCATCTGGAAAATTAGAAAAAAATAGACTAGGGATTACAGTTGCAAGATTTCCACTCACTTGCAATTACAAATAAGTTCAGTCTGTTTCTATGTCTTTAATCTGTAAAAACAGGCAGAACCACAATTTATAGTTTCATGTCCATCAATGTGAACATGCATTCACATCCAGGGTCTAGCTAGGCTCTGCATCTCACAGTAGGTGCAAGGAAGCTCTGTCCAAATGTGGGGAGCACTGTATTCACTGGCAAACAAAGCTCTCTGCACCCTCCCATGCATGTTGTTAATGAGCCCTATTGTCTTCTTGTTATTGAATATTTCTGATACTTTAACAGTCCTTAGTGGTGACAAAGCAATTATAAGTTCAATTTGCATAACTATATCACTGCATGCACATCTCTAATGTTAACTGGGTTAATATATGAAAGGTATGGTTCATCTTTTACTTAGCTTTTAGTATGATGTAGACATTTAGATTCTAAGACTATTTGCATTTGGTTTTCATTTATTATTTTTTTGTTTGATTTTTTAATAATTTAACTTTTTGTTCTGGGACTATGCTGCAGAAAGTACATAGTATGTATGTTTGAATAATTTGTCAAAATTTTTATGGTATCACTGGCCATCACTCTTTTAACAACTCCAATACCATCCTCTTTGCTACACCGCTGTGGTTTTTATAACTAAATCAGCATGTTATTGATTTCAGTGATCTCTGCATTGGCCAAAAGGATTTAACTGCTTTATTCTGTACCTAGTAGAATGTAAGGATGCTATTAGTGGGCAGATTTTCAAGATAATAAAGTTAAACATCTTAGCCTTTGGCAACCAGATGAATACACTGGTCAGTATGTGGTGCTATATTACTGTAACTAAAAGAAAAGAATATCGATATAATCCAATTTTACTTCAGCCCCGGTAACACTATTTAGAAACTAGAAGAACGCATGAACAACATGAACAGAATGTGGTATCCATTCTCGGGCTATTAATATAATGGTGTTTTTAAGCAACTGCAGGCAACATTAATAAGTATCATAAATATGGACTTCCAGGACACGTTGGATTGTGATGAATAAAAGCTTCCTAATTTATTAACAAATATAAATAGCACGTCAGCTTTGACTGGTGCATTAAGTCTTTACTACTGACGCGTTTAGTGCTTCATGGCACTTCCTCAGAGTATTCCGTAGTCCGTATTTATAATGTTTAGAAGAGGTTGCGTTGCCAGGGAACAGGAGTTGGACACGTGATCTCCTGGAACCAAACAGGGAAGCTGTGCACTGGTGAGAGATTTGTAGCTAAAAACTTACAGTCCCTTACATTTAGGATAAAAATACCATATTGCTTATTTACTAAGATGGGCAAAGTGCAAAAAACAGGCACAAATCAATTACATATCCATTGCAAATCTTCATTATGGACAATGAAGTTTTTAATGTGGAAATATTATTATGTGGCTTATCACATGAAAACTTATAAGCAAGATTAAACAAGAGGAGGAAAAATGATTCTCCTAATTCAGTTCCAGTTTTTCCCATATACATCAACAGAGTTTACACGTGATTAAGAGTGAGGAACATTTTTCTAGCTTTTTGGGACAATCTGGAATTGAATTAGGAGATCATCTTTTATCACTAAATTGAATCTAAGGAAGACATATAACCTCTCATCTGTTACAGATCGCTCTCAATGCTGTACTATCTGTGAGGGTGTAAGGAAAACTCACCGCTCCAATCCTCTTCAGCAAGATGGTGGGTCCGGTCCTCCAGGGCAAGATGGCGGCCTCCAGGACTCCCTCATGGCATGTTCCAACGCAAGTGTGTCAAATGTGCGCAACATCTTGACGCCATCGCGTCAGAATGGACCCAGTCCCAGGATGCCATCGCGTCAAGGTGTGCAACATCAGCATGCAGTGTTGTGATGCCAGAGCGTTCATTTGGCGCCAAAACTGGCCTATTTAAGATGCCAAAACATTACAGACCTTGCCCAAATATAGGTTCATCTTATTAAGTTCCTGGCTGTGATATTTCCTCTGATTCTCGTTATTGACCTCTGCCTGTTATTTGGATTATGAACTTTTGCTGCCTGGATTGAACCTTTGACTGGACTTTGTTTACTCTTTTGCCTAACCCTTTGATACCTGTATTGAACTAGTAGCTTTCTCCTTGGTCCACAAAATCCCAACAGAGCCCTCGGGCCCTGACTACTGGTCTAAAGATCTGTAGACTTAATTACGGAATTATAAATGCAAAGCATCGTACCAAGAGCTAAAATAGAGGCCAACTGAGCTAATATTGACCATAACATGCATAAAAGATCCTTGTTCCTATACTATGCTCCCAGCTTGGTCTGATGAATTACATGCACGTACGTGTATTAATGCACGAGACGGCAGAGTTTAGGTAAAAGTAATATCCAAAAACAAGAATCCAGCAGCAGTATTCAGGACAGGTAACAAAGTACAGGCAAAAGCAGGTAGCAAAACTGAGGCACACTGCAGCTGATGTCTAGTTAGCACAGACCTCATTGATAGGATTTCTGTAAGTAAACCCTAGAACATATATATTAGCTAGTGAGAGCATATTTTTGCATATACATGGATTAGTGGTGAAATATTTTTGGAAAACCGCAGGATAGTTTTGGCGTGAACATTTTTGTCACAATAAAATACGAATTGACCTCAGTGTATTTGCACAAATAAAGACAAAGAGAAAAAACACTTAATGACTTCAATATTGATATATCAACTTCTAATAAGTTGCAGTGAAAATGGCATTGACAATGCATTTCACAAAATGTTCACCTTATAGCAAGTTTACCTGGGGTTTTGAAATTTTTTGCTCATCACTAAACATAGCCTTTCTTTAAAGCACTATGCTCAGGATCCAAAACCACTATATATTACAGTGCGTGCCGCCAGTTGGACAGCCCTGTATTACACGATCTATGGAAAATGTTTTTTGAGGTATGTGTATAATTTTGCTTGTATAAAATGAATTCAGTTTGTGTAGATACTATTACATTTCTATTCATAAAACTGTTTTTGCCAGTACAAAATATAAAATGTATTCTATGTTTCAAAGTACCCTGTGTACAAATCACAACTCATAATGCATAAGCAGACCTTTGGTTCTGTTTTAGTGATTTTTTTATGAAAAAATTACATTTAAAATGAGTTTAGAACATTTCTTCTTCTATTTAGTAAAAGCAAAAAAGGTTAACACTTCTCCCTCACCCTGGATCTAAGCTGTTTAAACAGTATTGACATATTCATTTAATATTAATGACATAATTTATGCTTTATGTTATGCTTTCCAGGCTGGGAAAATTATCCTGATTTACCGGATACACTCCACTCAGCATTTTAAAGAGATTCTTATATTGGGCCATCATATTGGTGAGTTAGATCACTTTCTTTCCTCATGTTATCCTGCATTAGAAGATTTTCTGTATGTTTCCCTGGCTCCCTGTAAAGCTTGGCTGCCTTTTCATGGAATCTATACAATATGTTTATAGTCTTTAGCTAGTATTTCATTTCATCTTTATATATCCAAGGGAAGCATCAGTGACAACAAGGATTGCTGAAGCTTTAGTTGAAATATGCTGTTTTTATGTGCTGGGTTCCATTTTTATAAGTACAGTACCCAATATTCACAGATTGATAAATAATATACTATAATACTCCCTGCTAACTGCAGGCTTAACATTAAGGTTGACTCTTTCGTCAGTTAGGGCTTAATTTCCTGAAGCTATGATAGTCAAGTTTAAATCCATAAATATGCATTGTAAGCTCTGTGGGATACTCACCCTTCTATATATTATCTAGTACCTGACTAGCATGCCTTTGAATATAAGTACAAGACAAGCTGGTACCTGTAGCTGTTTTCAAAGCAATAATGATCCTCCATTCTAACAAAATATTTAATGACGTGATTTTAAACAGCTTGGAATTAGAAAGAAGGCATCTGCATTTCCAAAACTGGAATGAGAAAATACATTTTATTGCCTGCGCTGATATGCCACTTCACATACCCATGCCATACCACCTTGATGTACAATATCCTTTATCCTGCAGCATGTGGAGATGCTATCATACTTTATAGGGTTTAAGATGATGTGTTGCAGAGCTTTTCCAACTAATTAAAATTAAGTCTGTTGTTTCTAGAAGATGTGCTGTTCACTGCTCATTTTGGTGAAAAATGACGATCCTGGTGAGAATTAGTATTTTATACTCAAACAATTCAAATATTTTTATCATTCGACCAGCTGCAAGAGCTCTACAACATAACAATTTGCAAAACAAAAAAAAAATAAAAAAATGATTCTTCAACTCCTTTGAAAAAAATCCCACAAATCTGAGTTTAAGTTAATTATAGTAAGCAAATTCGGACTAGGGGAAGACAGGAGACTCTTCAAACGTTACCTGCCCAGGGCCCCCCCCCTTTGTTGCGCCCTAGGTAGGTGCCTCTTCTGCCTACCCCTAGTTCCAGCCCTGCTTCCTACATTTGAAAATAAAAAAGCAGGACACAAGTTTGGCCATGCTCAAAGTTTAACCACTTTTTAGTAGTCTGCACTCTTTCTTGGCGGCCAGCAGGATTAGGACTGTCCCATTGAAATAAGGACCATTGCAAAGTATGAACACAGTGGTATGTCAGACTAGATTTAATTTTCTAGTCCATAAAATACTGTCAAATATTTTAGGCCCATTTTTGAAATGTGAAATAGAAGATATTTAAATAAAGTACACAAAAAGTACTACCCAATGGCCACACCCAACAAGCGGATTACTTAGGGTGTTTGGAACCTCACATTTTAAGCAAATTAGGATGTTTGGAGCCTCACATTTAGATGCCAATAATTTTTCATGCTGAGCTCATATATTAAATGTATATTATATATAGATATATATTAACAGTCAATGTATTCAGAGTGCAATGGCAAAGGTATATTTATAGGTGCTAAACACAGGTTTAACTAGTGGTTTGCACCTGTTTTTGTATTTTACATCCTGCCCGGTGCTACATAAATGAGTCTTATAATGATGGTGAGTTTCGCACATATTAAAGAGTTTGTTGTTACATGACACATCAAATACTGAATATCACATTGGGTGGAGAATGGGCGTAACTAGGACTTGAAAATTCCTGTGTGTTTTGTTTAATTATTAGTATGTATTGGACTATTTCATACCAGAAAAAGGCCTATGATGCCCATTGTGTGAGATTTGGCAAATTGTGCCTAGCCCTCCCTGCATTATTTACTGCATTGTTTGCCCTGTGCCTGATTAAAAGCACCTAGCTGTCAGATGTTACTGCTCTTCTGTATGCAACAATATTATCAAGGTGCAACAAGTTCTTTCCAATGGGACATGTCAAATTGTGTCCATTTTTTGCACTATGTACTGTGAACTGTTCTCGTATATTGCCCTGTCATATGTACCACAACATTGATAAAAATTAAAGCTGTAAACTGCATGTTTCCAATGTACATGAATAACAACACATTGACTACTTTTTTTGTCCCTGTTTTTCGCACAGATGCATCAATTTAATGTATATTGTGTGACATTAAAGGAACAGTTCAGTGTGAAAATAAAAACTGTGTAAATAGATAGGCTGTGCAAAATAAAAAATGTTTCTAATATAGTTAGTTAGCCAAAAATGTAATGTATAAAGGCTGGAGTGAACAGATGTCTAATAAAACAGCCAGAATCCAACTTCCTGCTTTTCAGCTCTATAACTCTGAGTTAGTCAGCGACTTGAAGGGGGGCCACATGGTACATTTCTGTTCAGTGAGTTTGTAATTGACCCTCAGCATTCAGCTCAGATTCAAAAGCAACAGAAATGACCCATGTGGCCCCCCCTCAAGACTCTGATTGGTTACTGCCTGGTAACCAGGGCAACCAGTCAGTGTAAACCAAGAGAGCTGAAAAGTAGTGCTCTGACTGACATGTTATACATCAAATCGCTCCAGCCTTTATACATTACATTTTTGGCTAACTAACTATATTAGAAACATTTTTTATTTTGCACAGCCTATCTATTTACCCAGTTTTTATTTTTACACTGAACAATTCCTTTAATGTAATATTGTCATATGGAACATTCATGTAATTCTGATAACATCACAGGTTTTCCCTGTAAAACTCCCTATGGTCACAGTTGCTTCACTTTGCTGTTTAAAGCAATATATTCAAAGAAAGGATAAATAAAGCATTCAAACACCATTTGCAAGTACTGATGGATATCACTGTTCTCTGCGTACGTTCTCTGCGTAAGTGTTTATGTAAATACTTTTAAGTAAAGTGTCTTTTACTACATTTCACTCACTTTCTAATTGCTAGAGTGAATCAAAATGTCTTCAGGGCCGGATTTACATAATGGGTGCCCCTAGGCCCACTCCCGTTCGTCGCCCCTGTCCCCTCTCCTTTATTCGAGGAAATTTTCATCAATGGGGATTGGCATATGGGAAATTAAAATAATGATTGTATCTCCAGCGCATTCCCAGTGTTTTTGAACCAATGTGGGTGTGGTTGGGCAGCATGCCGCCCCCCTAAAATTCTGCCGCCCTAGGCCCGGGCCTAGGTGGCCTTTCCACAAATCCGGGCCTGAATGTCTTGCATGTTTTCCTTCTATTCTTGTTACAGTGATATGTTTATTTTGCACTGGCCGGGCCTCAATTTTTATCCTATATTACAATTAAAGTTGACATTTTAACTAATGTTTTTATTCTGCTGATCTCTGGTTTGGAATTTAAACTCTGCTTCCAGTGTTACTAACTCTAGCTGGCATGTAATTTAAAACTGAAAGTTAAATCTACACTGGACATACATTGATCCTCCAACTCTCACCCCCTGGAGGGTACTGGTTAGCAACATTCTCCCTAGCCAAAATATGACCTATATAGCACAGGGTTGCCCAAAAAAGTTGAAGGCAATATGGAGCCCGTGGCTGGAAATAGAAGACACCCACTTTGACTGCAATGTATAACACTGACGATTTTGTGAATCACTGGCTCCACTGGCAACTTTCAAATTTCCTTAAATTTTTCTCTCTTTTGTGTATTTCTCTCCTTTCTGTATTTGTTAAAGTAAAATGCAAATATAAATAGTACAAAAAAATTATAAATAACTACAGCTATTCGACCTCTTATCTAGAATGATTGGGACATGGGGTTTTCTGGATAAGGGATCTTTCTGTAATTTGGCTTTCCATACCATAAATCTACTAAAAAAATAATGTAAACATTAATAAAACCCAGTAGGATTTGTTTTGCCTCCAATAAGGATAAATGATATCTTAGTTATGAAAAAATACAATTTACAGTTTTATTATTACAGAAAAAAAGGAAATAATTTTTAAGAATTTGAATTGTTTGATTAAAATGGAGTCTATAGAAGATGGCTTTCCCATGATTCAGAGCTTTCTGGGTAACAGGTTTCCATATAATGTATCCAATACCTGTATTATATTTATTTATTGTTATATTTCGTATTCTCTTGAAAAACTGTTGGTGTGTATATCTAAGAATTCCCTAGCTATGGTGAAATGTGTGCACTCCCATAAATAAAATGTTTCTTTTATTGTATAGTACTAAACACTCTTTGGTCATTTTTCTACCCATTGCTTTGTCTGTTTCTCTTATTCATTATTTACCATTATTCAATAAGTAAATCTTCATGAATGTATATACTGTCTGCTCACACCATTATTACCCATGGGTTGTTGGAGGAAGTGGATTTTAATTAATCCTTATTAAAAGCAAAACCAGTCGGGTTTATTTAATGTTTATATGATTTTCTATTAAACTGAAGGTACAAAGATCTAAATTACAGAAAGATCCCTTATCAAGAAAACCCCAGGTCCAGAGCATTCTGAATGACAGGTTCCATACCTGTACTAGCATTTTGTTAAAAATAAAATCAAATTCAGAAATTATCAGTGGTGATTTATCCATAATTACATAGTTTTAGTTTTCTTTAGTTTTGTCTTCTCACCTAAATCATCGTTAGGTCTAGTACCCTGGAACTGGGTATGGATACCGGGAGTTCTTCTGCTGCTGATATCTGGTTTGGGATATAAACTTTACTTCCAGTGTTACTAACCCCAGCTGGCATCTAATTTAAAACTGATAAATAGTCAAACACAGGCCCGGATTTGTGGCAAGGCCGCATAGGCCCGGGCCTAGGGTGGCAAAAAAATAGGGGCGGCATGCCGCCCAGCCGCACTATGGGGACGCGTGCGTCCCCATTCAATTGCAGCAGCTGCGCCGGCGAAAAAACGCCGGAGCGCTGGGAAGGGGAGGTGAGGTGGGCGCTAGGACCGCGCGGCCGCCTGGTCGGACCGCGCGGCCTAGGGGCGCCGCACACTGAAATCCGGCGCTGGTCAAACAAATAAAAATATCTACAAGTATTGGACCTGTTATCCAGAATGCTCATTACCAGAGGTTTTCTGAATAAAAGATCTTGCATAATTTGGATCTTCATTCATTAAGGGGCAGATTTACTAAGATTCAAATGGTAAATTCTAAATTTTTTTGGTCAAAACTCACAATTTCAAATGTAAAACCACAATTTAAATTTGAATTTGAATGTGAGATTTATCACACCTCGGCCCTGGAAACAGTTATAATTCGATATTTTGCCACCTAATCCTGCCGAATTCATGTATAAATGAAGGTCAGCGGTCTGTTGCCTTCCTGATATTAAAGTTTTTTTTCTATTCAAAATCAATTCAGTTTGATTCAGATTATTGGGTCGTTCCTATTCGATCAAATGTTAGACGTTCGTGTTTTTTCATAAATAACCTCCCATTCGAGTTGTGAGTAAATCCAAATTTATTAAAATGAAAACAAATTCACACAACTTCAAAATTAATAAAAATTTCCTTAGTCTACTAGAAAATCGTGTAGGCATTTAATAAACCCAACATGCTGGTTTTGCTTTCAATAGGGATTAATTATATCTTAGTTTGAATCAAATACAAGGTACTGTTTCATTATTACAGAGAAAAAGGAAATCATTTTTAAAAATGTGGATTATTTGGATAAAATAGAGTCTATTTTCAGTAATTTGGAGATTTCTGGATAACGGGATGAACACCATACCTGTACTACATAAATTAAATTCCAGGTTGGAAGGAAGCAGGATAGATAGGTAAATCATATAATAACAAAAAGCAATTTCAAAGACGATGCAGCAATTTTGTACAAACAGTATATCCCACTGCTTATTTCCAGAGTTCCTCTCACAGTACAAGGCAGTTTTCAGAATATAAAAGTGAGATCTTTGAATCTAGCCCAGTATCTGTATTTTCTAGATTTCCTCTAGATCAGATGCAGCCCTACTGGGAACAGTGTAAATGTTATCTGTGGCATGGGAATGAGAACCATAGATAGGAGTTGGCGAGGGACTGTGGTGGTTTGAAAGGTAGCATAATCCTAGATTAATTGTCTCTTCTGTTGTGTTATGGTTATGATCCATGTACAGATAAATGAAATACAAGACCAGTATGTGTATTTCATAAAGGCATTCCTGGTCTATTCAGCTATGACAAACAACAATGCAACAATAAAAGCACAAAAACAATAAAATTGTTTGGTAAACTTTGTATTTTGCTTGGTTTCTTGTGATGAAAAAATATACTTTTTTCTTTCAATTGGCATCGTCAATTTCTATTTTTGACTCGCTCTATATGACCTCAAAAGCAGCTCACACTGGTCCATGCTGGTCACCTAAAGGACACTGGCCCTGTAAATTATAGAAGCTAGGTAAATCAGTTACCTCAGATGTAAAATCCTGCATTTGTGTTATTATTTTGTTTGTATATGTCCAGGATTTACAGCATTACTGGTTATTCAGTTGCCATGATAAACATGTTGTAATAATAAGAGTCAATATGGGGTCTTAATAAGAAAGGAAGTTTGTGATAGATTGAAACTGATTGCCTTGTGCAAAATGACATCCTCTGAAAATAAGCAAGATACCTGCCATATTCCATTTATGTTACTGTAAATTACCCAGTGGATTTATGATACCACAGGACAACACAAGCTATTGATCACCAGACAAATGATTAAATTTTTCTAGAATTAATCAAGTCTAGCGATATTCAGCCTCAAAACTTCAAAGGAGGATTGAAACCTGCAGGATCATAAATAGCCCAGATGGTAGACAAAATAGCAGTTTGGAAATCTATGTTATGTAATTTCCCATACTGGAGTCAAACCTTCTAAGCTATACTTTCCTCTTTCATATTTGCTTGTGTGCCTCTCCATGGGTGACTCTGTGAATTTAACCCTGCTTTCAGTGCATTTAAAACAGAAGATGATGAATTTTAAAAGAGTTTTGTAAAGTATCAGCATCTTTCCTTATTTTAAAGTATAATATAGTTTTTTTATGTGGCTTGTAATTTTTATAACCTTCTGATTTGCAGTAAATTGGAACTTTTATGTGTACTTTAAAATTTCCTAAACTTTAAGGCTCTTTCTACATAATTGTTAGTCTGTTTTTTTTCTTTGGTGAAAGACCTAATTCAACAGCCATAATTTGGTGGTAGAAATAAAGGATCTTCACATTACAAAAAAGTAACGCAGGTATGGGATCTGTTATCTGGAACCCATTATCCAGAAAGATCCGAATTACGGAAAGACTGTCTCCTGCAGACTCCATTGTATCCAAAATACTACACATTTTTAAAAAATGATTTCCTTTTTCTCTGTCATAATAAAACAGTACCTTGTACTTGATCAAACTAAAATATAATGCATCCTTATTGGAAGCAAAACCAGCCTATTGTAGACTAAGGGGCAAATTCATCAAGGGTCGAATATTGAGGGTTAATTAACCCTCGATATCCGACTGGGAATGAAAATCCTTTGACTTCGAATATCGAAGTCAAAGGATTTTGCGCAAATACTGTAGTTTGATCGTATGATCGAAGGAATAATCGTTCGATCGAACGATTAAATCCTTCTAATCGAACGATTCAAAGGATTTTAATCCAACGATCGAAGCATTATCCTTCGACCAAAAAGACTTAGCAAAGCCTATGGGGACCTTCCCCATAGGCTAACATTGGGTTCAGTAGCTTCTAGGTGGCGAACTAGGGGGTCGAAGTTTTTTCTTAAAGAGACAGTACTTAGACTATCGAATGGTCGAAGAGTCGAACGATTTTTAGTTCGAATCCATCGATTCAAAGTCAAAGTCGTAGTCGAAGGTCGAAGTAGCCCATTCGATGGTCAAAGTCCTCTATTCCTTCACTCGAAGTTAATGAATTGGCCCCTTAAGGTATGAAGATCCATATTATGGAGAGACCCATCATCTGGAAACCCCCAGGTCCTGAGTATTCTATATTACAGGTCCCATACCTGTACCAGAAGGAATCATGGGAAGGCTGTCTCTCATAGACTCCATTTTTATCCAAATAATCAGGTTTTTTAAAAACAATTTCATTTTTAAAAACAATTTCATTTTTCTCTGTAATAATAGAGCAGTAACTGATTTTCTAGTAGACTTAAGGTATAAAGCTCCATATTGCAGAAAGATCCGGAAAACCTCAGGTCCCGCACATTCTGTATAACAGGTCCCATACTTGTAAATTACTAGTAAATACATTAGCATATTTGGAAAGCATGGAGGGGTGTGTGAAAACTTATGAGCGAGATTCAATTTGAGGAGAAAAAGCTTTTATTGCATTTGGCTCTATGGGAAAATCTGGAACTGAATTAGGATATACTGTAAACTTTTCTAATTAAACTGAATTTAGCCCATTGTGATAGAACTAAATTAAAGATTGTAGCCTTCTTGAACAGATATTAATTAGAAAATATGGCTTTGACAAAATACACTGGCCAAAATGCTTCTAAATCAGTCTTTTCATTCTAGAACCCTATACAATGTATCCAAAATAAGTTAATTCCAGATAATATATATATATATGTGTGTCTGTATTTGTATTAGCTGACCATTGGAGATTTATAATTGCTGTTTTGCGAACTTGAATTTATTTGGGATCAGGAATGTTTTGGACCAATTGAAAGGGCTCCATATAGACCAACTATTTTATATAAAGCATTTTTTGTTTCCTTTAAACTTTGTAGCAAACGATCAAGGCTAAGCTTAATTACATAGATTTTTTACTGTTAATTGTATGTTACATTAAATTGGATAAACTATGTAGCTTCATTTAACCATTCACATGTCCTTGTATGATGTTAAATTGTTTTGCTTTAACTGTAAAGTGCCCTAATATGGGTGACCAATATAGTGACAGCATTTGTGTTAACGTGTACATGTGTGTATAGTTTAGCATATTGTATTTATTGTGGTGTCATTGAATATGCAAACCATGAACTGTTACTGCATTGCATATGGAACAAGACTCCAGGCCATTCTTTTTAAATGAGATCTAGGCATCTAAAATCAATGCAATTACCCAAACAGAAACAATCAACAAACAACACAGACCTGAATTTGAACAAGTATCAGGAAAAGTATAAAATATCAAAATGTATTATTAGAATATGCAAGAGGCACAAATAGCCTGTAATATAGATCGCTGTGTTTGTTTAGTGATGCTATCAGTAATTATCAATGCTTAGGTTACCTGTTATGCGATTCCTTTAAACCTGTGTTTTAAAAAATAATGGTACTACTGCTGTAATGTATAATGATATTAGGAGTCACCTTGGTGTTTCAAATGTGGTGAGGGTGAGCATATAGCAACACACAGGCCCCCCAGGTTGTCAAGGTTGGCATCACAGTGGCATAACTACATATACAGCAGCCCCTGCAGTCACAGGGGGCCCAGGCAATAGGTGGGCTTGTTGTATCATTTTCTAATCTCACTGGCACCTATCATAACTTAAACTGTGGAAAAAAGTAAAAATATGCCACAAGCAGGTAGCAAGCACGCTGGCAGTAGGTAGGGGAAGAGGGACTGTTCACTTTCAAGGTACGTCACTGCTGGCATGAGTCAATAGTGAAATAGTGACATAGTAAGTTAGTTTTAAAAAAGACACATGTTCATCAAGTTCAACCTTCTAACTCTATTTTAACCTGCCTAACTGCTAATTGATCCAGAGGAAGACAAAAAAAAAACATTTTGCCACAAATGGGGAAAAAATTCCTTCCTGAAACCAGTCCCTGGATCAACTGGTTCTATGAACTATCTTCCGTAACCCTGTATTCCCTAAATTAATTATATTGTTTTTACTTGTCTTTACACACCTGTGACCCCCCCCCCCATAGGCAAAGTGTCCCTTTGAGCAATAGACTTTCAATAGGCTAATTTCTCACTCTTAAATCTAATTTATTTTAAAAACCATATAATATATTAATTAGTTCATTTGATATACAGACTTTCAAACTTGCTACTGGTTAGTTATTGTCATACTAAACGTACAGTTGCCTCTGTTTAGAATAAAACAAAGTGGTCCAGGGGGCCACTCTCTCACTTTTGCCAACTCTTCCATTTCTGCCCAGCATACTTTATAGCTTTTTAATTCATTAATAAATACATAGATAAATAAATAAATAAATAATAACATTTTAAATAATAAAATAAACCAGTCCCAATCTTTTTTCATAAGGTGGTACCATGATATTTCTCGCTGGTATTTAAATCGGAAAACATATGTAGCCATATTTATTCAGTTACTATTATGTTCTTAATTAGTTTATCAAATTTTCTTTCCCTAATAGGCCTACCAGTAGGTCTGCAGATTCTTGGTTGTCAGATAAACTTGTGGTATTAATAACTAGCTTCATCTCCCTGTATTTAAAGGGAAAGTTTCAAAGAAATTATATTTTAATGGGCTCTTATAATTTGCAGGTTTTCACTTGCTGATTGAACATGCTAGATAAAGACAGATAGTCTTGCCCTGTAACTGCACTGATAATGAGGTTAATAGGCCTGCTGCTGTCTGACGTTTCTGAGCTGCAAGGCAATCATAAAGCGTAGCTTTTCCAAGCCAATGGCTCTACTCTCACACAACACAGTAATGTCCTGCACGATGGCTTGGCATGTGTCCTCTATTGTCAACTAGTGAGACATTAGGCTCCAGTTGCTTGGAGGCTGATTCTGGAGGCTAGAACAAGACACAAACATAGCAAATGGCAGGTAACAGCTTGGTATAAGCAGCTTTCTGCTCTGGTGAACTGCTCTATTTCCTTCTTGTTGTCAGTAATAATTTTGGTTGGTTCTTCCATTTTCTACCAACCTACAGAGTTTTTTGCTCTGTATAAAATTATATATTACTAATGTATCAAATGGTACAACTAATTGCAGGATTGTTTTGTGATACTGTTAATTATAGTGCAAGACAAGAGTTTAAAGAAAAGTTGTATGCATGACAACTTGAGTGACTGCTAGTCTTTCAGTTTTACTGGCTGAGTGGCACATTTGTTCTTCTGTACATATAACTAATTGGCTGCAAAAGATGCAGTGTCTGTAAGCATCCCCAAAAAAATCCAGTTATGAGAAAGTTGGACCTGCCCTCATCACACTCATCATAACTTTAGCACTTGTGCCTAAGAAAACAGAATTTACTATAAAGTTTATAAATGCTTGTATTTCTAGACTTTTATGCCATGTTAAAGGAGTTGTTCATCATTATTTTTCAGTTATTTAGCTTTTTGTTCAGCAACTCTGCGGTTTGGAATTGCAGCAGCTATCTGGTTTTCTAGGGTCTTGTTTACATTTGCAACCAGGCAGTGATTTGAACTAGAGACAAGAATATGAACAGCAGAGGGCCTGTATAGAAAGATAAGGAGTAAAAACAATAACAATAGTAAAATTGCAGTTTCACAGAGCATTAGATTTTTTTGGGAAATGTAGGCAAGATTCAGTTTGATTTCATAGTTCATTTAATTAAAGCTCAGTAGAAGTTTATGGGGACATTTAGGACTAAATTAGGACATACTTGTTTCTCATGAAATTTAATCTGGTCATTGATAATTAATAGTAAAAGAGAACTTTCGGGTAATGAATTTTTCTTGAAAGTTCTTGCATATTGATAGGATTAAGAGCATATAAAGCCAATGAAGCAATTTAAGTGAATGTGTTCTAAACAGTTTAGTTTTCTATTTTGACCAGTAAATGTTATTTTACTGCTAAACTGGGATCTGCATATTACAATAACTATGGTACTGAAGGTTCAGCTGCCCTAGTAAAGAGCAACTAAGCCCTTCTAAGAAAGAGCAGTTGAGCTGACATTTGCAGCTAACTTAATTGACTTTTTCATATAAAATATAAAAAGTTGTGTTTAAGATTTAAGTTTATCACTTTCATAAATAACTTTCTACTTAGGGGCAAATTCATCAAGGGTTAATTAACCCTCGATATTCGACTGGGAATGAAAATCAAAGGATTTTGCGCAAATACTGCGATCGAACGATCAAAGGAATAATCGTTCGATTGAACGATTCAAAGAATTTTAATCCAACGATCGAAGGATTATCCTTCGACCAAAAAAACGTAGTCAAGCCTATGGGGACCTTCCCCATAGGCTAACATTGGGTTTGGTAGCTTTTAGGTGGCGAACTAGGGGGTCGAAGTTTTTTCTTAAAGAGACAGTACATTGACTATCAAATGGTCAAATAGTCGAACGATTTTTAGTTTGAATCCTTCGATTTGAAGTCGAAGTCGTAGTCGAAAGTCGAAGTAGCCCATTCAATGGTCGAAGTACCCAAAAAAACACTTTGAAATTCGAAGTATTTTTTCTTCTATTCCTTCACTCGAAGTTAATGAATTGGCCCCTTAATGTTTAGTTCATCCAAAGAAAGGCAAAAGCCCTCTGAAGTCTTTTATTTGACTCCAAAAGGGGAATATTGCTTCCTGCCGAAAAGGTCTTATATCTTCTCACTTGCTAATATGACACGTCTAGCAACTTATCATTTTCTGAGAATACAGGAATTTATCAATCACAATTTTTTTAAATGGGCCAAGGGAATATCATAAATGATAAGGGTTTTATAATGAGCAAGGCAAAAGGTTTTTTCAAATAATAAAGCACCTGAGGTTATTTACATTTGTCTATAAAGTACATTATATCCAGCATCACATGGTACGTAAGCACTGAAATACAATCCGTAATATATGGAAATGTCCATAGCTACTGAACTGTGGTGGTAGTTGAATGATAGGATCCGTTCCTGTCCTTTCCCTATTTATTTTTATGTCCTCTGCATTTCTTCCCTTTCCTTCAAATGTTTTATACCCTCTCTCTCTACTCCATCCTGTTTAAACTATTATCTCTCACAATGTTTCTCCTATTCGAATCCAGCGTCAAAATCGGAGTTTGCATATTTTTCTATGGTTTCCCGGGAAATTTGTGAAATGGGACAAATTCGCCCATCACTAGTTGTGCCTAGATACAAAGAACTGTGGAACTAACATCAACCTTGAGTAGGTATTACTTCCAGGGCTCCCATTGCAAGTTATGCTACAAATGCAACTGAATTGCACACTGGTGTCATCATTTAACTTATGAAATTAACATACTTATGGTAACAATACAATTCATACACACATTGGGAAAGAAAAACTAGCAAAGCAACATGCAGACATAAATACTTCATTGTGGTTTCCTATTGGTGCCAATTCACACCTTCTCGCTATATTCCCCTTTCAGCATACAGGTGGCCAAACTTTCATTTATTGATTTTCCTGTAGACAGGACTGTTGATTATTGTGCAACTGGATCATCCATGCAGGTGACCCTGTACCAGGTGATGTTGGATATACAGTACTTTACAGACAAATGTAAATAACCCTAGAAGCTTTATTATTAGAAAAAAACATTTTGTCTTGCTCCTGATCATTTATGACATTTTCTTGGCCATTTAAGAAAATTTGTGATTAACAAATTCATGGACTCTGCACTGTTCCATTTGTACAGAATATCTAAACTGGAAGGAAGAATAATTATTCTGCATCTGATGAAACCTCATCCATGTGTTGAGTAATGGCATTGATAGATTGCATTTTCAGTTTGGACAAATTGTAAACTCTGAAAGAACTGCAACATTGTTTGTACATTGTAGAATCTGCCCATTCTCAATGTACCATATATGCACAGATGGTATAGCCATTTTAAGTGCTATTTGCATCATCATTATTTGCCCATTCATATATGGCAGGGAATAAACAATAGTTGGGTTCAGCTCTAAAAGCAATAACATTATCAGTCCAGATGCTTTATACTCCTAGACTGGTTGCTCGGGATTCTAGAAACTTTTAGAAATATTTGTTGCCAAAGTAAATCTAAAAACAATGTATACTGTAATTTCCATCAATCATTTCATTTTGATTGAAAACAATGATTCTAAATATAAATGAAAAATTTCTGAATGGGTCATCCTAGGCAAGGTCAGATTACTTTCAGTGCAAAGAGAGCTCACCAAAAACCCTCCCATATGTCTTTGTCTTCCAGTATTACTGTCACTAGATCTATGCACACCTCCCCCTCCCCACATCCCTGGGAGATTTAGCAACACTTTCAGAGCTTTCTACTGTACAGTATTTAGACTAATTGGTAAGACAAAGACACAATCCTCAAAATGAACAAAAGGGCTCTCATTTCTAAGCAGTACTATACTATGTGATATGTTCTATAGCCAAAGCCAAGACAAGACATTAAGCAATTTTGTAATACTTGCTTAAAGTAACTATATATATTCATATCAGTTTGATATACATTTGATATGATATTTGAACAAAAGCTTCATTTATTTGCATTCTCACTGAATTTCAGTACAATTTGGAATTAAACAGTATCCCTACCATAGGAGTTCAAATGCCTGGTGCCCTATGGCACACCAGGCATTTTTATCATGGCCAATGTAAACAAGTGTTATAAGAAGAGGATATCTGCAGGTAGCCAATCATTAATAGCAATGGCAGGTACCACTAAGAGTGAAATGTAATAATAGTTGCAAAAAAAACACCAAAACCCCACAAAAACCTTTTTATTCACCTGTCACTTCCAGAGCCAGATTTGTAAACTGGGTGCCCCTAGGCCAGCTGCAACCCACATCAAACTGCTGGTCACCCAGTCTGTATGGCAACCCAAGCAACCCATCGTACTAGCAAGCCCAACAGCTCCTTCGTTATTTTTTTCTGCAACTGGGGACTGGCCATGTGGGAGATTTAAAAAACAAATCTTTTGGGCATCTAGTGCTCCAGAGGCAGATGCAGCTGGAAAGCATCTGCCTCTGTGGCTTTTACCAATTCACGCCTGGTCATTTCCCATAGGTTGGCCAGGACAGAAACCAGTAATGCATATTTTCATTTGGATGGCTGTGTGCCTCTACATGCCACACAGTTTAGTAAATCGGTAATTTTCAGACATGTCATCAACACTGCTAACTGTAAAAGCTGTAACTGGAAAGCTTTGCCACTTGCTAGTTTGGAATAGAAGTATTTATCCAGGGGAGAGTCTAGTCCCAAAGCAGCCCCCTGGACTTACCTTTAAATGGTGGGGTCCAGGGTGCTAGTTCAGAGAACGCAACATTCAAGCACAGGATACACACAGGATAACAGATACGTTTTGAAGAGTCCCATTGTACACTACAATGCTTATCTGTTGTCTGCTGTGTATCCTGTGCCTTTTCTTCTTTTTCATGGCTGCCCCATGGATACACAGCATCTAATATAACTGCATAGCTGCATGCGAAAACTGTGTTTAGAACAGTTATTTATAGTCAATGCTGTGAATTTAAGCAAATGCTTTTACTATAGAATTCAATGCTTTTGTTGCATCTCTTTTACAGAATAAATGCTTTATTTTCAAAATAACCTCCACCCTCTTAAGATTCAAATTTTGGGGGCACAACAGTCATGCAAGAAATTTAGCCATGCCAGGGCCAAAATATCACCAAAAGTACAACAATCGAGACACACCATCAAATAAAAAGTAATTCTCAATGAAGTCCTCAGTATACTATTTACATTTAACCTCCATGCATATTGATACTCTCTATATATTTAAATAAAAAAATAATAGTGTGACATATTATTTAATAAGTGACTGGATATGATGAGTGAATGACAGTGCAGAATCTAGGATAACCCCAAGGCACCGGGCCTGGGGAGAGGGGGTGATAGTGGAATTGTTAACTATGACGGATACTTCCGGGATGTTACTGGTGTTAGTTGGAGGAAAGAGAACCATTTCAGTTTTAGAGAGGTTTAATTTCAGGTAGCATTGCAACATCCAGGTAGAGATAGCGGACAGGCAGGAGGAGACTCAAGTTAGGAGTTCTGGGTTGAGATCAGGAGATGAGAGATAGATCTGAGTATCGTCAGCATAGAGGTGGTAGTGGAAACCATACGAGTTTATTAATTTGCCGAGGGAGGAAGTATAGAGGGAGAATAGTAATGGTCCCAAGACAGAGCATTGAGGAACTCCAACAGAAAGAGGTTGGGGGGAAGATGATACTCCATTGTAGGAGACACTGAAGGAACAATTGGTGATGTAAGAAGAGAACCAGGACAGGGCTGTGTCATGAAGGCCAAGCGACTGGAGGGATTGGAGGAGGAGAGGGTGATCTACAGTGAGAGAGAACAAGCAGTATTAGTAGTGAGAAATGATTGTTGGCTTTAGCGGTTAATAGGTCATTAGTTAGTCGAGTCAGGGCAGTTTCCGTGGAGTGTTTTGGCTTAAAACCAGATTGTAGGGGGTCCAGCAGGTTATTGTCAGAGAGGAATGAGGTTAGTCGGTTGTAGACTAGGCGCTCAAGTAGTTTAGAGATGAAAGGTAGCAGAGAGATAGGTCAGATGTTGTCAAGATTGGAGGGATCAAGAGAGGGTTTTTTCAAAATGGGGGTGACAAGAGCATGTTTTAGTTGAGAAGGAAACAGTCCAGTTGAGAGTGAAAGATTAAATAGGTGGAATTGGATCAAGCGGGCAGGTGGTAAGGTGAGAAGAAGCCAGAAGCTTTGAGACTTCCTCATCAGTGACAGGGGTGAAGGAGCACAGGAGAGACTGGGGAGGGTGGAGGGAGGGTGGTGGAAGTCTAGGGGGGTTGAGTAGTGTAATGTCCCTTCTGGTAGTGTCAATTTTGTTTTTGAAGTGCTCAGCAATATCTTGAGCAGAGACAGAGGTGCATGGAGGGGGTGGAGAAGGGGAAAGGAGAGTGTTAAAGGTGGAGAAAAGTTGTGCTGTTTTTTTAGAAAGGGAGTTAATGAGTGAAAGTATAGTATGTTTGTTTGGCTTGGAAGAAGCTGGTGTTATAGGAGCGCAGGGCAGATTTGTAGCTCCAAAAGTCTGATTCTGAACGGGATTTGCGACAACGACGCTCAAGTGCACGTGAATGTCTTTGGAGCGCTTTTTTATGAGCAGTATGCCAAGGTTGAAATGGTTTGGGTCTAGAACGTTTAGTTTTTATAGGAGCAAGCTCATTTAGGGCAGTGGTGAGAGTACTATAGTAGACAGAGGTAGCCACATTAGGTCATGAGATGGCTGAGATATTAGAGTGAAGAGAGTCAAAGGAAGAAGAGAGATGTGACATGTCTACAGCTTGCAAGTCACGGTAAGTACGTGTTTGGGGAATAGCAGTGGGTTGAGGAGAGAGTTAGTGACAGTTGAAATGTGAGCAAATGGTGTGTTAGTAAAATTGGTGGTTGAACAGAGTCTGATAAATATGAGATCCAGAGCATTACCATTGGAGCGAGAGGGGGAGTCTGAGCACTAAGTTAAGCCTAGGGAGGAGGTTAGTGAAAGAAGTTTAGAGACAGAAGAGTTGTTAATGTTGTTAACGGGTATATTAAAGTCACCTAATATGATGGATGGATAGATGATGTTAGATGAAAGAAAGTAAGGAAGCCAGGCAGCAAAGTTGTCCAGAAATTGTGCAGTTGGTCCTGGTGGTCGATATATAACAGCAATGCAGAGTGAAACAGGAGAAAAGAGCCTAATGCAGTGAGCCTCAAATGAGGAGAATGATAGAAAGGGAACAGGTGGAAGAAATTTAAAAGTACAGCGGGGAGAGAGAAGCAAACCTACCCCACCTCCAGGTCTGTTACCAGGTCTGGGAGTATGAGTAAGGTGTAGGCCCCCATAGGACAGGGCAGCAGGTGAGGCAGTGTCAGTAGGAGAAAGCCAGGTTTCAGTAAGCGTGAGTAGGTTAAAGGAATTTGCAATGAAATGGTCGTGTATAGCGGTGAGTTTGTTGCAGACAGATCTGGCATTCCAGAGAGCACAGGAAAGATGAAGTGGGTTTTTGGGTATAGGAGTAAGAGTTCTGTATTGTTTGAATTTGCTCTGGAGAGAAGGAGCTCGTGGTTGTGATATAACTGGGATGGGGTAAGGACCAGGGTTTGGGGAAATGTCCCCAGCTGCCAGTAATAGAAAGGAAAGAAGGACTAAGTGAGAGTGGGATTTATAAGTCCTTAGTTTGTATGAAAATCAGTTTGGGTTTTTTAAACTTAGGAGTAGGGATGTAGCGAACTGTTCGCCGGCGAACTAGTTCGCGCGAACTTCGACTGTTCGCGTCCGCCGCAAGTTCGCGAACGTCGCGCGACGTTCGCCAATAGGCGTTCGCGTCAAAATCGTTCGACCATTCGACCATTCGACCGCTAAAATCGAACGATTTTCGTTCGAATCGAACGATCGAAGCCATTGGATTGAATGAAATCATTCGATCCAATGGCTTCGATCGTTCGATTCGAACGAAAACCGTTCGATCGAACGATTAAAATCCTTCGATCGTTCGAATCGAACGATTTTCGGATGTTCGAAGTTCGCAAACTGTTCGCGAACTGTTCGCATTTTTTGCCGGTGTTCGCGAACGGCGTTCGCGAACACATTGTCGGCGGTTCGCTACATCCCTACTTAGGAGAAATTGTGTCAAACTATTTTAATTGCTTTCTACTTGAACTTCTCCAGGATATATTTCTGAATGTGATCCCCTAAACATTCAAATATATCTAACTTACAGAACTTTTATTCACAATTAAGAAAAATCAGCTACAGCTTTGGGATGTACAGTATTATGTGGACATCTATTAAGGCATACACCCCCAATTCTAAGTGAGCTTAGTTCAGTTTTAGACCAGCCCTTATTTTCTCAGATTCACTTTTATCTGGTATGGTACCTATGGATTGGAGAAAAGCTGATGACATTCCAATATTTAAAAAGGGATTACGATCTTAGCCTGGAAATTATAGGCCAGTAAATTTGACATCTGTGGTGGGCAAATTATTTGAAGGCTTGTTAAGGGATCACATTCAAAATTGTGTCCTAGTGAAAGGCATTATGAGCAGCAATCAGCATGACTTTATGAAGGATAGGTCATGTCAGACTAATTTTATTGCTTTTCATGAAGAGGTAAGTAAGATGCTGGACAGTGGGGGAGGGCAGTAGATATGATCTTGGATTTTGCCAAAGCATTTGATACTGTGCCCCACAAATGACTGCTTTCTAAACTAACATCTGTTGGGCTTAATGAAGTTGTTTGCAAATAGGGATGGGCGAATTTGACCCGTTTCGTTCCGCCAAAAATTTGCCGCCAGTGAAATGTCGCAGACGCCCATTAAAGTCTATGGGCGTCAAAATTTTTTTGTCTTCATCTTTATTTTTTGATGCACGCCACCATACAAGTCTATGGGCGTCATTTTTTCTGCGAAACGAGGCGAAAAAATTTGCCCATCCCTATTTGCAAATGATTAGAAAACTGACTACAGGATTGGGTAGAGAGGGTTGTTGTTAATGGCACATTCTCTACTTGGAATAAGGTTCTTAGTGGGGTCCCTCAGGACTCGGTCTTGGGTCCAATTTATTTAACTTGTTTATTAATGAATTAGGGTAGGGTGCTGTAAGTAATGTATCAGTGTTTGCAGATGACACAAAACTATGCAGCCCAATTAATTCCATCCAGGATGTGGCATCCTTGCAACAGGATCTTGACAAAGTAGCAATCTAGGTAGCAAATAGGGATGTAGCGAACCGCCGACAATGTGTTCGCGAACGCCGTTCGCGAACACCGGCAAAAAATGCGAACAGTTCGCGAACAGTTCGCGAACTTCGAACATCCGAAAATCGTTCGATTCGAACGATCTAAGCCATTGGATCGAATGATTTCATTCAATCCAATGGCTTTGATCGTTCGATTCGAACGAAAATCGTTCGATTTTAGCGATCGAATGGTTGAATGGTCGAACGATTTTGACGCGAACGCCTATTGGCGAACGTCGCGCGATGTTCGCGAACTTGCGGCGGACGCGAACAGTCGAAGTTCGCGCGAACTAGTTCGCCGGCGAACAGTTCGCTACATCCCTAGTAGCAAAGTGGCAAATGAGATTCAGGGGCAGATTTATCAAGGGTCAAATTTCGAGGGTTAATAAACCGTCAAATTCGACCCAAGAAGTAAAATCCTTTAAATTCGAATATCGAATTTGAAGGATTTTAGCGCAAATACTTTGATCGATCGATCAAAGGATTTTTATTCGATCATAAAAAAACTTAGAAAAGTGCTGGGGAAGGTCCCCATAGGCTAACATTGAACCTCGGTAGGTTTTAACTGGCAAAGTATGTAGTCCAAGCATTTCTTAAAGAGACAGTACTTAGATTAACGAATGGTCGAATAGTCAAGCGATTTTTAGTTCAAAACGTTCGAATCGAAGTCGAAGGTCGTAGTAGCATACTTCGAACTTTTTTTCATTCGAATCCTTCATTCGAGCTTAGTAAATCTGCCCCTCAATGTTGATAAATGTAAAGTCATGCACATGAGATGTAAAATATCCAAGCCACTTATACCCTTAAATCTTATCTATGAAGAAAGACTGGCCAGATTGGGGATGTTGACGCTGGAGAATAGTCATTTAAGGGGTGATAACTATGTATAAATATAAAAGGGGAATATATAATAATCTCTCTAATGCTTTATTTACCAGTAGGTTTTTACAGCTAATTGTAATTCATACAATTAGAAACATGTATGAATAGCATATATCTTTGCACCTAAATACAAAACAAAGAAAAAATAATTTTGGTAGAAAATACTCCAAATTTTAACTTTCATCCTTTAGTATATATGCTCCATGTTTGCGAGTGTAGGACTGCTTAATGGTAAGGGCTAAAAATATGCAGCTCATGAAGTCCACTGTGGAACATTTTATTAAGCCATATCCATTTGCAAGGGCGAAACTTAAATTTTAAGGCACTGAGACAAAAAAATGACCACTGAAGTTGTAATTTAATGTCTCTGACAAGCTAATGAAGCAACACAGAGACATGTAGCAAATCAATAGTAAATTGACAGAATGGATGTAGTTTTAGAAAGGGGGATGGTCCCATGAAAACTGAAAAAGAGCCCTACCCAGTTGCCCATTGCTACATAGTAACAAATAGTTTGTCAAGTCAAATGAATCATTTTCATTTTGGTGGTACTTGACAAATAAAAGCATTCCCAAATAGCAGCTAAAATACTAGGTTGGATAGTAGTTAAGGATTTTTTTAAATAACTGAATCTATATCAGACATGTTGTATTAAACATCATATTAAATTATCATGACTTGCTGACAAAAGAGGAATTACAGCAAAACAACTCCCTGTATAGTATGCAAGCTGAAAGCCTATATACACAACATAGCATAAAATGTGTGGCTGACCAATTCTTTCATATGCAATGTTATTTTTTTACCAGTGCTCCAATGCACTTTGATGATGAACTCCTAAAGTACATGTGCAGTAGTATGCATTCATTCCATAATCTAGCTGTGGATAAGAAGTACCTGACTAGCCTGTCTGCCTCTGAACTTTGCAAACGCTTCAAGGTGAGTGATGCACTAAAAAAGTACAAAAAAAAGTACAATTAATGTCAGATAACTATGTCCTGCAGTATATAACAGTGATACACAAGTTGATAAACGTGGAAAATAAATTGTTAAATTAACCATCAAGATAAGAAATTATATTATAATACACAAAAAGCTATTCTATTCCCCTGATATATAATCACCTGCCTCTAATATGTAAAATACCTAAATGAACCTCAGTCTTTGTTATATTTTTACAATGTAGGAGTTAATGGTGTAAACAGCCTGCTACTGCATTGGCTGTAATCCTTACTGATATGTGAGCCACATAGTCATCACCTTTAAAAGGAGACTTCTCGGGGGCGTGGCGTAATGGCGTGCTGAGAGGACGCACTTTGTCTGAGCTCCCGACCCAAGCCTTTTCAAAAGCCTATTACAGAGCCCTTTTTCTTTTCCAGACACTCCAGGAAATATGGGGAAACACCATAAGAAGGGTGAGCAATCTTCCCAAACGAGTACGCATAGCGCTCAAAGCACAATGTCTCCCTTTCTGGGCAGGAGATCTAGCGCCCGTGCAGGAGCACGTGATCCCAAGATGGCGCGTGCACCTACCAGAAGCCCCAGTCCTACTGGCTCGGCCTGCTCCGGGTTTAGCTCGTCCTCAGCCCCTTCTGACCTGCGCGCGATCTAATCCTCCCTTCCAACTAAGGAGGACTTACGCACCATGGCGAAGACGCTGCGGGAATCGCAAAGGGCAGATATGGCGGATCTTAAAACCGAACTGCGTGCCATAGGTGAGGCGACTGGCAAAATGGAGGCTAGGCTGGAAGTGGTGGAACAGGCCCATAATAGCACGACGAAACGGGTGAATGACCACCAAAAATTTATTTACATGCTCCGCAAACACATGGAGGACCTAGACAATCGCGGACGCCGCAACAACTTGAGAATACGCGGCATCCCAGAAACTGTAACCAATGCTGAGCTGGGCCAAACGGTATGTTCGCTCTTTAATGCTATTCTGGGCAGGGACATAGCTACCCCTATTGAGCTAGACCGGGTACATCAATCCCTCGGCACCCCTAGACTGGGAGCTGAACAACCCCGAGACGTGATCTGCTGTATTCACAAATTTACACTGAAGGAGGACATTGTGCGCAAAACGCGCAATACTGAAAGCTTCAAATTTCAAGATTATGACGTCTCCATATTTCAGGACTTAGCGTGGCTAACCATCCAGCAGAGGAGGGCACTCTGACCCCTTACTACAGCCCTACGCAACAAGGGTATTGTATACAGATGGGGTTTTCCCTTTGCCTTGATTGTGAGAAAGAATGAGAGGGTTTTTAGCCTTAAAGAACCTGATGATTTGGAGACTTTCTGTGAACGCATTGGCCTGCCATTGCTGGACCTAAAGGAATGGAGGGACCTGGCTTACTGCGGGGATTCCTTGGATCTATTGGACTTGGCTCACTGGCAGAAATCTGCTAAGCGGCAGAGGCATACCCCTGCGAGCACTCCGGATAAAACTGACTGAACTTTGCCCATTCACTTGGGCTTCGACTAATCCCCCGTTTATACTTGGGTCACTTTCCAGTCCGAAGATACTCCTCTTCTGAGTTGGGGCCTCACCTATGATACATTAGTCACCAGTTGAGAAGATTCGGAGGCTACTTGTCCTCTCTGGAGCCACTGTTGCTGATTTCCAGCTTTCCTTTCCCCCACCCCACCCCTTTTTTTTTTTTTTTTTTTCTCTCTTTCTTTTTCCCCCCTTTCAGGGAGGCTGCTGCAACGACCCCTTTGATGCTAGATGCTTCTAGTGCTCATCTCACCGTGGAACTGCTTTTCGATGACGGAACATTATTAACACTCACTTCGGCTACTATGAACCCTTCGCTTCTATCTTCGTATGGTAACATCATTATGAGCCCTGGGTTCCGTGCTTATTTTCCTCATCCCTTGGACTTATATATGTGAGACTATGCTACTTCTGATTGACATATCTTGGTTTTCCACTTGGGATGGCGGGCAAGTTGGCAGTCTACCTATGTTCATGTTGGAGGGGGGGTTTTTTTTTTTTTTTTCCTTTGCTGCACTATTGCTTTTGTCCATTCGATTTGTTTTGACATGCTGTTTAATGCATTGTTTCTTCAAGTTTTCTGTTTATTGAATGATGATTGTTTCTGTCTCTGCTCCTTCCCTCTTTCTCTCCACCCCCTTTTTTTTTTTTTTTTCTTCTCTCTTTCCTCTCTCTTGAAAGCTTGTAAATCATTGATTAGAGGTTCCACAAGGACACCTCTGGGTAACTTTTCGGATATCACTTCCGGTTTTGAGTTCTTATGATGTTTTGATGTTTAGTTATACTACTTTGAGTTGGGCCCTGTAATTGTTTTTTTTTCAAGCTACATATTGCTTGGGTCGGAGACAGGACTTCCTGTACCTCTGGCAACCACAATCATGCCCCCTCGAGGGTATACCATAGGGTTTATCTCAGACGTGACAATGGGGCACACCACGTCTGCAACATGGTTGATATTTTCTCTTTTTGGATGTTACAAGAAATCCTTTTCTTCTTTCTCTCTTTTTCTCTCCTTTGTCCAGGATTGTTTCACTTTGTATAATTTACTCTCTACCTCCCTTACAGGTTTCGGAGTAGCCGGAGCCCAGGGGACGCGGCGTTCCATACGCTACTTGGCTGATGATGGATGATATCCGCATTGGATCCCTCAACGCTAAGGGATTAAACTCACCTTTCAAACGCCATAGTCTGCTGAGGGACATGCGGAGGCTTCAGGTACAGGTCCTGTTTGTACAAGAAACTCATTTTAAAAAATCTCAGGTCCCAGCTCTTAAATTTCGAGGCTTCTCAACTGTTTTCACCAGTTCCCCATATACATCCAAGTCTAGGGGAACCATGATATTACTTGCTGATTCCCTACACTTTTCCCTTACAGACACAAAAGCTGACCCTTTGGGTAGATTTAACATGGTAAAAGGGGTGATCAATAATGCTACTTACACTTTCGCTTCAGCCTACCTTCCACCTACGGAACAACACAAAGCTCTAGCAGACACACTGCAGGCCCTTACAGAATTTGAGCAGGGTACCCTTGTCTTCGGGGGGGACTTTAATGTTGCCCTGGAACCGCTTGTGGATACTTCCTCAGGACGTTCCTGCATCTCCCATAAAAGAATCGAAATCTTTAAAAAACAACTCCGAGCCCACACACTAATAGACACATGGCGCCTTATCAATCCTACCGCTAGGGATTACTCGTTTTATTCCCCGGTGCACAATGTTTACTCTAGGCTAGATCATATTCTCATACGTCACTCTGACGTCCCGCTCCTTAAAGATGCTACAATAGATGTCGTCTCCTGGTCCGACCACGCCCCGATTACTTGCACTCTTCTGCACCCGTCACATACACGTAAATCTTCCACTTGGCGACTCAATGATACCCTCTTACGCGATCCACAGACTAAAGCTGACATTGGCCAATCCCTGAAACTCTACTTTTCGGAAAACAATACTGAAGGGGTTAGTCCCTGGACTTTATGGATGGCGCACAAATGTGATTAGGGGGGAACTAATTAAAATTGGTGCCAGGAAAAAGGCAGAGCGTCGTGCTGCACTCACAACCTTAGTAGCCAGAGTCCATGCCCTTGAAGCGCAACATAAGCAATCTAAACTTGCCCACATTTTCGACACCCTCACCCTAGCGAGGAAAGACCTCCGGGACAACTACTCCCTTTATTCCAATAAAGCCATTGAGTTTAACAAAAAAATTTTCTTTGAGCATGGTAATAAATGCGGAAGGTTGCTGGCGGCTATGCTCAAGAAAAAGCAGCTTCGCAATCACATCACACAGATTAGATCCCCACAGGGCCGTTTAACTACCACTACGGCTGATATAGCCGAGGTGTTTCGACAATTCTATATAAACTTGTATCAATTACCTCAAACCCAAACACCTGGCTCTCCTCCTACTGCAAGGTTACTAGCATGCAGGGATTACATACGCGGCTCTAATATTTCTGTGATAGACAATGAGACCCGTGAGTTTCTGGATTCTCCGATCTCTAAGGAGGAAATCGCCTTAGCCCTGAAAACCACTAAAACTGGCAAAGCCCCGGGTCCCGACGGCTTTACCATCTCTTATTACAAGGAAATGGAAAGCTTTCTGACTCCCTACTTACTCTCTGCGTTCAATTCTGTATCCACTGGATCCACCATTCCAAAAGAAGCCCTTGAGGCTCACATCACACTGATACACAAAAAAGACAAGGACCCCTTAGACCCAGGCAACTTTCGTCCCATTTCCCTACTGAACACCGACATCAAGCTGTATGCCAAAGTATTCGCCATGAGGCTCAACCAAATTCTCTCCCTTTTAGTTCACCCAGAACAGGTTGGTTTTGTCCCTGGTCGTGAGGCCAGAGACAACACCAACAAATTGTTTAGTGTCTTGCATCACTCCAAGACTGCTGGCCATCCTTTAATAATGCTATCCACTGACGCTGAAAAGGCGTTTGATAGGGTCGACTGGGATTTCCTTCGCGCCACGCTATTGGAATTTAACCTGGGCCCTAACATGATAAAATGGATCTCCGATCTCTACACTTTCCCGACAGCCAAATTGAAGATTAATGGTGATTTATCGGAACCTTTCACTATTAGGAACGGCACGCGCCAGGGTTGCCCGCTTTCGCCCTTGCTCTTTATTCTCGCCCTAGAAAGCTTTCTTAATAGAGTACGGGCCAACCCAGCATAGGCGGAGGGTGAATTTTTTGTTTGGGGAGGCTAAAGATGGGCCATTCATAGACTGACCTAAAGCTACTGTGAGGCTTAGTGGATGCACCACTGGAATGAAAATAAACCCCCACCCCAACTACCTCAAGCGGTTCAGTGGGTTCCACAACTCATATTAAATGGATTCTCAATCCATTTGTGTTCACAGATGTCCCTTTCATTTTAACAAAGGGGTGATATATTTATGAAGTGTTAAACATTGTTAAGCTTAGATGTGAGATTTAGTCTATATTTACAAAACAAGAACATATATGCAGTGATATGCAGTGGGTACTGGAGGCAGAGATTCAGATATATTTATGCCCCCACACTGTAACATTGCCACTGAAATACAACATTGGTTTGTTTCCAAGCCACCTTAAAGGGGTGCTTCACTTTTAAGTACACTTTATGTGTATAGAATGGCTAATTCTAATCAACTTTTCAATTGGCCTTCATTTTTTCTTTTCTTTTTTTATAGATTTTAATTATTTACCTTCTCCTTTTGACTCTTTCTTTCTTTCAAATGGGGATGACCTCTTCTAAAAACAAATGCTCTGTAAGGCCACAATTCTATTGTTATTGCTTTTTTTATTGCTCTTCTTTCTGTTCAGACCCCTTTCCAGTTCCTTTTTCAAATCTATGCATGGTTGCTAGGGTGATCTGGACCCTAGCAACCAGATTGCTTACATTGCACATTGGAGAGCTGCCGAATAAAAAGCTCCACAAATAATAAAAAAAATTAAAGACAATTAAAAATTGTCTCAGAATATCTGACTAACTAACTTACAGACAAAAGGTTTTGTTCACCTTTGAGTTAACTTTTATTATGATTCAGAGAAAATATATTAAGAAAATATTCTTAAACCAATTTGCAATTTGTTTTCATTTTTTATTATCTGTTGTTTTTGAGTTATTTAGCTTTTTATTCAGCAGCTCTCCAGTTTGCAGTTTGAACAATCTGGTTGCTAGGGTCCAAATTCCCTAGCAACCATGCACTTATTTGAATAAGACACTGGAATATGAATAAGAGAGTCCTGAATTGAAAGATGAATAATAAAAAGTAGCAATAACAATACATTTGTAGCCTTTGTTTTTAGATGGTGTGACCATTAAAAAGCTGGAAAGAGTCAGAAGAAGAAGGCAAATATTTCAAAACCTATAAAAATAAATAATAAAGGCCAATTGAAAAATTGCTTAGAATTGGCCATTGTTTAACATACTAACAGTAAATGTCAAGGTGAACACCCCTTTGACTAAAATAAACAAAGTAAGAGAAAAAAAACAAGTGCAAAAATATAAAAAGCACAATTTGCTTTTCATGGGGAAAGAGTTCATTCAAGATTGGAGCAAGGGAGATAGGGATATTATTGGTGCCAGTTGAGAGAAAAAACTTTGACAAAAGAAACAATTTTATTCCAGATAGTGTTTCAGCCGTTAGAGCTTTTCCAGTATAGTACTGTACCTGTGGGAGCAGTAAGTTGAAATCTGCAAATTAGTTACACCTCTGGTGAGGTTCTAGTCCTTTCTGCATTGCCTTCCGACAATCCGAATCTCACCCCACTCCCTCCTTTATCTGTGACCTGATTGGCTAGTTCTACTGTCAGTCAAGAGAGGTGCATTCTGATTGGGGAAACCATGAGGAATAAGATCCAATCAGTGTGCAGCTCAGAGAACCGGTTTCCACAATGTTAAAGGTGTAAACCAGCAGTCAGAAACGGAGAGAGTTTGTTTTAGTTAGGTGCCAGGCAGGTTTGGGGAGGCTTAGCCTGCCCTAGCCTTATTGAAAATCCGCCTATGCAACCCAGATATAAATGGAGTTTGAATTGGCTCTCGGGAACACAAAATAGCAGCCTACGCAGACGATCTTCTATTTTTTGTCAAAACACCACGTATTTCCTTACCTAATTTACTAATAGAGCTTCAAAACTACAACAAATTTAGCAATTTTAAGATAAACCTGTCGAAATCAGTGGCTTTTAACATTTCCCATCCTCCTGCTGATTTTGCGGCTATTTTACAAAACTTCCCGATAAAACCTACTTCTTCTCACTTTGTCTACTTAGGACTTAAAATATTCTCAGACCCCAAGCAAACTGCCGAACACAACTATAAGGATTTGCTACAAGCTATCTCTCGTGACCTCCAAAATTGGTCTAAGCAACTTTTCTCTTGGATAGGTAGAATAAACGTACTGAAGATGAACGTCCTTCCTCGCTTTTTGTACCTATCCCAAACAATTCCATACCCCCCCCCCCCAAATTGATGTTTCGGAATTTAAATAGCATTACTAGTAAATTTGTCTGGGCTAACAAAAACCCGAGGATCGCCCGTCAAAAGCTCTCAGCGAGCAAAACACAGGGGGGATTGGGTCTTCCCAACTGGATTAATTATCATAAAGCTGCTGTCTTAACCAGATGTCTGGACTGGTCCTTTCATAGACAGTCCAAGTTGTGGACTAGAATTGAGCAAGATTCCATGGTCACACCCTTGTGGGCCAGCTTATGGATGCCGCACTCCCAAAGAGTATTCAGAGATAAAACTGATATAAAGCTTAGGTACACTCTAGACATCTGGGATGGTCTGGTCAAGACAGGTAAATGGATTAATACCCCCCCCCCTTTGCATACCCTAGTTTTTGGCAATTCAGCATTCGCACCTGGTCTAGACCTGGATTATTACAAAGGTTGGAAGCGACAACTGCACTCGGGGGCCAGTTTTTTTTTATACTGGAAATCGGTTGAAACATATAGAAGAACTCATTCCTACTCAAGATATTTCTGATTTGGATAGGTTCAAGTACCGCCAGATCAGGCACTTTATCACTTCGATATTTCCCTCACACATCCCGCGTCCTGCGCCCACCGCAATAGAACTCGCTTGGGCGAAAGACAAGGCCCCTCCGAAAGCGATTTCCTTTCTCTACCAGACTATGTCTGACCTACCCCGGCGCCCAGCTCTTTACTTTAAAGCTAAATGGGAATCTGACCTGGCCATTGAGATACCTATGGACTCGTGGGACAAAATTACTCAGCTTTTGCACACATCCTCTACTTGTACTAAGATGCAGGAACTCAATTATAAAATGTACACAAAATGGTATAAATACCCCACTAAGTTGGCTTTGATTTATAAGACGGCCTCGCCTCTCTGTTGGAGATGCAAGGTCCATCAGGGCTCTTTGTTGCATATATTCTGGAGTTGCCCTGTCCTGAAGCCGTTCTGGGTCGCCGTAAGGAATATCATTTTAGAGCTTACCGGGACTGACATTGAAAACGACCCCCTAGTAGTTTTACTACACAGTACACATCTCCCCTGGGCTACTTACAAAAAATCTTTGACACCTATATTATTAGATTCCGCCAAGGCACTAATTCCACTACACTGGAAACAGACCGACCCTCCAACTCTAAATGACTGGTGTAATAAGGTGATGGAAGTCTATAGGTTTGAGCAGCTGAGACCCACCTCGGAAAGAGAAACGAGGAATTTCACAAAAAAATGGTTCTATTGGACCCAATTCGTGCATTCTGACCAGTACCTGCGGCTTCTCCAGACCTAAAGCCAGATTAGGCTCAGGTGGCTTTTTGTGCCGTCAATTGTTTCTTTTTATCTTTATGTAGTATCTCTTACTAGCCTTTTCCCCCGGACTCCGGCCCCGTTGACTCAGGTAATGGTTTTGGTTTTGCTTAGGGACGTTTACTTATTTTTCTGTGAATAATCCTGGACAGTTCTTCTTCTTCCTTCCCATTTCCCATTCTTTCCCTTCCGATCTTTTTCTCTTTTCTTATCTTTTCCTCTCCTTTCCATTCTATCTGTTATACCTTTTGTTGCCACAATAGCTTTTGATTTGCAAAAATACTCCTTGGTTTCCACTCCACTGCCTTCTGTCTACACTGTCTTATCGGTACTTATTTGATATTGACCAGACATCTCTCGCTTGACGGGCTGATTGTAGAACTTTCGAATGTTCCAGACATTACTGTGTCCATCCGGTACTTGGTCTGATTGTAGACACGCTACCATGTTATCTTATTCACTGCCGCGACCTATTGCGTGCATTATGCCTTTCATTCAGTACTGTGGATTGTGAGAAACCAATAAAAAAATTTATTTTGAAAAAGGAGACTTCTCAGAGAATTCTTATCTTAAACATGGTTATGTGCTCACTGATAATTGTCTTATTAACAGAACAGGCTGCCTAACCCATAATTGTGACAGGAAAACAATAGGATCATATTTACAGAAAAAGTCACAGCTGCCCCATCCAAAATGAAATTATCTTTGATTTTGTGTCATGGGGATGTTCATTAGAGACTCACTAGGAGCTCAGCTCAGGGTATGATGCTGACCCATAACTCATTGCAACACTTGTCACCAGAGCTCCTGTTCTAAACTTCTGGTTTGATAAAGGAAAAGAGGAAACAATTGAAGTAACAAGCAAACTAGCAATACCGTATATCCAACCATTTCCATAAATGTACACTATGGGGGCGATTTACTAATGCTCAAGCCTGTGGGCTCAAGCTTTCAGGCACTAAAATCACAAGTGAGTTCCTAATTTCATGCGTGGTTTCATCTGAATACCTTGGCTCCTAAAAACTACAAAGCTTTTAAAGGCCAGGAAATTACAACCCAAGAGATTTTGGAGAAGGTAATTTTCCAAAACTTGTCATACTCTCTTTATAGTAAATTGACAATGTGGCAAATTTTCATTTTGGTAAAAAATACTTCAAATTTTAACTTTCATCCTTTATATGTGCTGTATATGCCCCATGTTTGGCTAACACAGTACAGCATCTTAAAGCTATAAAAAGGATACTGAAATTATAATAATACCGTGTCTATAAATCTAGTATCACATAGTATCTATCACATTGCAATATAAAGCCTTCTTGCATAAGGGCTTAATAAATTTTCATCTTTGAACACTACTGCAACCAGACTCATTGTGCTGCTGGCATTTTTCTGGATATTGATTTGACCCGGTGACAGGAGTGGGTCTCACAGAACAGCACCTGGCACTACAAGTGTGATTTGGGGAGGTGAGCGCTCCACATAAGTGAGCCTCACATTGCAATATAAGACATTCGAATTGCAGTGGTAGGCTGGCACAAAAACTGGACTTCACTCCAAAAGTAGATCATCTCAGAGGGTGGCCTTATGCGTTTCGTGCATTCTGGGAACTTAGTTATAGGCTAGGCCTAAAAGACACGAAACGCGTAAGGCCACCCTCTGAGATGATTCTTTTGTACAATGAAACTTTTTTTATTTGCATCTACTTTTGGGGTGAAGTCCATTTTTTGTGCCAGCCTACCACTGCAATTCAAATGTCTTATGTTGCCTCCCCTAGCTGAAGGTCTGGGGCATGAGCACCTGGACCCCCTGTTGAAATTGGTAAGTCTACCTTACAACTTACAAGTTTTTACAATTACTGGATATTTTCCCCTCTTTTCCGTATCCCATGTGTTCCCTGTAAAATTCTCACATTGCAATATACTGGTATGGGACCTGTTATCTACCTTAAGTTTGCAAAAAAATATTTAAATATCAATTAAAACCAAAATAATTGTTTTTCATCTAAAAATGATTGATTAAATATTAGATGAGATTATGTACAAGGTACTGTTTTATAATTACAGAGAAAAATTAAATCATTTTTAAAATTTTGATTAATTACTTTAAATTGAGTCTGTGGGATATGGTCTTCCCGTAATTCAGAGCTTTATAGATAACAGGTTTCTGGATAACCAATCCCATACTGCGACAAAAGTAGTTACCCATTCCACCTAGGCGGTGGATACTCACACGATTTGTGTCTTTTTAATGTAGCATATCATTATGTCAAAACACAATGAGACAATGGATAATGTTACTAGTCATCAATGCGGCTTGGAGACCCATGAAAAGAATCTAGATGTTAGATTGTATCAATTATTTTATTTATTATATGGATGTTTAATACAGTATAACCACAATAGGCATAACTGTGCAGACAACTCATACAGACCAAGTGAGGAGACATCCAGATAATTGAGAGACGATTTAGTTAATGCTGACTATACGAAAATACAAAGCCTAAGAGCAGCTGAAGCATTTAGCCTTTCTGTCCATAGCTGTATGGAGGTCAGCCACAGACTTCTTTTGTGTAGAGTGCTCACTGGTTTTCAGACTCTGCTCTCTTAATTCAGGTGAATATAAGGTGTGTCCCTGACATCAGCTTCTCCAGTTGGTCCCAGGTACCTCAGTTCAACACTACTCCTTTACTTTTAGGAGTTCATTACTAAAACTCAAAAGTCAGTGTGGGAAAAAAATAAAATTGTGAAAAATTAAATTTGTACAAATTTTTCAGATTTATCTTCCAAAACCACTAATTATTCAGATTATCGCAAAAGAAACCCCGTACAGGTCATAATATCTTCCAGTTGTAAAAGAGACCTCTGCATGACCTCAACAGGTTTGAGATTGTTCATATTGGGACTTTTATCAGCCTCAAGGTATAATAAATCTTGAAAAATTAATTGTTTTTTCCCTGCACAAAAAATTGTGTTTTCCCCTTTAAAACCACAACCAGAAAAATTTCTATTCCCCCCATCAAAAAATGTAAGCATCTAAGCATTTGTTTCATATTAAGGGGCTTATTTATTATGCTGTGAAAAACTAAATTCACCAAAACAAATTGTTGTAAAAAGCTGTCTAAAATAAATTTATCAAGGTGTGTTTTATTTTATGCCATGCATACACCAGGTTTTTTGATTTTTATTTTACGCTGTTTCAGACCTTCATAAGTGGAAGTGGAAATTGCTCAAAGAAAAAATGCTTTTTTATGCAGTTTTTTACACCACATAATAAATCATATATGGTACAGTATGATCATGAATAAATACAGTTTTCAATGGTGCATTACTAGAAATGTTGTGGAGAATAAGGTCAAGAAAAAGAAGGCTAGTCCTCTTTTCTAAAGTTGGCCGTAGATGCACCGATATTATTGCACAAAAGATCTTTTATACGATAATCGTTGCATGTGTGGTAGGAGACAAGGTGCCGCATATCAGTAAAAAGCCTTGGATATCGGTTGTTTCATTGATCGGACACCTTTGAAGGTTCCCATACATTGTAATGTTAATGCTGATTTATCAGATAGAGCCAAAGAATTATTTTTGTTTTTACCTGCTTATCTGACTATTCAGCTTTTAACGTTAGTAGAGTGGACGAAAGATCTTAACTACAGCCAATGGTCGTGGGAAAGATCATAATTGTAGCATGTATGTCCACCCTAAGACTACACATCTGTATCTACAATATAGATTAACACACTGCTGAAATATTGCATTATTCTGTGTTGTTGATTCAATCAAGTGTGATATGTTTTAACATTCAGACTAGGTTTTGGATTTTATTTGGTATATGGCCATATTATTTGTGAAGGATTTGCTAGTTGACTCAAACAGGTAATCCCTTCTAAGATTTTATAACTGATAAGATCAAATAAATAAAATGTTCCCTTAACAGACAAATACACATTAATTATGAGAAATTGCATTTTTGTTTTCTTTTGGTTAAAGGTTTCCAAATCTAAAAGAGCTGTTGGCCCCTAAATGTTAGGGGGCCGATTCACTAAATTCGAGTGAAGGATTCGAAGTAAAAAAACTTTTTGGGCTATTTCGACCATCGAATGGGCTACTTCGACCTTCGACTACGACTTTGAATCGAAGGATTCGAACTAAAAAACGTTCGACTATTCGACCATTCGATAGTCGAAGTACTGTCTCTTTAAAAAAAACTTCGACCCCCTAGTTTGGCAGCTAAAATCTACCGAAGTCAATGTTAGCCTATGGGGAAGGTCCCCATAGGCTTTCCTAAGTTTTTTTGATCGAAGGATATGCCGTCGATCGTTGGATTAAAATCCTTCGAATCGTTCGATTCGAAGGATTTAATCGTTCGATCGAAGGAATAATCCTTCGATCGTACAACCGCAGAATTTGCGCTAAATCCTTCGACTTCGATATTCGAAGTCGAAGGATTTCAATTCCTAGTCGAATATCAAGGGTTAATTAGCCCTCGATATTCGACCCTTAATAAATCAGCCCCTAGATATGACCTCTTCACTTCTAAGATTTTGTTTTAAAAATTTGGAGCTCTACCTGGATTTTTTTAATATACATTTTTTGTAAATTATTCCATTTATCCATCAAATCCTCTTTCTTATGCATTCAATGTAAAAGTGAGTATTTTGTCAGATTCACCCCTTTCAAAATATTTAACGTTCCCCATTATTTTCTATTGTGCCTCTTTACCCAGCCATTGCCACTGCACCTCACTGAGCCTCCTAATGTAGATGAGACACAACAAGCAGCAATCCAGGAGCTTTCAGCAGTGTTAAATCATGCTTGTCCTGCAGTGGAATGCACAGACATTTAGACCCATAAGAGGCCTAAATGTGCATTTGCATACCAGCTGCCACCCAAATAGTTCAAAATCCATAAGCATGGGAAGCTGCTCTGTCTGCAGCAACATAAACATAACCAGTTGAATGGTTTATCAACAATGCTCAACAGGTGAGACAATGTGTTAAGGAAAGGAAACATGGAAGGCCTTTAAACTTCAAAGTATTTCCTTTAATTATTACCTAACTTAAGTAACCTCAGGCAATGAGGCTTCCGGCAATTTGTGTTTTCCTTGGAAACTAATTACATGTTTTGAAATTCCCTTCTTTACCAATTACTTTGTTAGCATAATTTCATATTAAGATAATCAAGACTCTTATAGTGTAATTAGAGATAAAAGGCCTTATAATATGTAGTCATACAGATAAAAGCATTTTCTAATAAGACTTTTTATTTATGGATCTTAAAGTGAGTACAGTGTAAAATAATGAAACCTTTTTTTCAATCAATTTTTTAAAGATTTTGTTGTTACTTCAGATGAATAAATTGTTGGTATTTAAAAATAATTTTACCACGCAGAGCGTTGCGATTATCATTATGTAATTAGTATTGGACCTGTTATCAAGAATGCTTGGGAACTGGGGTTTTCTGGATAAGGAATCTTTCTGTAATTTGGATCTCCATTCTCGATACCTACTGAAAGACAATTTAGGTATTAAATAAACCCAATAGGATTATTTTACCTCCAATACTTCTTTATTGGGTACAAGGTACTGTTTTATTATTACAGAGAAAAAGGAAATTATTAAAGGAAATTATTTAATATTGTCTATGGGAGATGGCCTTCCCACAATTCAAGGTTTTGGATAATAGGTCCTACACCTGTACTATTATTCACTAGCTGACAATTACTTGCAAACTTAGCACACAAAAGGCAATTTTTTTGTTCAGTTAAATTTAATACAGGTATGGGATCTGTTACAGAAAGGTCTCCCAAGGACCCCAAATAATTCAAATTTTTAAAAATTATGTCCTTTTTCTCTTTTAGAATAAAAATATACCTTGTACTTGATCCAAACTAAAATATTATTAATCCTTATTGGAAGCAAAACAATACTATTGGCTTTCAATAATGTTTTCAATATTTCCTAGAAGACAAGCTTAAGGTATGAAGATCCAAATTATGGAAAGATCCATTATCCAGAAGACCTCAGGTCCCAAGCATTCTGGATAACAGGTCCCAAACAGTACTGGAAAAGACTTGCCTTTCCAGGTAGCAACTTTATTTTTTGGACTAGCAAACATCACATTTATTTGTAGAGATTACAGAAAGCAGCAGGGGCAAATATACTTACCTCCGAGTTGCACGAGTGTTGGATTTGCCGCACTTTGCCAGGGCGCCACTAATTCACTAAAATCCAAAGTTGCGCTCAGGGAGGCGAAAGATAGCGAAGTTGCACTAGCGTTAATTTGTCAAGCAAAGCAAAGTTACGCTAACAGTGCCTAATTTGCATACGGCACCAAGTACAATGGACATATATGTAGCAGCAAATGCATTACACTACACAAGCCTGGGAAAGCTTTACTGAATAAAATAGAGTTGTTATTTTGCCCTATACTGTATAGTTTAGGTGCCATATGTTAGGAAATGTAGGGGGGAAGGAGGGTCCCCCAAAAAAATTTACAATCTTTTTCAGCCCATCACCCTTAAAAAAGTAAAAGATGCCAGCGTTTTTTGGGACTGAGAAAAAATTTCAACTTTATTTGAAGCAAGCCCTATCTACTCTATTGCACTTAGCCTGGTCTGAGGTGGTGAAGGCAAGTCTGGTGCAAGAGGTAACATTCAGTAAAATGCGCAAGTTAATGAATTAGCGTAGTTACGTCCGTTCGCCATTGCGCAACTTCGTCTGGCACAAGGGTGTAAAGTAACGCTAGAGTAGGTCCAATTCATTGCGAATTTGCGCCAGCACCCATTAGTAAATCGGCGAAATAACAAAATGACGTCTCGCTGGCGAATTTGTGCTAGCATTATCCACTTTGCCCTTTAATAAATTTTCCCCATAAAATGTTATAACTGGAGGACTGTGGTGACAGCTAGAACACAAGTAAAGCTATTTAGAAATATTGAATGGGGCTGAGAATAAATGTAATAGGACCATGTATACCATACCATAAACAGAATATATTATCCCACATTACCAAAAAAATAAATCAAATGAAAAGAGATTCTTTATTATGGAAAGAGTTTAAAATACCCATAGAGCGAAGGGGTGGGCTTTACCTGTATCATACCTCCAGGCACTGGAGGCCAGGAGACATGCTTTTTTAGTAGTTTAGGATGATATATTTTTGTTTAAATTAAAGTTGTGCCAACAGCCTTGAATGTTCTGGTCTGCTTCAATCTGTCTCTATATTTCTATTCTTTTCAGTTACATTATTATTTAATATAAGCTGTACACGGGCATGTTTTTGAATAGTAAACAGTGAATGATCTTTTTGTGGTAGGAACGAGAGAGGAGTTTGTCCTTTTTAAATGCTGCATTTTACATCGGAACATTAAAGGGGATGTAAAGGCAAAAAAATAAAATCCCATTTTTACTTTCTTTAATGAATGTCACGGTCGGCACCCTAAACCAGAACTAGTGCCAAGCTCCATGGTCTCGGCTCGGCTTCACCAATAGTGTGACCGCCTTTGGCTTTGGGAGGAGCCCTCAGCGTACTCGGATGCCACCTGGACTTTTCGAGAGGAGCAAGGCGAGGAGTTCTGGCAAGTAAAGGGGCACGACAGTTGTTAAAGTCAGTAAGGCCAAAGGTCGCGGTACAACAGGAAAGACAGATTCGTGGTCAGACTGGCCGGGTTGAGGCAGGCAGATAGCTAGAATCGTCAGGCAGGCAAGGGTCAAAACCGGGTAATCAATCAGATGGGAAGAGGCAGAATCAGAGTCAAATAACAGGCAGAGGTCAAACCAGAACGTCAATTAGGAGAGTTAAGCAGAATCGAAGTCGGTTTCAGGCAAGGGTCAGGTTCCAGAGATCAGAGTAGTCAAACAGCCAGGCAGGGTCAAACACACGAATCAAACAGACTAGGAAGCTTTACAGCACAAGGTACAAGGCACCAGCAACAAAACCAGGGCAAGGTCCTGTGACTTTAATTGAGCATTTATACTTTCAAATCTGGCGCCATTGCGCGCTGGCGTCATCACGCCATCGCGCCTGCGCCTTTAAAAGGCATGGAGGCGCGCGCCCTTAGGGAGCAAAGATGGCACTGGACATGGAGCGGCGCGGCGGGCGTCCCCGCCGCACCACTGGACCACCAGGGTACGTCATTTTTATTACATTGAAAAAGAAATCTATGTCCAATATACGTTAGTTAAAAAATGTGTACCATTTTTGTAATAAAACTAACTGTATGCAGTGAAATTCTCCCTTCGTTTTACTTGCTCTGACTGCTGCAGATAGGTAACTTCAGACGGTATCTAACTGTTCTGCAGGGAAACAATCATACTTTCAAATGGCAGGGGGGAGCCCTCCACTTTACTTCTCTGACCTCAAGCAAAATCAGTTGTTTACCTATAAAGCAGCCAGCATCTGTGTAAAGATTCATATCTGCAGATCCATTGCAGTCTGCATATTCTGATTATTAATCAGTCTTGCTGTATAGGCTTCTATGGTAGATATTATTTGACTTGTGCTGTTTTAATTTTAGACTTTAGTTCCCCTTTAAAGATTTAATAATAAGAATCAATTTAAACCCAGCTTCCTTTTTGAATACAGTAAAGTAAAAAAAAGTTAAAAAGACATAATAAACATAATTTTAGCATAATTCTAACATGTCCACAAGCACAGCTGAAAGGAAAAGACTGGCTATGGGATTTCAATCAAATGCATAAAATACTAAAGTCAATAAAGGTAATAAAGTCTGGTATAGATTCTAAAGCACCGATGATATGAAATGTTTTTATGTTTATTGTATTTTCTGTGTGACATTGTCACTGAATAAAGTTCTGTAGCTGGAACTGTTTTATTGTTGTATTTGTGTAGACCTGTGATCTGCAAAGAGGATCACTGTGCCCTCAGTTTATGCATGTAGCTGTGCAGGGTGCCAATTGTGGTAACACCATGGAAGTGGGTGTTGTCAAAAGGGTACAAGACAGGGCTTTGTCCCATTTGCATAACTGCGCTGCCGAATAATAAAGATACAAATCTGGGGACCCGCTTTCCATCAAAAGGCCATGGCTTGAAGTTAGGCAGCCAGAATTATCTAAAAAGTGAAGTTTGGAGACCCCAGAAGTAAAAAAGGGGACATGTGTCTAAGTTAAATATAGACTTCTTTAGGTAGGCAACATTATTCATATTAGTAACTTTAGCTGATGGAACATAGGCACCCTTTCATACAATTGGCACATAGAGTAGTCGATTTAATGAAGCCTGGAAAAGCTCTAACAAAAAAAAACAAATTGTTAATTTAATATATATCAGATGTTGTTATCATTGAAATCTGTGTAAGTACAGTCTTTATTAGAATCAAATGCTCAGCCTTTTTTTTTGTTTTTGCTCTTAATGCAGAACTTTTGTGGTAACAATGTACCATAATATACAGTACATTGTTCAAAATAGAAAACAAAACTCTGCTGGCTTAACACCTTTATTTGATCTATAATTTATCCAAATAGAAAATGGTAGACTTTGGCCTTACATCTTTTTTTCTCTTCATCATTTATAACGCCACTCATATACTAATCAGTCGGCATCTTCAATAACAAAAATGCTGGATATTCAAGGTTAATTGTCAAAGATATGTTTTAGAGCTTTGCTCATCTAATATTTTTACTCTCCACAGTGACGGCAAGTAACAGACCTTGTCTTGTGGATTCTGAACTGTAGCCAATCTTGTATATGTACTGTATAGCCTAAGAACATTTGCCAAACGTCATTCAATGACACTCACCCTCAAAATATTTCCTTTCTTTATTACCATGTTTGATAGATTTGCATCTTTAGCAGCTGTTGCTAGGGAAACATAACATACCACAAATGTAATTCTTTAAATTAAAAGGCCAGATGTTCAGTGCATCACAAGTATTGTATTCCAGAATGACATCTCAGGAACTTTGTATAAGATTTGCTTCTTACATTATGATAAAAGTTTCCAGATGGGTCATCACTATTGTAATTTTTAAAGAGTCTGCCTCTTTATGTGTGTGTTAAAACACTTGTAATATACAGTATTTAAAAATACTGCATGAAGTGAAAACAATAATAATTAAAGGAGAAGGAAAGTCAGAAGAAGCAGGAAGAGGATTGCTCTGCAGTGCCCGCTGGCAGAACCCGGGCCGGTGAAGTTTTCTGCTGATAGGAGCACTGGCCCAGGGTATCAGGTAAGTGAATACAATCACTTGGGGAGCTTAAATTTGTGTACCTCCAAGTATAAAAAAGATTTTCCTTCTCCTTTAACTCAAGTATCTAAGTGGTATTTTTAATTCATGTCCATTCATAAGAAAAGGGAATGACATTATATTGAATAAATTTACTACTCAGACCATACTGGTACAGCAACAAATTGTACATAAACAATTTGGCATAAGGGCCAAATTTTCACCTGGTCAGTAATCCGATTTTTGCTTTCATTGATCCACCTGCCTGTATCCACATAAGCAAACACCATCTCTGTAAGTACTGCTAGAACAAGGTGTAGATGCCATCAGATTGGCTAGGTGAAAGTAGGCATTGAATGTCCACCCTCTCCTACTGCACTTTTAACAAGCCATCTATGGGCATAGATGCCCTAAAGTGAAGCTGTAACTGCAACCCTGTTATTCTCTTGAAGAATAGATTCTCAGACTTGAAATTATTTTACAAAAGGGATGTAAAGTATAATGATTTACATATAGGGATCTATTTCAAATCCCTCCAACTGTCTCTTAACGTTTTTATTATTTCATTATTGTTTATTGTACTTTTCCCAGCCTGCAACTGAAAATGCTTTCTGGTTCTGGGGTCACTGATCCCAAAAACAGATGCATTATAAGTAGGGTCAGATTTGTCCATAAATGCCTGGGTCTAAGGCAGCACAATTTTAGGGGCCGCATTCCTCTACTTTAGTATTTTAAATCTCCTGCGTGCGAAGTCCCAATGTGGCAGATGAAGTGTGCACATTCAAGAGGGGATGGAAGACAGGGGTTGGAAATAGAAATCCTGCCCTGTAAGGCTCCATATGTATTGTTATTCTTATTTGCAAATTTCTAGATTTTAGATTTCTTTTCAGTCATTCAACTACTGTTCTTTCAGTCTGTCTTCCAAACTGGGTTTATTAAGCCCCAACAAATATGTAAATATTAAAAACACAGAAAAAAACTAAAAATAAAGATTAATACACTACATAATACTGAAAGGTACTGTTAAAGTAAATACAACATGGTTCCTATGGCATTAATAAAAAAACATTAAACCCTAAGCATAAACCTTCTAGTTGCCCTAGTTTGATAATACATTCCTGACTTGCAGGACCTACTGAAAAATAGGCAACATATGGTTGGATTAAAAGTGACTTAGCATAAGGTTTGTTACTGAGGCATAAAGGGTTATGGCCTTAAAGGAGAAGTAAAGTCTTTTTATACTTGGTGGTGCACAAGTTAGGCACCGCAAGTGGTTGTATTTACTTTCCAGACACCCTGGACCATTGCTCCGAACAGCAGAGAACTGCACCTGCCCGGGGTTTTTCCACCGAGCACCATGGAGCAATCATCTTCCAGCTGCTTCTTTCTTCTCGTGTGCATGCGCAGTTGAGTAAAAAGCCGAACTTTAACAAAAAAGCCAACTATTACGCATCTGCCACAAGAATTTTAAAGAACGAAGAAGCAGAGAGGACAATCACTCCATGGTGCTCACTGGCAGAACCCTGGATCAGTGGCTTCTATGGTTGCTGCTCTTTGTCATCACTATGGTTCCTGAATGATAAGCACAACTGTTGGCTGTCGTTTTATATGATGTACTTACAGTAGAACCCCAATTTTAAATTTTTCAGAGGACCAGAAAAAAAAATTAAATCAAGGAAATGTATTATGGATTATATATTGGTGAGACTTCAAAAATGGTGTAAAATGAGGGTATATAAAACTGAGTTTTCACTTTATATCACTATAACAACACAACATAACCAGATTTTTAATATTCTTATGATACCTGCCTGACTGCCAGTTCATGATGCTTTGGTGTGTTATTAGTATCTGTTTAGAATGAGAACCTTAGACTACCTGATAATGGTTAGGTACAGACATGCTAACAATCTGGTTCATAGCCCTGTGGAAGGAAATAGGTTAAACAATGAATTAATGCAAGGCCTAATCAATGAAAACACTTATGATCACAGTTTGGACATCTGTCCCTTTGGTCAGTCATGCTGACAGCAGTATATTCATCCTTTCTTCTGTGTATTGACCCGCTGGTCATGTCTTTTTGTATTGCCACAGGGGATTATCTCGGCCATCTTAACCAAGTGCACAAGGGACGAAGGATTTATTCCCATCAATAAAAACCTTTGGTAAGTGCTTCAGAGGCCAATTGGAATGATTGTTTCAACTAAGCATGATAATTCTTCATTGGTGACTTACATGCATTACACATATTAACAGTTTAGCTCATTAACCCGTAAAGTACTAGAAGGGTTAACAACAATGTAAGATACTCCAAAGGTAGCTCCATTAACCAGAGCTTTTATATTTGTTCTCTCTCTCTCTTGCTCTTATTTTTATTGCAGTGGAAACACATACTGGGTTATTTCTTGTCTATTACAAAAAACCATAACTGCACTTCTCTTGGAGAATAATAAGGCTTTTAAACCTGCATTGTGGTTTTTAATGAGAATTTACTGAAAAAATATTATTATTTATTCACTTCTGGGGCATTGTTTTGTGTCACTTACCAATGTTGATGCTGATGTATTCCCCTTTCCACTTTGTATTTTGGTTGGGCAGGTGGGGGTGGACTGTAAATTGGGCTGTTTTACAGTATTTCACTTTCAGGATTTATGAGCAATTGAAGAAAATGCAGAGGAAACTATCTTTTAGTATACAGGGTATGTAAATGTTGCAATATAATTTTGTCTAACTAACCAAAATGTTTTTAAATATTGCAAACAGCTGCTACTGAAAGTAGTATCCTTGTCCATTTCTGTTAAATGGTCGGGTAGTTCTGAATATTAAAACAATGTAGCCAAAGCCAACTTTTTACCAGACCTATAAAGAAACTTGCAAAGCTGCATTACTTCAGGAAAGTCAGCAGTCAGTTCAGAAGGCAGCAGAAAAGTTTACAACGGCGCACATCAATTATGTGCCAGAAGCCACACACATTTTCTTTAAAACCATATTTAGTAGGGCATTAGTTTAAACATAAATGTGCGCATGTATTGATACTATTTTAAAGGCTCTGGGTCTGTATAAATGTAGAGCCAAACTGATTTTAGAGTACAAGTATGGGAACTGTTATTCAGAATGCTTGAGACCTGGAATTTTCCCAAATAAGGGGTTTTCTATAATTTAGATTTGCATACCTTAAGTCTGCTAAAATCAATTAAATATTAAATAAACCCAATTAGTAATTTTTTTTAAATTAAGGCCCCATTCTTCTTATTTGGAAGTGCCCACCACTCAGAGGCTCAGGCAAATGTTGGGCTAATAGATGGTGGCTACTATGTAGTATAGGGACCCGGTTGCAATATTGCTCTGCAGTTCTGTAGTAAGATTTGCACTTTGTACCACTTTAAGGCATGAGCCCTAATATCTGTATTTATATTTTAAACAATTAATCATTTCCTGAAGAATCAATGATGAAATCATATTCGTTCTGTTATTTAAAATTTCTATTAAATATTAATTGCATGGAAAAAATGACTATGTGTAATAGACAGCAGAATGAATGTCTTTATTAATACCATTTAATAATTTATACTACTTTGATTACAATGTAGCAGGAAAATGATGCTCATTTTACTGCATACATCAATTCCCTTACTGATGCAAACAGATAAAGATCTAGAGTACAGGGCTATGCACTCTGTGCCGCACCTGTCGCTTGTCATAAATTTACTACCCTCTACTTTAATGTCTGAGTCTACTCCAGGGATTATTGATCCCATTTACCTTGCACAAAGCTATTGTGATTCTGTAAAAAGGATGGGTTCTATTAAAGTTGTGCAAGAGCGAATTCATAGAATAATGTTTCAGGGGATGATGGTAGAGACAAGTGAAACAATTCAGCAAAAATATGACAGAAACTATTTCAGACACAAACATGCAGCCAAGCAGAAGGCAGTTTTATGGAAATGATGTCACTATAGATATGACATAGCACTTGCAGCTATGCAAAGCAGGTGTTCTGACATACTGTAGATGGCTGAAACAGAAACAGTGACCCTTTTGTTTTGACTGCTGTTTCAGCAAACCACCTACATTTATATTTGTAAAAATCCTAGGTGAAAGGTTAAGAAGTAGAGTCTGAGCCAAAAAGCAGAGCTCATTTGGGCAATCTGCCATTTTTTGTAATTTGCTCACTGTGTGGGACATCGTAAGGCCTCTAATCTTTGATTCAGAGTGCAGAGACCTGTGGCTTTGGTTCAGCAGCCCTATAACCAGCATTGGACTGGGGGGTCTGGGGCTCACCGTGCTGCTGTCCCAGGGCTTGCAGAATCAGCAAAAATAGGGAGAATTTTTCAGAAACAGAGATCTTCCATGCTAAAGGGCTGTGGTTGCTTTGGACTGGCACAGAACCCCAATACATTAGGGGGCAAATTTATTATGCTGTGTAGAAAAATGGCGGGACAAAACACTACACATCGCCAGACTTCACTGTGTAAAAAACGATAAATGTTTACCCGTTTTTCTTCCTCCAGAAGCAATGTAAAATAACGGCAGCACATCTGGCATGGTGTAAAATAACACACACCAAGAGATATTTTACACAGCTTTTTACAACTTTTTTTAGTGAATTTAGTGTTACACTGCATAATAAATATGGCTCCTGATGTAGAATTTCTAGTGTACTTTTTGTTGCTAATCTTTCCTTCTTTTTCAAGTCTGGAGTCTAAGGGGCAGATTTATCAAGGGTCGAATTAAAAAAAATTGAAATTCAAATTAAAAGAGTCCAACTGAAATTTATTAAAATAAAAAGGGTTTTTTTGCGGGAAATTTGTTTGAATTCAAATTGTACGAATCAAAGTAATAGCGCAGTGGATTGAATTCGAATCAAAGCCCCATAGGCTAAAACAGCAATTCAGCAGGTTTTAGCTGGCAAATGGTTGAAGTCAAATTTTTAAAGAGACAGTACATGATAAATTTAGATTTGTTTTCAAATTAGAATCAAATTTGGACTATTCCCTAGTCAAAGTACAAAAAAAAATTTTAATTAAAATTTTCACTTCCACCTTACAGTATATAAATCTGCCCCTAACTGTTATAACAAATTCTGCATAGTCTGTTGCATTTCAGTTTCTCACTTAGAAGAAACGTTCCCTTGACTCACAACATTGGATATTCACTTTGCTGCTGTGTAGTAATTGTTTCTTCACAAGGTCTTACAGTGGATATCACGTAACTTTGTCCCTATTTCCTGAAGAGCTACTAAGTATACATTTTCAAGCCCCTTGTTTCTGATTGACAAATGCATATCCATATCCTTTTGAACAGTTCAGGTGCCTCCAGGCTTTTACATAATGATGTGGTCCCCTGAATAGTAAGCCCGACCATTTTATTTATACCTACCATGGAGGAACCTATGTTTAATAGATTTGCACACTGATGCTTAAGTGATAAATATTTTATTTTAAGATACATTTAACAAACATTTAAACATTTAAAATGCTGTAAAATATATACACACAATCATCACATGATGAATACCTTAAGGCCTGGGGTTTTGGGCAATTAGGTCTTAACAGCATGTAGAGGAAATCTTAGAACAATCCTGCAGAACATCCTGCATGATCTATTCATTTCTGTATGATCCTGCTCTGTGACAGCAGGGCTTTGCTTAGCTCATGGATAGTTCTTAGCTCTGGCAGGTGAGATATATTGAAGAAAGACATAAACAAGAGAGTTCCACCCTTAAAATATCATCAGAAGATTCAAGTTCTGTACTTGGAACATGTGCTACTTGCAAAGATATTTTTATGCTGTGTTTAACCGCTGCACATCCAGTAAGTAGAGGGTCCCCCTTAACTACAATATACATTGGTCTGTAGCCATAGGATGTGCAACCTGTGACAGCGCAATTCTTACAGCAACAAAAGTCATGTGCCTAATACACATACAGTGTTTTTGCCAGACCTGTGCCAACAATGTGGACAGTAGATTTTCCTGATCCTATAAGGAAACTTGTAAAGGGTACCCATCATTCAAACACCCAAGAAGGCATTTGACAGCTTTACAGAAGAAATGAAAATCAATACACACTTACTTATAGCCATTCAGTATGCAGCTCATGTAAGCAGCCTTTCTTTGTACAGATTAATGGCTTTTAGAAAGTATTACAATAAAGCAGAACAGAGGAGTATTATTAAGGAAAAAGGAAATGTGGAAATGTATCCTGGTGTGATTTATTTAATTAATATATTGCATTCACTACCTGCCTCGCCAAACAAGTACAGCTGAATCCCAGCTTTGGGTATCCTAACCTTAACAGACTGCATGTTAGCATTAAACAGCTCACAGTGTAGAAGATCAGTTTTCCAGAATCCTTTTCAGAATCCAGACAGCAATTTGTCTTGTTATATGTTATGTACATATTATGCTCATACTGTGAAAATAGTATCTTTTGTGCAAATCAGTTTTTCAAAACATGTCTTTAGAAGATTTATGAGTTTAATAAACTACCAATTAGACATCACTGCACCAAATGGTGAAAGTGATTGTTTCACTTAAATGACTATAGGATTCTTCTTATTATTATTGTTATTATTATTAGTATTAATAATAAAACACATTGGCCATGAAAACAATGAAGGTAATATCGTGCTATCTAGAACTGCTGCTAATTTTTCAAAAGTGCAGGTTCAAATAAAGAAGATAAATACTAGGTCAGCTCTATCAAAGTTATATGGCCATATGTATATAAATGAAAGGATGCATCTTGCTCTTTCTCTTGGAACCTTTTAACGAGAAAGGAGGATATCAACCAGAGCCTGGGACATATACTGTGTATACTACTATAATTTTTAACTATTAGCATCACCAGCATAGGTTCCACAAAAGCAATGCTAGCACTTAAAAAAAACCCTAAGATACCTTTTCTGTATGTGCAAAGTTGTGTAGAGGGGTATCTTGGCTGCCATTTTTGACCTTGACATATCCAGTTTCAAGCTTGCTGTCTGCATTTGTAGTGCAATTCATGACCAGATTGGCTTGCAGTGAACATGCTCCTGCTTTGCAATGACTGCTAGGGAGACTAAGACCTGATGCGATGTGTCAAAAGATGGCAGACACCAACCCTGCTGAGCAAGTTTAGCAAGAATAGAGGAAGGACCCTTGGACCCTTTTAAAGTGCAAACAATGTACAGGGGATCCTATGCAGGCATTTTGTTGTATAGATTTGGAATAAAACCTTAATGCTGAATTAATAACATTGTATTTAGCAACTGTAAAAAAAAAATAACACTGTTATTTAGCTTCATTTAAAGTGATTGGCAAAATGTTTCCCCAGGCACGGATTTACAACGAATATTTTTGCCAAAGCTATGTAACATTTTGCTGCAATAATCTTTGCAGCAGAAAAAAATTCCCATAGACCCCTACGTATTTTGCATGAAAAATGCCACTCATTTTGTGAGTTTTCCTGAGTTTTCGCAGGCATAACAAATGGAACTAATTATTTCATCTCTATTAATCTGTTTTACTGGGAAATGTATCTGCTTTCCAAACTTTGTCCACTATACTGTTGTAATAACTTACTGCCCTGGTGGTCTAGCGGTGTGGCGATCCTCTTCCTTCTGTGCGCCGGTTCCTTAGGGCGCGCACTGCTTCCCTTTTTATAGGTGTATTCTCACTGGCGTGATGATGCCAGCGCGCAACGGTGCAAAATTCAAAGGGTATTTAAAGGGACAAAATATATTTGCTGATTGCCCGTTATAGGACTTGTTCCTGGTGCTGTTAGCTATTGCTATTCTGATCTTGATCCTGATTTTGACTACCTGTTGTGACCCCTGCCTGTTCTTGACGATTCTGACCTCTGTACCCTGATCCTTGCCTGATATCCGACTTTGATTCTGCTTAACCCTACTGATTGACTTCCTGGTTTGACCCTTGCCTGCCTGACTTCGTTTGTACTCTACCTGCCCTGACCCGGCCTGATCTGACTACGATTCTATCTAACGCCTTGTACCACGACCTTCTGCCCAAAGACTTTGCTTTACAGTTGTTCCCCTTTGCTTGTTCAGAACCCTTCGCCTTTCACCTCTCGTTATAAGACCTGGAGGCATCTGAGTAGCTGTGGGCTCCTCCCGGGGCCAAAGGCGGCTGCTACAGGCAGAAGCACGAGCCGGGACCAGGGTGCTTGGCATCGGTTCTGAATTTAGGGTGACAACCGTGACAACTGTGCTTTATTGGTAAGTTTTCTTGATTAAAACAACATTTTTAAGGTTGCAAAATGCTTTAAGTTGATGGTAAAGGAGCATGTGTGGGTTAAGCTGGCCATAGACACAAAGATCCGATAGTACGAATCATCGTACGATCGGACTTCCCCATCTCCCGACCTGCCACTAACCATGCCGATCAAATAAAGTACAAAAGAATAGATCAGCCAATGTTCTGCCCCTGACAGCAATCATACAAAAGTTATTTCAGACAAAAGCTAGTGACAGTCTCCATCTGAAAATCGTACGATTGGCAATACATGCAGGGATATTATTGGCAGCTGACAGAAATCTTTTAACCTGTCTGATCGTCCAAACGACCGATCTCCACCGGACAAAAAATGACGGGACTCTCCACACACGCTCCGAAAATCATACGAATCCTCAATTCGTACGATCAAATCTTTGCATCTATGGCCAGCTTTAGAGAGGACTAGCATGTACCACTGCAGAAAAATATATTCACACATGAAAAAGCAACTATAGTCAAGTATAGAAATTAGGGATTGCAAAGCAAGGCATAAATACTTTCAGTAGACAAATGCAAAAGTAGAATAAAAAGGATAGTGGTCCTATAAAAAGCATTTTCATTGCAACCCGAAAGATCATTCTTGTCCTGCATTGATTCCTACAGTATAATATATCTGTGGCATTTAATCTTTTTTGACTGTGTTTCCATATTACTTTTGGAAACAAATTTAAACAGGACTGAAACAGGACTAAATTCACATAAAAGCAAAATGGCAAAATCATCCTACTATCCAATTTGTAGCCTTACTGGAAGAGAAGCATCACTGAGCTTGCCAAGTAATATAAGAAGGCATTGCATGATTTATGTTGGGTTGTACAGATTTCTAGCACCCTCCAATATCGGTAGAGATAGGCCTGCATCCTGCAAACTGTGTGTTTTAATTAAAGCAGGCAAATAAATCTCAATATACGACTTGATTTGCAAGAGCCAAGGGTGTTTGCAGATTTAAGATTACTGAGATAGATAAGATGCTTGTTATGGGCATCCGCACTCAGGATACAATTAATTGTTGCATTCATTGAATATCCACTTGCTGTATCTACGGTACATATGCTCTAATTAGTTGGGCAAACACTATTTGTAACAGTGTAGTAATGCCATAGCAACCAATCTGAAATTAGCTTTGAGCTAACTGAAAATGAGTAATAAAAATAGATTTTTCATTGGTTGATGTTATTGCACTTTTGTCTTGGTCAACCTTGGTAAAGCTTTAGAGTCTACAAATAAGCATGTCTCGTGGCTGATAAAAGTTATGTATTTTGAGAAATAATATTCTCTCTAATTTAAAAAAATATATTGGAAGGATATTAGAAGTCAATTGGAAGTTCTGTTTTATGAGGTTCTGTTATGTTGATTCAATTCAGACAATCCAGTTTCCAGTATACAATGGTGCTTGAAATGTTATGAATCCTTGTGAAACATTTTCTATATTTCTTTATGAATGTGACCTAAAAAATCATCTGATTTTCAAACAAGTCTTAAATTTAGATGATGTGACCCCTTGTGCAGCAATAACTGCAAATACATTTTTGCAGTAAGTGTTGATCAGTCCTGCACATCGAGTTGGAGATGTATATAATACATACATATATACATATAAGTTCATGTGGGCAGCACTCCGCTCTTTCAGTTTCAACTCAGGTGCAAGGTAAAGAAATTAGATAAAGAAAAAATGACCAGCAACAGCAAGATATTTCGCGAATAATCAAAAGTGTACTGAAAAAATGACATGTAAAGCTGACGTGACCTTTTGGTCCACACAGGGACCTTTTTCAAGGCAACCATTTCAAGCCCCCAAATGAGTTTATACACCCATGATCACATTGAGCCCATCAACAGGAAGTGACACAACATCATGTGAAACAATAACATCAATTAATACTAAAAGGCTATACAAGCCAATAAAGTGACCAAGTGCCATAATATGTGTGGTTATACATTTAAAATACATATAGGTGAATTATATTATAAACCTCAATAAAGTGCTGCATATATAATTATATATATAATTATATATATAATTCCCATATATAATATGGGAAGCAAATTGGTCGATTTGAACACATTTTAATCTGACCAAGGGTGCAAAGCACACATGCCTAGTGATATCTATGAAGTTTTAATATTGGGTAGGTATAGTTGAACTAAACTTGCAAAACATCTCATGAATAAGTGGCTTGTCAATATAAAAGGAAAGTCATTATATATTACACCTTATAAACACTGCATTCTGGTGTACCTACTGTAACATTTCTTAAAGAGTTTCAAATACCATAAGACCAGTCCTGAAAACCCTACAGGTATAATTAATTAATATCCTAGTTTATAAAATGCAGGCACACATGATGGAATACCAAATAGAGGTTGTCCAAGTGTTAACAGCAATGTGCAATGCATATAATGGAAAAATACATATAATGCCATAATCTGTACTGATTCTTCACATCCAGAGGGTTAGAGAAATTAATCAGGCTAAACAAAGCATTCATAACAGATACTTAGAATAGGAAGGGGAGGAGGGAAATGTAAGGTGAAGTTCTTCCAGATTCCTGATATTTCACATTAATACCTATATCCTGGCAATTATATTTTTATTCATTTTAATGTTATCCTTTCTTTATTAACTTGAAGCTGTCTCAGTATCTAGGAGTATCTAGGAGTTAGAGATGATGCTGATTCCAGACCCACCTTTACTTGAAACTACAACATAAGTATCTTATTCCCACTGAGTAAGGTTACAAGATCACCAGGGACATTGCTAGATAAGATAGTGACACACAGCAACATATGTTATTAAAAGTATCCCAGTTTTTCGACACAATTCGGTGTATTGAGAATGTGCAATTTTTTTATTTCACAAAACTGCTGTCATTTCTCCCATGTAAAATCTATTGGAAACCCTGAGTTTCAGAGTTTTTTTTGAACATTTACTATTAATGTCAAAATATCCCCCCCCCCACTTGGAGCTAAATTCAGGCAATGCATCACTGTATTTTGTCTCTGAAAATGTAGTGACAAATCTTTTCACATAACATAGGCCTAAAAGCTCATCATTTATCTTGATATTGATGAACAAGATAAAATTGAAGTATTTTGTTCACTAAATAGCTGATCATTTCCTGGACATTTAGTTAGAATTTCAGTTATAAAATTATATTGAGAAATAGAGCAGAGATGGGTCAGACTACAGGCCACCAGACAAGATGCACTAATTTCTTGTTAGTCAAACAAGCTGGAGATGTTTTAAGATATTCTAACGAACGTATACAAGCAATTTGCTCCAATATAGGAGTCATTTACTTAGCACAGCACAGTTTTGGTTGGGCACATTTTCCTGCAGTCAATTGTGCTCCTTGCACTTCCATATTGTTGATTTCAAAGCCACTCAGTCTTTCCTGTCTCCTTTGCTGAATCAAGCACAGTTGTGCCCATTGACACCCACTACTGCTCGCTCCGTACCAGGTGTTAGCTCCAAGGTTCCTACAGCAGCGCAGTTGCACTAAAAGAATAGGATGCATGCACCACTCACACACCAAATGGCAAAACCGGAATTAGGCAATTTTCAGTCCAAATGCCTCCAATATGCATTGGAGTACAAGCACCATATTGATTCATATTGATATATTGGCCACATTTACATTAATGTTGCGTTCTGGAAAAACATGGTTTATCAATAGGCACAGTGAATTTGCTCCTAAAGAATCACGTGCAGATGTAATTTTGATTACAAGGGCTTGAAGCAACTGGAAGGCACAAGTGTCCCATCTTATGGCAGACATCAAGTGCAGGTCTACCTTGCACAATAGTGAACCCAGCTGTGCATATTATGCCAGATTTTTTATGTGAATGGCCTTTTATGGTACAAATATGTATCCCTTGGTCCAAAATTTCTTCCTGTATCACTTTGTCAGTCAGAACTCAACAAGTTCTATTTCTTATCATTTGGGAAACTTCCCATTACTCTTTTCAGACAAGCCCTTTTTCTGGAGATACGATTGTTGGAGATGCAGCTTGACTACATGGTCTGTGCAAGCAATTTATCATTTAACATTTTTGGTTCCATCCAGCTACCCTGACCTAACAGACTGCATTCTAGTTCTACTAAAACATCTTTCTTACTAAGAATTAACTATAGCTCATATAAATTCCTTAGCAATGTGTGCATTGTTAGATGAAAAACTGCACTTTGCATATTCAAATGTAGCCTATCACATATGGATAACCAGCTAGGTTACAGGATTCAATTCAGTGTAAATCTTTAATCCAATTTACCTGTTATGTTAAGTGAAACTCAATCAAAGACATCATGAGTCCTCTGGACCAAAAACACTTGAGGAGAGCTGTCACCACCTTGCCAATGCCTGTAAATACAGGTATGGACCTATTATGCAGAATGTTTGGATGTTCCGGATAAGGAGTCTTACTATAATTTTGATCTCTAGACTCGAATTGAAACCCAGTAGGATTGTTTTGTCTACAATAAGGTCTATTTTAACTTTGTTGGGGTCAAGTACAATATACTGTGTTAATATTGCAGAGAAAGGGGAAATCATTATGTGAATTATTTAATTAAAATGGAGTCTATGGGTGATGATCTTCTGGTAATCCAAGGCTTTATATATACTGGGTTTCCTGATAACAGATCCAATTTCCACTAGGTTTGATTCAAACCAGTTTCTTCTTGAAATAACAGTAACAATTGACAGATATGATTTGGCAAAGTATTCACTGCAACCAACCTAAACAACAATGGCATAACAAAGTGTCAATATATACTATCAAAACATGATCACTGTGATGTCTGCTACTGTTATCATCATATGTCATATACTCATTCTCTAATTTAAGAAATATGTATTATTTATTACATAATGTGGGGTTTTTGGAGGCCACATGCTTAAATTTTCTTAAACTTTCTTCCAGCAGCCCTGCTATTTTTATTTATAAGTAAACTAATGATCTGGGCTACTACTGGATTTCCAGGGACTTATGCAGTGAACATGCAACAACTGAGTAGCAGCATAGCATATAATTTACAGGGTCATAGGGTTTTTCATCCTGGCATTATTTAATACCATATAAACTACAAAACATATCTAACTTAGAACACTGCTAAAATTAAAATATATATATAGTCAAAAAAGCTATTTTTCTGCCAAGTCAAAATATCACCTAGATAATATTTTATCAATTAGTATTAATAGAATTCAGTCCTCAAGTTTGAGGGATTTCCCCAGTGGAAAGGTAGAACTAGGACTGGTATTTGCATCTACCAGTCATCCCAAACACCTTCAATCCTCATAGTCTAGACACACTCCCTTGTCAAGAGGTATGTGTACGTGGTACCAGTGCAAAAACATGACAGAGCAATATATATGTACCAATGAACTGGGCCATCTCTATTGCTAGCAAAGAATTCATGAATTTCCCAGAAATGGTAGTACATCAAAATAAATATAATGCACATTGTCACCCTGTTTGATGTTGTTTCTAAAAATCTGCAAAAAACTGTAGTTTCACAAACATAACATTTACCGGACCACATAGAGCTCTTAAAAGTTTGCTGTCTATCAGCAATATACATACATACATATATTTTATCTTTTCTGCCTCAAAGTTCATTTCAGGTACTGACATCAGTGCTTGGATAAGTCAGAAGTGAAATGGGTTTAATAACTTCATGACTCACTCTGCTTTCCTTAGTCATTGTATGACGTCATCATTAAGCTTGTTATGTTACGCTGTTTTCTTACAGTCTGTAATGCCCTGATAAGGATGAAAGTCCACACTCGATTATTTCCTATTAGCCTATTGTCACCCAAGAGAAACTATGTGATTAAAATCTCTTCCACAAAGCCAAATTTAATTTTACTAGTAAGCTCCCCCTCAATATTTTAAAGCACCTTGTGATCCCCTGCTATTGGTTTATAAAGCAACACCATAAATATCAGAACCTCACAGATAAAAAAAAAAATAGCATGGGAACAGGTGTGACTAACTCCTCTAGTCACAAACTGCTTGTTTTCATGGATTATGATACCCCTAATCCCTAATGCATTATAGACCTCCATTCAATGTATTTTTCAAATTTCATATGGAATGTCAGTCACAGAAAGCCTAAAAAATTATACATACTGTTTCCCTGTAAAGTGACCCTTGGTTCAAGCCTACTTGACATTCCCCAAGGCCCTTAAGCAATTTAATCAAATTAATACTTAACAGCAGAAGTGTTTCTAGTAAATAAATGATTCACATTTATAACACAATTTACTTTTATATTTTGGAATATCTATATTTTAGGGGGCGTGGCCAACGCTGAAAGGGAATGGTCGCATAGAGCAGAGCTCCGCTCTTCAATCGGCCCACTGACTGCTTTTTACAGCGTAACCATGGGGAAATCGCAAGGAAATAAGCTGACTAAAGACAGCGGTAAGACCCCAAAACATTCCGGGCACCATAAGGACATTCCGTCTCTCTTTTACAAGAAAAGCCGCGAGGCAGCTGAAGCCAAGATGGCGCCCGCTATGGCTGAAGAACCGGATGATGCAGTGTCACAAGCGCCTGATTCTTCAGATGTGGACAGTGAAACTGATAGCACAATTGATGTCCAAACATATCTGAAAAGCGATATCAGAGAAATGCTGCACACGATGACAGACGAGATCCGCACCGAGCTCCATGGTATCAAGCAGGAACTGGAGAGCGTGGGAGTCAGGACTGACTCGCTAGAACGAAACCAAACGAAAATGGTGAGCAATCATAAAATACACAGGGCAATACTACTCAAACAGGCAAAAGAGATTGAAGATTTGCACAGACAAGTGGAGGACTTGCAAAATAGGAGCCGGAGAAATAATATTAGGGTAAGAGGTGTGCCAGAAACCGTACAGAAAGAAGCAATACTACCCACACTTCTCCAGATTTTTAATGGCATCCTAGAAAGAGAGGCCCACACTGCAATTCCTATTGATAGAGCGCACAGAGTGTACAAACCGCGGAATGCACCGCCTGAGGCACCAAGGGACATACTAAACAACTTCCCAACTAAAGAGGAAATTATGCTGAAGGCGAGAAAGATTAAAAATCTCCTATTTGAAGATAACCCCATCATATTATTGCAGGACTTGTCCCTAACGACGCTAATTAAGAGAAAGCAACTTAAGCCACTAACGGACCAACTAAAGTCGAAGGGACTACAGTTCAGATGGGGATATCCTTTTAGCCTAACAGCCAACAACGACGGAACCCAAGCAACACTGCGCACCCCAGCTGACTCGAAAGACTTCCTGAGAATTCTTCAACTTGAAGAAGTCATACTTGTCGGCTGGAATGACTGAGATAAAGACCAAAAAGAGCCGTCCACGGAGAGCGACAATACATGGCAATAAATACCTCTGACTCAAAGAACCCCAAAACCATCGAGAAGTCGCTACAACAAAGAGACTATGCCCAATAAGAGGACACCATCTAAGGACTGGTCGGAGGCGTGAGTAGATAATGTATAGACTGTGAATGTTTAAATCCACATGGACTATATGCGATTGCTCACCCATCACCCCCATTAAAGTTTATTATTGCACAGTCAGTGGGCCACGACATAATGACTGTTGCTCCTTAACACTTGCTAACCACCCCCCCACAGTGGTATACCGCACTTACAGGCGGATCAGACCCATTGTCATTTGAATTTGTAGTGGATAATACTTGTTTAATTACATTTCATTGTATATTATGTTATATATGTTTTGGTTTTACCCCCACCTCCCTATCCTCTGGAAGCAGGTCATACATGTCAGGCTGGAATAATCGAACTATATTATTATGGGACGTAATATATCTTTGACGATATGGTCACAAAATGTCAATGGGATAAATAATCCCAGAAAGAGAGCACAGATATTCAGTAATTGCAGAAAACATGATGCGAAAATTTTATATCTGCAGGAAACGCACATTAAATCTGCCCATGCATCCGTAATTGGAATATCTATATTTTAGAATCAACATCCACTTCCCAATGTATATACAACATATACTCCATGTTCACTTAGAACTGGGATTTCTTATTGTCAAGAACATGGATAGATCAATCAGTTGTGAAGGTCACCCGTTACCATTCTCTCTTGCGGCTCCTTATATTTGGAATGCTGCTCCTGAAACTCTCCAGAGAGAATCCTCCTTCAGTGTTTTTAAAATGAAACTCAAAGACTACCTCTGGGAGCACTTGGATAACACCTGAACTGGGAACTAGCACTTACAGTATGTGACAGTGTAAGAAACTGTAATCTACAGCACTTTAATTCCCCTCCAATTGTGTCTGTATTTTACCCTACTGTGTAGGGTCCTCCAGCCTTTTGTCTCCTTGACACTGAGCACTTAATCTGTTTTGTAATTATATTTTATATTATTGTGAATTGCATTTCTAATAATGCACTTATGTTACTTTTATTTCAATGACCCCTTGTTTGTTACTACTAATTTTTTGTTTTGCTGTACAGTGCTTTGCCCTCAAGGAGCACTATAGAAAGAAAAATATACATACATACATACATACTTACATACAAAACTCAGGGGGTTATTTATCAAAATCTGGAAAGTTCTCACTATTTTCTGAAAACAACTCCAAATCCGAATCCTATTTATCAGTTAATTTTTTCAGAAATTTCTTGTGTGGGAAAAAACTTGGTGAAATCATGAAAAAATCCGAAACCTCCTAATATTTCAGATTTGACGCTGAAACCTTTCGACTTTTTTGGATTTGATGCCCGGAATCACAACATTTTCAGATTATTGACGAAACCCAGCACAGATCAGAATATCAACTGGCATCTGCCATCGACTTCTACATGAACTTGGCAGGTCTGATTTGGAGTACTTTTTTTTTTGGACTTTTAACACCATCAGAGTTTAATAAATCCCGAAAAAATCTAGTTTTTTTTTTCTCTGAAAATGTTTTGGTTTTTTCCATTTAAAAGTCTGAACAGAAAAAAATGGACTTACAGTATAATAAAACCTCCTAAATGTTTAATTAAACACTTCTGTTACTACATTGGGTATCAATATAATTTAGGGCATTAAGCCCGTTTAACAGGAGAAGATTTGGCTCATCAGCCTAGTCACACAGCTATACTTCTTTGTCATTATGTACTGTTGGGTCTGGACCTCAGTGATAGTTTTTTCCAATGATTCAGCCAACGCTCTTGATGAAGTTTCAATCAGAGAAGGACATTTATTCAAGCACAGAATCAAAAGCATTCTAGCTCGGAGAGCTGACCGTTACACAGATATTTATCACATATCATGTCATATCTTTAATTTAAGTAGTTAAAGCATTGCTGTGTCATAATGCTAAGGAATAGGATAACTTTGTATCTTTGCAGAACATTTGTCCCTGGCCAGAGTTAACTTTTTAAGCAACTTTTATTTCTTATTAACCCTTCACCTAATATCTTAATAACTGTCAGCATTTTTATTTCCTTTGCTGCTAGCATGAGTTATTAGGTTCCACATTTCTGTTACTTTAGCACATAGTTACAATTTTATGCAAGAATCAAATACAAGCTGTACCTTTAGTATCAAATATATTTCTTCAATAAGCACTTAATGAAATACAGAAAGGGATAGTAGGCCTCTACAGTTTCTTTATGCAAAGCTTACCCTTACTGTGTATGACTTATTATATTTGGATCTTTATACCTTAATGGGATTCTTTCATGATTTTTATGATGTAGTTTTTATTTCTAAATTACACTGTTTACACTGCAAAAAAATCACTCTATAATACAAAATTTCAAGCAAGTGCATTTTTTTCAAGTTGTAATATTGGCGTGTAGGCAGCCATCTCAGGTCATTTGCCTAGTCATGTGCTTTCAGAAAGAGCCAGCACTTGGATGGAACTGCTATCTTCCCATTGTTCTGTTGTTAGGCTGCTGGGGTGGGGGAGGGAGTAGGTGATATCACTCCAACTTGCAGTACAGCAGTAAAGAGTAACAAGTTACATGATTGGGGGCCGCTGGGAAACTAACAATATGTTTAGCCCCATGTCAGATTTCAAAATTAAATATAAAAAAATGCATTTGCTCTTTTGAGAAATGGATTTCAGTGCAGAATTCTGCTGGAGCGGCACTTTTAACTGATGCGTTTTGAAATCCTATGACAGTATCCCTTTAAATCTGCTACAAAATCATGTAAACATTAAATAAGTATTAATTATATCTTAGTTTGGATCGAGCATAAGGTACTTTTTTTATTATTATTGAGAAAAATTTAAATGACATTTTTAAAAATTTGGATTATTCGTATAAAATGGAGTCTATGGGAGACAGCCTTTCTATGATTCAAATCCTTTTTGATAACAGGTTTCCGGGTAATGGCTCCTATATGTGTTTATATATGCAGGTATGGGATTCGTTATTCAGAAACCCATTATCCAGAAAGCTCCAAAAATCCATTTTATCCAAATAATCCAAATTTTTAAAAATGATTTCCTTTTTTTGTGTAATAATGGTACCTTGTACTTGATCCAAACTAAAATATTATTAGAAGTAAAACCAGCCTATTGGGTTTATGTAATGTTTAAATGCTTTTTAGCAGACTTAAGGTATGAAGATCCAAATTACAGAAAGATCCATTATCCAGAAAATCCCAAGTCCCGAGCATTCTGGATAACAGGTCCCATACCTATATATACTGTAGTCAAAATATTGAAGTGGTACACTCTTGCCCTTCTCTATAGCCCTTCCAAAAACTGGGCTGTCCAGGTGAAATCTGAACAGGTTGCAACCCTATTAGTAGCTTCAATGCAAATGTTAATTTAATTTTTAATATTTGTGATGCCTGTCATGGATCCAGGAAGACAGCACTAATCAAACTATGGACTTTTACCCCTATATGTAATATAAGGCACTAAGTTTGCCCAGGAGCAGTAACCAATAAGATGTTTGCTTTTAAACAGATGACCAGTAAATATTACCTGCTGATTGGTTGCTATAGGTTACTGCACCTGGGCAAACGTATTGCCTTATTAAATAACCCTATATGTGCACAAATACAGCAACACCACTTCTATGTAAAACTATGTCTTCCTAAATAAAATGATTATATCCCTGTTAAAGAACATGAACAGACTCCTAAAAGGTGCAAATTGCTGTCTGAACAAATTGAATGAAAGCCATGTAACAGCTACACGAAATATATAGCAAATTGTAATCTTGGTGGCCTCTGCTTTTGATGTGGAAATGCATTTAATTGTAGGTAACGTCTATAGAACAAAACAAATCAGATCATTTACTGAGTTGGTTGTACAGATTATTAGCTACTGCAATAAATGTAAGTGATGAACTGATAAATGCAGAGATAGTGCTGTAATATGATTTGTTTGTGTATTAAAGATTTTGCATTAACTGCTGTTCTTCTGTATGAAAAACTGCATTGCATCACATACTTACTGTAACTGAAGGGATTGTTTCCAGTCAATAACAAGTGGCCCCTTTAACAAGATTAAAGGGGGCTTTGTTAAAAAGTGCTACAATATACAAGAAGTATATGTGAGAAGAGCCAGCACAGCATGCTTAGAGGTAGTTCTTACAGTATATAGCTTCTTGTTGATGCTGAGAGTGGGGGTGTTACTGGAAAATATATATTACTTTTCTTGAGTGCGAATTACATGCTGCCTGTTAATCCACATATTAGTTCTTAATGTGTTAATTTGCATAATGTGTTTAGCAGATGTTTAAAATACACATTTAATATTATATATCTGGTTCCTAACAACAGTGTTTTTGCAGTTCTGTAGAAAGGTGTAGCCCATTTAATTGGGAAATCGTATGCAGCAGAACATTGGTTAGATAGGTCCAGACTCCATGTCATTTCCTCAAACTGCCTGTTTCTAGGCTACAGTCCTATAAAGCCCCCAGCACCATCAGTGGTAACACAGGGATTATGGAACTGAAGTCTACAACAGATGACTGGTTCACATTTAGTAACCTTTATATGTTCAGTTTTCATAAAGGCCACAAATCATGTTAAGTCAAATAAAAAAACAACAGTAGGAGAATGTAATATGTGGAGCCATATTCCTGATCAAGGGCCCTTGTAGAACCTTTCTTAATATTTAGTACAATCGCAAATCCTCAATTAGAAACAGGTTACTGAATATTAGAAATTACAAAGATGTATAATTATTACCCATGTACTGTATGTTTGTATTTCTGTCTTTCCCTTTCATAGTTTTCACTTACAATGAGTGATGTATGTAACATGCACAAGCTTTCAGAAGGATTTAACATATAACACATTAAGAAGCATTGTTAGTAATGAGTCTTCTTTTAGTGGAGAAAGAACTAACATACAGTAAAGTGAATAAACACAAACCATAATGGGACTCCTTTAAAGGTATACAATTAAATATTTATCAGTATGGTTAATTTTGTATGCATTTTCCCTTAAACTGTAAATTATAAGGGGGTGTCACATATGAATGGGGGCAGAAATATTCTGGCTTTGGCTAATGAGTTTTTCATAAGCAGTAACTGCAATTGCACCATTTTGAATTCTTCAAAAAGAGAAGCTATTTGGCAGCTCTGGAACTGCAATTTCTCTGCCCACAAAACTGTAGTCTAGCTATAGAAATGTAAGAACTGTAAACTTTAAGATACAATTTATCTTTCCTTTAAAACAGGTGAATACATGTTAAGGCATCTGATCTCCTGCCTAGAAGTTGGGCTTTGGAGTACAACAAGCAATGCAGACATTTACAATAGTGAGCTGGAAAAGCAGAAACTGCAGTAGAAACTACTAAGGGCCAGAACAACATCAGTGGTCAGAAACAAGAGAAAAATCACCAGTGCAAGGTTTGCCTTTAAAAATTATTATTACAAAATGTACACTTTGGCCAAAATATCTAAATTCACATGCCACGTCAAGGCCCCTCTTTGTACCTGAGTTCTACATTATCCATTAGCATTCTAAGTATGTAGTGCATTAAAAAATCAAGTCCCCCAGCAAACAATGTGACTGAGCAGTGATGAGCGAATTTTCTCGCCAGCCATGGATTTCACAAATCTGCTTAAAAAATTTGCAGAGAAAAACCACCCATAAGAAAAAACGACCATTGACTAATGCGTTTGGACAAAAAAGTCACCATAAAAAAAAACCACCCATTTACTTTTTCTGCATTAGGACAAAATAGTCGCAATAAGAAAAACAGTCCATTGACTTTAATGCATTAGGACAAAAAAGTCGTCATAAGAAAAAACGCCCATTGGCAAGTTTTTCAGCGAAACGGGACAGAATTGCGCATAGTAGTAAATGCAACAGTGCACTTACTCATAACTCAGGAGCTTTAGTGAGAAAGCAGGGAACTTTAAGCCCCAGCCAACATACACCTGTAAATCATTCCCTGTTTTAAAGGCTGAATGGCAGGTGTAGGCAAAATTTTGCTACAATTTGTACACAAAACATAGAAAAATCCTATAATCTCCTACCCTTATGAAGGACTTAAAAGGTTGCCATTATATACACTAGTGAAAAGAAGGGGGAAAGACTCCTTGGATCAGAATCATTCCCTAAAAATATACTGTGTATATATATATATATATATATATATATATATATATATATATATATAAGTATAATCTTATTTTATTGACATGAGTGGGACACTAAAGAAAACATTACTGGGTGTCAGATTGTAACAAATGCATTAACATAAGCCCTCTGGCCATATAAAAGCTATTTCATAATGTTAGTCCCAGTCTTAGGTGTATAATATGTATTGGTTATGGAACAATATACTTAAGAATTTAATTGCACCCAGAGAGCCAAGTCAATGTGCTGCTCCATCACACATCTCTGAGCTTTTCTTTATGCTTTTCCTTATGGATTTTCCTTATGTTTTGATTACAATACATTGTTGGCAGTGGTTTTAGCCATTGCTGTTCTGCAGACTTATACTGAAAGATTACCTCTATGGTCACATGAAATATCCGGAGAGCTAAAAATAATCCCAGTCGTATAAAAAGGAAAAGTTTTGAGGTTAGTGCTGCAGTGTGAATTGTTTTAGTAAATACCATGTATTAGGCCAAATTAGCTTGACCATGTGTTAGCTTATGTTTAAATCAGAAGACATTTGTTTAGATATAATAATTTTTTCATCATCTACTAGTCTAGATAGGATGTAGCTCAGGCTGCAAGAGTATTGTGTAATGACTTTGAATCCTTTGCCTTTCGTTGCGATTAAATACATATGCAGTCAATAATGTGCTAGGGAGAGGAGAAAACACATTGCAAAGCAATTGTCCAGCAATTAGTCCCCAAAATCATATTTAGAACATTTTCTGGAGTACTCTCTCTTTTCCTTTTGAGATGCATTTACATTACTGGGGGAGGTATTTTTTATCCAAAAAACATTTCTATATACAGTATTTCTATTTTCTTCTTTCTTTGCCACTTTGTTATTCCCAAAAGAACAAAAACTGTTTTCACAATCCATACTGATCATTATTATCCTTACAGCCCTGAGAGTAGAGTATTTATTTAATCTGTATGCCTATTTAACAGTGACACAATTCCATGGACAGGCTATTAGATGAGCAGAGAGGATGTGGCTAACAGCTGAAAGAGGGCAATTTCCTATGTTCCTGCTTCATGGCCTTTACCGGGTTCCATTTGTATGATCAGAGACTTTCTCCCACTCCATCTCTAAACAGCTAGATCTATCCCATTATTTTCAATTTATTTAACTAAATTTTACAGGGTAATTTCTTGGATACTTTTTTTGTCACAGCTTTTCTTTTATGTGCTCATTTCCTTCAGTGCTCTACTAATTGTGTCACTTAACCTTCCTATATTATAGCTTATCCTCCTGACTAATAACTATGTTCTCAGCACTTTCTCTTGAGTGAAACCTTACGATAAAAATTGCTTTAATGGAAAAGACGTAACATGTCTTTCTTGACATGTTAATTGGATCCATTTTCTATCAGTATTCAATCAGTGCTGTCCTTCATTTGTATAAAACTTATAGGATAGCATCAATATGGTATCAATAATATGCCTGCCGACACGCAGCTATGCTCAAGTTCTTGTGCTACCGGTCATGCACAGAACAGACTTTCACAGCAACAAATGTGCATTTCTCATCTATAATACCAGTCTCTGCTTAGCCAAACATTACTGCACTCATTAATGTAAGAACCTGCACAAATTGTTCTTTATTTTTAAATTTCTGACACTCTCCTTCCCTACTTCATTCATCGTTGGAGACTGAACTACCACTGCATAATGTTTCTAGCTATCATCTCCCTCCCTGAACATTTCTCAGTATCTTCAGAGCTTCTTATCACCTGACTAAAAATGAAGTGAAAAAAAAAGTGAAAATGAAACATCGGGTTTCCTTACATATTACTATCTGTCTCAATCCTGTTCACTCCACAATCTCATTCCCTGTATTGTTAAATTTCTAACCCATATTTTAAATCTCTCTATCTCAATGGAAGCATGCATTCATCACCCCCATATTAAAAATATTCAATACTTCTCTCCACCTATGGAGTTTAAAGGAGTGGTTCCCTTTTAAAGGAATTGTTACATTTTTGGCTAACTAACTATATTTTACAGCCTATTTATCCAGTTTTTATTTTTACACTGAACTGTTCCTTTAAGTTAACTTTTAGTATGTTATAGAATGGCTAATTCTAAGCAACTTTGCAGATGGCTTCCATTTTTTTCTTTTTTACAGTTTTTTAATTATTTTCCTTCTTCTTCTGAAACTTTCCAGCTTTCAAGTGGGGGTCACTGACCCTATCTAAAAAGCAAATGCTCTCTAAGACTAAACATTCATCGTTATTGCTACTTTTTATTGCTCATCTGGTTATGCAGGCCCGTCATATTTCAAGCTCTCATTCAAATCAGTGCTAGGGTAATTTCAACAGAGAGCTGAAATTGCAAACTAGTGAAGCTGTTGAATGAAAATCTAAATAACTACTCAAACCACAAATAACAAAAACGCTATGAATGATCCTGAAAAAAAATCCGTACGAAAAGATCTAAAAATTTGAGTTTTACGGACAATATGTAGTGATCCCCCCAGGAAACATCTAACAATCTGATTGGTTGAAAAATATTCTAATAGGATCAATTCTCCTCCCATTGACTCCTTAAGCACCTCGACAATTTTTACTTGCCGAAGTTTGGTATGAAAGGTTCTCATGTTTTTTTCACTTAATAAATCTTGAATTTTAGAAATATTGGAAAGCGACAATTTATTTATGATTCGTGGAAAAAAAATCTCAATTTGAATGTTAGTAAATAGGCCCCTTAGTGTGCCCGTACCCTAAGAGACAAATTTCTGTTAACCTCTAAAATAAATAAACAACTGGACATGCTGAGTAATTATTGAAGACGTTTCACTGCTCATCCGAGCAGCTTCTTCAGTTCAACTGACTGGTGTGGGAAGTTCTTGGCATATAGACTCTTCCACCAATCCACTCACAACGGCACATTGTAACGCTTCAGAGAGGTGACATCTGAGATTCAGAGGTGTTGATAAAATATGAGATATTTTAAGCTTAAACAGTAGGGGGTGGTACATTATGTTTGTTAATGGCAATAGAGAAAGACTTATGAAAATGTATTAAGATTGTTTTGAACTACTCTACATGAATCTATATTGATAGCAATACAATCCCATGGAGGATTTATTTTGTGAGGGGAGCAGGAGTGTGAACTGCCTAGGGGTGAAAAAGTTTAAATCCGGAACTGAAAGGACCTTGCTATCTAACAGAATGTTTGCCTGAAGGGATTAATTTATTATCCAACCATGCAGGCTCCAAAACTACAAACAGGAAGAGAGGTCATTGTGAGACCAGCTGTATTAAAATCTAAACTGCAAGATGTGGGATAGGGGATTCCACAGAGTAATTGATTATATACCTGTCCTGATTTGTTCAACGGCAATGAGAAAAAAATTAAAATTAAATTGTCTTTTGAAGCCAACTTCTGTATATGCCGCTGATGCATGAAGGAGGACTGATAACAGAGATTTTATCTCACTTAATTTAAGTGGTTAGTCAATTTGGTATTACATTTGCTTGTGATGTCTGATCAAAGTGACAACTACTAAGTCAAAGGGGATGATGGAGCACTTTTAGACTAATAAAAGTATAGTTAAAGCGTAGGGAGTACTGTTGGCTTAAATCATTCCAAATGCATAAAAAATGAATGTCCAATGCATGTTGCTTAGCAGTAGTAATTAATTATTTGCACGTGCATACATGTTAAAAAAAAAAAACAGTGGATTCTTTTTCTGATGGCAACCACTGTACCACATTAGAAACAACTTGTGTTGCTAAAGTATTCTGTGTAAATGTCTTGTTTTGTTATGGTTTAATTCCCTTTTGCATGAGATTTAAAGAGAGCTTGGTTAGCACTTTATTTACTTCTTAATCTTCCTTCATCTTTTAAGTCAGATTCCCAGGCTGCTCAGTCTGTTGTTTGATACCCACATACATGGTTCTAAATCCAGTTCCTGAGGACTCTGGCCTTTAGGAGCGAGAACTTTTTTGCTCTGGCCTCCAGTCCTGATCATTGTATTGCCATGCCCTGAAGACCTGAGGATAACATCATATCATTTGGGCCATTATATTCATGCTGCACCTGATTCTGGAGGTCCTTGTGTACTGCCATTGGTGTTGTCAGTGTGCTGGCCAACACTGTCTTGTAGCTTCACATGACTCCAGTGACCATCAAACATTGAAATCTTTTGTTCACTAAATGTATACTACAGACCCTGGTATTGCCTTTAGAGTGATCTGTATGGCAGAGGGGGTAGTGTTAGGAGTCCAGTCCAATCTGAATAGATTGGATGGAAACTTGTTACAATCCTGTATTTATGAAACAATCCATCTCTAACTAGTTACTGAGTGAATTAGTTCTGGCTGTGAATTGTTTTGACCTGGCATCTGACCTTGTCTGCTTTCTAAATAGTTATGTTGCCTGAATTTGGTTCTGAACTTTTTTGACAAATCTATCAGAATAAGAACTGTCATTTGATTTGGAATGACGTCCCAAGTCTTGTTTTGAAAGCTACCCTGTTATCTTGGACATCTCCTCCTGTTACCTGTTGCTCCAGCTACTGCTCATATAGTTACTGGTTTTCTGCACTTAAAGGAGAACTTAAAGGAGAACAAACACATTTAAATGAATATGACTAGTAATGGTTTATTGTATAAACTAAAAATGATGTACTGCCCAGAGGTTCAGCAGCCCTGTAACAGTAATCAAGACCTTTAAAATTGCCAACAGGAGCTCAACCAATTTTGAATCTTGTTAGGCCACCTTGCGAGTGTCAGTGACATTACACATGCTCGTTGTGCTCTGGACATATGTTGTCAGAAATTCTGATGCAGAATGCATTGGTTTCTATGCTGCCAGGTAATATTAATCTGAATTAATGATACCCTTTTGTCATTATTTTTATATATATTCAGTACATTGTGAGTCGGTCTCTAAGCTCAAGTAAGTAAAGCAGCACAAAGGATTTGTGAATCAGCAAAAAAGAAGATGGGGAGCCACGGGGGCATCTTCAGAGGTACATGTCCTAAGTGATAAAGGGATTGTGTCAAGACATAAGATTTAACATTTCAAGCCTAAGTGAGCTTTAGTTCTCCTTAATTATTTAATTCTTACATTGTTGCCTTGAAACACTGCTTTCCTCCTGCTTAACAGTGGCTGCTGTTCTCCATCATGTCTTCATATTGCTGTTTCCCCCTGCCATAGTCTTGAAATGAAGAGCGATACAGAATGGGGGGCATAACTTAGGATCCCTGCCCCCAACCCAAGCTTTCCTGACACCCACACCTTCAGGTCGCACATCTCACACATTGGTGGGCTTCACCCTACTGAATAGTGTCCCATATAGAATGAAGCAGGGATAATATACAATCAGGAATTCTAGGCTGAAATATGCAAAATATATTGTTATGGGCCATAACAATATATTTTGCATATTTCAGCCTAGAATTCCTGATTGTATATTATCCCTGCTTTTGGGTAGTAGGGCAGTGTCAATAAAAAGCCATAACTTATGGCTTTTTATTGACACTGCCCTACTACCCAAATACGGCAACCCTATGCAACAAAACTTTAGCAGATCCAAGGCATTGAACACCTCCATATTCTAATGGCAAGGGGAGCCACACAAGAGCATTTTCACTTTCAATGCTGTGAAATGCTGTGAAAATCTTTACAAATGTGAGATACAATAGATATAGAGCAACAAGATCCATCATATCATTTCGGCCATTTATGATCTGGTTCAGTATTTTTCAATGGCTCTGTGTACATGATTAGATTTGTGTGTGTATTTGGCTGCAGAAACAATTTCAAGAATTCATGGTTATATACATATTGTAATATACATAATGTAAGCAATATCAGCCCTCTGCGATTCATTTTGCCAGGGGTTTGGTCTTGATGGGGATGACTACTTACTCAAGCAAAACATCAACAAGACAATTGTTGCACAGAGTGTAATTCAATTCAAGGAACAGGATGGTCCTGTAGTAAATGCCTGCCTTTCATACTCTCTAGTTTGAACATCATCTTATGAGCATAAGAAGCTTATAGAAGGCATTAAAGGGGTTGTTCACCTTTGAGTTAACTTTTAGTATGATGTAGATAGTGATATACTGTGACAATTTGCAATGGGTTTTTGGTTTTTGAGATTTGTAGATTTTTATTCAGCGGCTCTCCAGTTTGCAATCTGTTTACTAGGGTCCACATTACCCTACCAACCATTCATTGATTTGAATAAAGATTGGAATATGAGTAGGAGAGGGCCTAAATAGAAAGATGAGTAATAAAAAGTAGCAATAACAATAGATATGTAGCTTTACAGAGAATTTGTTTTTAAGGTGGGGTCAGTGACCCCCATTTGAAAGCTGGAAAAGTCAGAAGAAGAAAGCAGATAAAAATAAATAATGAAGACCAATTGAAAAGATGCTTAGAATTTTACACTAAGGGGTTTTTTTGCTAAAAAGTCCAATTTTTTCTGGTCAGACTTTTAAAGGGGAAACAATTTTTTCGGGGGAAAAAAAAAATCAGATTTGATGTGATTTATTAAACTCGGTGGTGAATTAAAAAGTACTCCATCTCAAACCTGCTGAGGTCATGTAGAAGTCAATGGCAGATGTCCCATTTACAATTGGAAGATATCTTCATCTTCTCTGGATTTCGTACAATAATTTGAAAAAAGTCCGAAAAAGTTTTTGGGCGTCAAATACGAATTTGAATTACAATTTGAATTTATAGTCTTTTCCCGCACCAGATTTTTTAAGGTAAATGTATTGATAAATAGGGATGTAGCGAACTGTTCGCCGGCGAACTAGTTCGCGCGAACTTCGACTGTTCGCGTCCGCCGAATGTTCGCGAACGTCGCGCGACGTTCGCCAATTGGTGTTCGCGTTCGATTCGAAGTAAAATTTCGTTCGACCATTCGACCATTCGACCATTCGATCGCTAAAATCGAACGATTTCCATTCGTTCGAACGATTATAAGCATTCGATTGAATTAAAATCATTCGATCGAATAGCTTCGATCGTTCGATTCGAACGAAAATCCTTCGATCGTACGAATAAAATCCTTCGATCGTTCGATCGAACGATTTTATCGAGCGTTCGAAGTTCGCGAACTGTTCGCGAACTGTTCGCTTTTTTGCCGGTGTTCGCGAACGGCGTTCGCGAACACATTAACGGCAGTTCGCTACATCCCTATTGATAAATATGGTAAAAAATCCAGAGGAGTTTGGCCGGAGTGGTTTTAACAAAATAGTGAGACATATTCGGAGTTGGATAAATATTACACTCAAAGGTTCCTCATTTATCTGCAAGTTAATTAGATTTTTGTTAATACTTACACCTCTTACCATTTCCCTAGGACACTGAAAAAGAAGCTTTTGTATTTTAAAAGATTTATTTTCAGAACCAGAGAGAACAATTTTTTAAAATACCAAATTGAAATAGGTGCAGATGAAATGATTTACATCAACTAAATGATTTTATTTCTTCTAATAAAACCCCACACAATAGTATGGAAAACAGGAAATGTTGTTTTTAACTCTGTGTGCTATATAATTCAGCGATTACTTCTGACAGGGGATAATAAAGAAAGAATCCAAGTTGCCTGCAGGTTTTGCAATGTATTTTATGCCTGATTGGTTTTGATTGCTGTGTCTGCTTCTTCCCTTTGCCCTTTTCACTTCAGTATAGTACATGTGTGAGAGTCCCCCCCTCCCGCCTGTTCCCTCCCCTGCTCCCTCCTGGCTGCAGTTTATTAATTAAACTGGGTGTAGCTGAGTGCCCATTTGCTCTTGGCTTTATTTACTCTGAGTTTCCTGCATATGCAGTCGCCTGTTATCAACAGCATCTCTTCTCATGCAAGAACCAATCTCCATCCAAACAGAGTGCATGCTCCTTTTCCAAACCATACCTCTCATCTTTATAGCTGCTTGAACAACCAAACTAGCATTTGGCACCTATCCCAAACCCTGCCTAGGTCTCCTAGACAAAATATCACTAATGATAATGATCAGTAGTGTTCCCAGTGTAACACCTGCTGCAAGAGTGGAACAAGCACAGGGCTCTCAGGGTTAACATGATGATGTGTGTGCCGCCCTGGACATAATTATTTAAGCATCTTTAGAAGACTGCCTTTGGGAAATTGTAGCAGATCAGGGGAGTGGACATTTCATTATCTCTGCAGCAACTTTTCTTTCTGTGGATTTCATTGTGAGCTGCCTTTGTCGTCTGACACCACTGCTTTTGTCGTCTGACACCACTACTGTCTCAGGAAGAAAACAGCTTGTCCTCCCACATCCCCTAAGAAGAGAAACAGGCAAGGGACACTCAGCAGGATGCCTGCCAGTTCATGGTGTATGGTGCAGGCTCAGCTAATGAGCAGGCTGGGCTGAGACCAGTTGTGGTCTTGGCAGATCCAGTCCGATAGCATCAGAGATCCTCTCCCACACTTGGGGAAAGGACTGCAGGCACTGGGACAGCATGGGTCAATCTGGCTAAGGGATTATAGGAAAACACAGGAGACCGTTCATTCTGTTCCAGACACGCCCTGGAGACACCAGAAGTGGATTATTGCAGAGGGGCAACTTTCTACCTCCGGCACTAAACCCACTCCTAGGTCAGGATGGCACCTGCAGAGTGGGCACTCTGTTTTCTCTGCCTCTTTCAAGGTAAGCTGGGCTTGGCTGATACAGGCTAGATGTTCTAAAATGCTACACTTTCTTGTTATGACTGGGGATGCAGTTAATATTGGAAGCTGCATATATATATATATGGCTTGCTGAATTGCCATATACTTCTGTATAACTTTTAGTGAGAGGACTTTACCTGCTGTACCCAAATGCACAATTGTAGTCAAGTCACCATTTAAACTCCCACTGTATAGTTGTATTGTCTCTTCCCTATCCTAATTATTATTCTCAGCAGTGCTTTCATTTACAGTAGGATGTGCCAATTTTCTTTCTGGCACTATATTCCTGTTAGCCTCATACATTTAGCAGGATACTGAGCATCGTTAACTCCACTAAAAGAACAGTGGGAGTAGGTTTGTGGGTTAGTACTTAAGGGAATGGGGGGCATAGGGTCATCTGGTCACTCTGATTTGAATATTGGGCACTAGTTTTTCTAAAAATGCTAAATGAAGTGTACTTTTAAACAATGGATTGGGGGGTATCAGTTTATCTACAAAAAAATGAATAGTAGTAAATGGGATCCCCTGGTTCCCTTTGTTTAGATTGGTAAAGGGGTTTCAAATTTGCTTTAAATTCTAAATAGTTAGTACATGGGTCATTGAACTTAATCGGACTGGGTACAAGAGATGCAAGTTTACCCTAGGAGTCTGATATTTTGGAAAGTAAGGCACACAACTGGTAGCAGTCACAGAAATGACTGGGAGTTATTAGTGACTTCTGTACAGTGAGGTAAGACTTTTCTGGACCTGATCTCATGTACAGGTGCCAGCAGCTGCTGTTTCACTAATGTAAACAGAAAATCATATAATTTTCCCTTATCTCCATATGGCAGTGTTTGCTCATAGACTCAGCACATACAGGTGAATAAATCTGAGCTCTTTAATACAGCAGAGGCCAGGCTCCACGATTTTGGATAATAAATAACCCTCTGACCCATAATCACAGCATAGGGCTCAACTTTAGCATGCTTTATGTTTATTGTTCTGTAATTAACCATTTCTGCCAGCTAACAAGATCACACACTACCGCAGATGCTCTGGCAGCTGTGAGCAAGCCTATAGGGATTAATGGGTCACATTCTGATTTTAAAAATGGACTCATCTCTGAAAAAATCTATAGTGTGTAGTTTTTTTAAAAAAATGTTCTATTGCTTTTAACATTACTAGTATGCTTTTGGCAAGAGGCTTCTTTTTCAGCCCTATGAGTTTAAAGTAACAAACTCTGTGCTAAAGAAGCTAAAGTCTGATCTACTTCTATCTCCTTACTTGTCTATGAACACCTCTGTCATTCTAAATTGTATTTAATGACATAAGAAGTGAGATTGCCACAATAAGCCAGTTAATATTCAAAATAATAAAATGGTATACAGTACAATGTAAATGTTTGTTATAAGAAACACTTTAGCATAAGGGATGAAAAAAAGGATTCATCTATCTGCTTTTTTATCCACCTGTGTATGATCTTTCTATTTTTTTTATTTTTCCTCTTTTTATCTATGTTTAAATTAATCATTATATTGCAGAGCAGGACATCCAAAATGAGCTTTAGGAGAAAAAAAAAGTTTTATAGACTATAATCTTTCCTACACACCTGTCGGTATTTGTCAAAGCATAACAAGAAGATGCTGTACACATCATTATCCTATTTAGTCCTAACACATGTGTTATATCATGGTTATTTTTATAGGTATGGGACCCATTATCCAGAATGCTCAGGACCTGGGTAATTCCGGATAACAGATCTTTCTGTAATTTGGGTCTTCATACCTAAAGTCTAATCTTCGTTTGGATTAAGTACAATTTACTGTTTTAATCAAAAAAGGAAATCATTTTTAAAAATGTTATCCAATAATTAATGTAGAAGGCTAATGTGTCTCTAATCAGTCTGCCTGCAAACAGTTTAAATTCTGCTTTACCAATGACTTGCTACAATTTTGAAGTATGCTTCAGCTTTTAGAATTTTAAAGTTAACAAGCAAACAATTGGCATTTTTGGTTGGAAATTATATTCTGCATTCTATAATTCTATTAACGTGTTTATTAATATATTGATTATGTTTCTTCAGTTTGTGTCTTTGATCAAAGGCTGATGAGCTTCCAGAACGGAAAATGAACTGATCTGTGTTTTTAGTATCCAGTTGGTTAACAAACATAGATAATTAAAGACTAGAAACAGATACTAATTGTATGAATTGGATCTGGTAATTTTTTTCCCTTGCCTGGCAATCTAAAAAATGACAATGATGATACACTTTGATTATAATTATTATTATAATAATGATTTTCTGACTTTGAGATCTTAATTACTGTAAGTCTTTTAAAAGGTTTTTCCACCTTAAAGTTATATTACAGCTAATGACCTTTTGACCTTGAGGTCATAAAGGAGAACTTGCCCTCGCTATGAAGGGAGATTAAAACTTCTGCAAAGGAGATTAAAGCATTAGAAGGGAACACTCAATCTATTGCCAGTACAAAAAGTCATGATGTAGGGTGGCACTGGCAGCATAACAAATGGCATAATTACATTAAGATTTGGGACTTTAAAATGTCCCACCTAAATCAGACCCACACTGTGCTATACAGGGTGTCGAGAACTTCTTGAAATTGTATATGAAAATGCAGAGATTTATAATAATCAAATAAGGTTTGTGCTTATTTAAGGAATTTGGTTTGTTACTTATCAATGTAAGTCTGTAAAAAAAGAAATACTGCAAACCATCATACATTTTCCTTTATATAGTTCTGACTTACAGAGATGTTAATGATTCCCTGCCTCAGTGGCACTTGCAAACTACGGTAACTTCCTTAACATAAAAGCTCTAACATACTAACAAACATTCCAAAAGCCAAGACCAATTAGGGCTGAGGCAAATAAACTGAATAATTCAGAGAAAACCCTTAAACATGGCTAAGCATGAAAACCCCATAATAACTAGCGCCATTAAAATTTACCATTTAAACATTGATTATAATTTTCATTGCTGGCATACTGTGTACCAAGTTATCCCTACTCTGTGCATGTGTAGTCTATCTATCATCTATATATCTATTATCATCTATCAATCTATCATCTACTCTCTCTATCTATCTATCAATCATCTTTCTTCTTGCTATCAATCTATGTGTATTATGTAAACCTATAACCATTTTAGAGATTTATTTATAAATTTTCAAAAACATAACATAGCCTTTTAGATGGATGTAATCTTATAAAGTGTTATAATCCATATTAATACCAATAATTAAAACAAAATCTTCTGAATGGTATCATAACCATAGTGCCCAAACTTATTGTGAAGTTCTCAGTGAATGTAAAGTCATAACAATTATTTCAGTGTCACACCTATGTATGGACTGGTCAAGAACATGCTTTTATTCCAGATTCTTCAGGCTCCCATGTCTCCATCACCATAGCCACCATAATGTATCTTCTGTTGAGCAAATTGAGCATTCTTCTAACCATAACACCATGTCCCAACAATCAGACCTCTCCCAAGGTCACAAAGGACCCTTCCTTTATGTTTTGCTACAAAAGTGTTGTCTAAGTTGGTTGGCCCAGGATTTTTTTTACGGGACACCTTCGTTTTATTTCAGTGCTGCTTGCCTTTGTCTTTCAACCTGTACACCTAAGTGACCTGGAAACATTACTTTTTGCCCTTCACTTGTCCTATGCTGGCCTGTCTTTCTTCTGTTTGTCATTTGTCTCTCCTGTGTGCATTATCTGTATAATATATACAGACACACTCCAGGACTTCATAATGCAGTTTAGAAAAGAAAATCTATTGTCAGCGTTTCGGACCTTTTCTGGGCCTTTCTCAAGATATGTCTTGTCAATAGTAACTTTGACAAAGGCTCAAATGCAGCCGAAAACGTTAGTCCATTCTGAATAAAACATTAACACGTTTATAAGACCTGTGAGTGTGGCTTCTACTTTGGAGGAGTGTATATGTATGTATGTATATATATATATATATATATATATATATATATATATATATATATATATATATATATATATATATATATATATATATATACACTCTATATGCTGAACATATTCATATTGATGTTTTGTAAATAACATTCTGTTGTGTCATAGTGATAGATTAATTGTTAAAAAAGCTTCAATATTTATTTTTAAGAATTTCTTTTGATGAGTCATTTAAACACAGTTTTATCCTACCACATAAATAACTAGATGTAGATGTCCTTGTGAATGCAAGATTTATTGTTACATATTAACCAAACAATTTGCATATTGCAGATATATAAGTATGGTAGCATATTTATTAATTATGTATAATCTGGCAAGATAAAATAATGCAATTAAGATGCATTATTGATTTGGTATGATCATTAGCTGCCTTATTCATATAGACATATAGACATTATGCATGCATGTGGAGATTGTGATTACACATGTAAATTCATAGATGCCAATGCACCAAGTGTAGAGAAGAAAAGTTCATAAATATAGATTACGGTACAATAGCAAACAGCATTTCTCAGAATACTCCCTCTTAAAACAGTAAGCCTCTAACTTGGCTCTGCTTCTTGCACATTTTTGGGGAGGCTAGATACAAAATAATAGGGGTAATTTACATAACAGAACAGTCTCTGTCTCATTCAGACATACAAGTTAGTGAATAGCAAGGTTTTCCCTTTGGCAGTCAGTAAGGGCAGGGCTGTCCTGTGCCCACTGATGCTGTTTTCGCACCTTGTGGAAAATATTGAATCCAATGCTAGACGCAGAGTGCAACATTCCCTGGAGCCCTAAGGGATGCAATCTTGTGTCTCAGTTTAGTGTAAAAATAAAAACTGGGTAAAAAGGCTGTGCAAAATAAAAATGTTTCTAACATACTTAGTTAGCCACAAATGCAATCTATAAACCTGTAGTGATTTGTAATAGCCACAACACAACTTCCTGCTTTGCAGCTATCTATCTTTACGTTAATCAGTGACTTTAAAGGGGGGAGGGCACATAAGACATAACTGTTCAGTGAGTTTGCAATTGATCCTTAGCATGCAGGTCAGATTCAAAAGCACGGTTATGAACCATGTGCCCTGCCCTCACGTCTCTGATTGGTTACTGCCTTGTAACCAATCAGTGGAAACCAAGAGAGCTGCAAAGTAGTGTTCTGTTCTGTTAGACATCCAGTTGCCCCAGCCTTTATAAATTACATTTTTGTGTAACTAACTATATTAGAAACATTTTTTATTTTGCACAGCCTATCTATTTACCTAGTTATTAATTTTACACTGAACAATTCTTTTATTACTCTAGCACTGAAAACGGTGACTTTTATTCAAGAACACAATAGGGTTCATTTATATCCCCAACTGCAGTGAGCAAAGTTATGTGTGAAATTAGCATGTATTTTTTTACCTGCAATGCAGATTTTTTTTCATCCAGATTTCCAGCATGTGATGCAATTGCACTATACGTGGTGAATTTGCTTCTGATTTGGACGATTTAAAACAACTATTAGTGCATTTTGGCATAAATCAGACGCAGCTGTGTAGAAGTCTGTCTGGTGTAATTTCTGGTGTTTGTAATGCAAGTGATGTCTGCACCCAATTCTTTAGGAGCAAGTGGTAGTAGCTCCGGGGTTTCCCTGCTTCAATAGGTTGCTGCAACGCTCAATTCAGAACAGAAGGCAGGAAGGACAAAGCACCGCGGAGTGCAACTACTGTAGATGGAAAGGCAAGGAGCACACTTTATCACAAATACCTTTAATGAAATGTTTTTTTACGCACAACAGACAGAAGGGAAATTTATGTTCATAAACAAGCACATACTGCTACTCTATGAGGCGATATTCAATTGTGGCAGGTTTTGTAAGAAAAATTCATCCCTTGATTTGTATGTTAACTTATCTAGTGATGATCTTGGTTCCTGATCAGTTTGCAAACAGCAAACAGTTTTGAAAAGAGACACATTCTATATTCCAGTATAAAATGTTTGTACAGGTGAAGTTAACTGATGCAGAAATGATACACTGTGAATGTAAAAGGTATGAGACATGTTAATGGGGGTCATTGATTTGCACTGAAGACAAGATTGTAAATAGTGACGATGGAAAACTGTACAATCACCGGGGAGACAAAAAGATGTAATGTATACCGAGCTATACAGGATTTTTACATCATTTTAAGTGTGATCAGGTGTAAAAAGTTATGATTAATGTTACACCCCCATTTTCCATATCTTTTCATGCTTTATTAGACAAGACCATTAAACATAATATGAAAAATAAAAAAAGTATCATTTATAAGTTTAGAAATTGTAATGTAACTATAAGTATTTTCCAACTGAAAACAGTTTTTGCATGGTAACATTGAAAATGTTCCTTATATTGTATATATAATATTATTATAATATTATTATTATATTTCTCCTTACATTGAATATACATTTTAACCAGAGAATTTTCTTTACAAGGGCATGAATATACCATGTTTTAAGGATTTGTTTTCCTTACTATCGGTACTAAAGTATGAAGGAATAACTTAATTCTCTGGTGCACAGAGCAAAATCATACAGGATTCATCCTGTGGGGGGGCTCAGGTGCAGTGGCCTTTGGTTAGCAGGAAGCAGATAAACTGATTATGATTCAAGGCAGGTGCTCTTAAAGACATCTCCAATGACATAAAAGCAAAGTATATTTTATATTCAAAGCTTGATGTATATGTGTAAATCAAACCTTACTCATTTCATGCTGTCCTAGCTTGATAGTGGGGATGACGTTTTAGTTGTCTGCCTTCACCCATGCTGTTTCATATAAATATACAGAGAATTATTTGAATGTTGCTGGCCAAAGTTGCCCCAATCATAGCAATACATTAATTCATAAAACCATCATTGTCTACAAACAAAGTAGGATATGTGGTTTACTGTAATGCAATGATAATACCCCAATGTATATTCAAAATAAATGCACCATCACCCCAATCTTGAACATGAGCCTGTGTATTTTTTAATTACTGATTTGACCCATATATGGTTAAAGGAGATAATATCACCAAATTGGTCATAAAGTCGGGTACTATGCATCTCTTCTCTAGAATTCAACATTTTCTACTGGCGTTTTAGCTTCCAAAATATCTACCCCATCTTCCAGAGTAAGCTTTAAAAAATTCCCTTTAACATACTGTATCTCTCCCTCCATCCAGATTTTAAGCATGGCACAAAGGGCATTTTTCAACTCACTAAAAAGTGTCCCAAATTGCCCCTACATATTCCATTAACTTGAATAAGAAGCACCCGATAATGTCAGTACTGGCAGTCTGAACATATTCACCTGATGTGCCATTAGTCTCCATGTGCAGGCCCACCTCTTGTATCATTCGGTGTCTATTTGTATTGTGCCTTTGCCATACTGATAATTTACACTGCTCTATAGGTAGTGAAAAGTCTTGAGTAAATCTCAGCTGTTACACTACTTCTTCTGATTGGCATAGATTAATAGCTCACATTCTTGGCAGCTAGATCAACCCCTTTGGATCAGTAATCTCGTCCAGTAAGGATACTGTAGTCTGGCTCAACTTGACTCACTGATTAAATGTCACTTTCTAGACTGAGATCTCCCTCTAGTTGTACCCTCTGTCTGTTATATGAGTGTAGTTTGAGTATATTACTTGTGTAGCCATTATTGCTAATTGTGTCAGGCTGCAAATTATGCTGACACTCAAATGACATTAATTGAGAATCAAAACTACTCTCACAAGGGAATCCAGATGGTTTTCCTTTTTTTTTCTTTATCATATGCATGCCAGTATATTGCATTGGGTGCAGCTCATTAAGGTGCAAGTGAATTTGTCTATGAATAATTATACCGAACAAAATGTTACATGACAGAGTGCTCTATTACATACACCCCTTCAGTTATTTGTGGGACTACAACTACACAATTATAGATAGGGATACAAAGAAGATGTTCATACTGATGTCTGAACAGGATGAGATTATTTATAATAAAGCAGTGTCTTTGCTGTCACCTCCAGCTCTATATAATTAATGAGCCAGGGTAATACTTGAACATCTCAGATCCCAGTTATAAGACATTGTGCATTGTTCTGAGATTTAGGGAAGGAGTAAAAAGAGAGAGTAATGCAGACAGATGCTATTGTGCAAATCTGGAAAAAAAACTACAATACATTTAAAAAAGCTCCTACAAATGAATTCTTGAATCCTTCATACAATAAATTCAACCTATTTGTGGCTTCTAGTAAAATCTGGTGGTTTCCTCTAAATATCCTTATAAGTTTGCCCATCCCCATTTATTACATGGAATGAGTTATGAAAACTTGCTTTCTTGGTTGGCTTTACCCACTCCCTGTAGAAGTTGTGCTATTACAGTTAACATGGCTGAAAACATCTTTATTTAATTACCACACTTCTAGGAACAATGGGCTTCTGATAGCAAAAACAGCTTACACAAGGTACAGCAGGCAGGTGGGAAGCAGGTGCTGCGCTCTGTACACAAACAGAACAGTGCAAGCAAAAGGTAGAGGTCTTACCTACTGCAACTGTTTACATCAGGCTTTTATATTCATTAGGCTGATTATGAAAACCATGAGAGTGATATAGGCTGCTTTCAAATCTCTGTGATCCTACATCCAAATTCTTCTTTCAATTTACATAGTTCTCTTTAACCTTAGTTGAAGTATGTTTGTATTTAGGATAATAAATATCCAAGATTTTTGAGAAACATCAAGATAAATTTTAAATTCCCTTTTTAAATGACATTTGTATTAGCAGGAAAGACAGGTTGAGGCACCAAGTAAGCCCTATACATTGGCAGGATCTCAGTAATATAGCATAGCAAAGCCATATACACATGTATAAATAATATGCATAGAGCATTAAAAGAACAGTTTGCTTTAAAATGTATTTTTACAATTATATGTGATATAGAGGCAATTGGTCTTCATTTAAAGGGGTTGTTCACCTTTAACTTAAATATGACATAGTGAGTGATATTCTGAGACAATTGCAATTGGTTTTAATTTTTTGTTATTTGTGGTGCCTGAGTTATTTAGCTTTTTTATTCAGCAGCTCTCTCAGGTTTGCAATTTCAGTAATCTGGTTGCTAGGGCCCACATTACCCTAGCAAACATAAATTGATTTAAATAAGACTGGCATATGAATAGGAGAGGGCCTAAATAGAAAGATGAGTAATAAAAAGTAGCAATGATAACACATTTGTAGCCTTGCAGAGCATTTGTTGGGGTCAGTGATCCCTATTTGAAAACTAGAGAGATAACTACAAATGTTAATTTAATAGAATCTGTGCCTTTTTGTTTCACTGAAAAATTTGTGAATTTCCAGAAAAATTCACGAAACAGAGTCAATGGGCATCAAAATAATTGTGACGCATGACAATTTTGACTCGGGCGACAATTTTTATACACGCAACTGTTTTGTCCAAATGCATTAAAGACAAAGGGTGTCAGAATAATTTTGACACGTGACAATTTTATGCGCGCGAATATTCTGAAGTGCAGCAATTTTTTGTTGTGGTCGTTTTTTTGCTGGCAAATTTTCGCCATTTTTTTGGAAATTTGTTGCGAATTCGTGCGTTCTGAGTTAGTTCACCCATCACTAATTACTATTTCTAATCTGCTTCTCTACAGCCTACAGTTAGAAATGAATTTATATTTGTTATTACTCATATTTCTGTACAGACCCTCTCCTATTTGTCTCAAAGTAGGACCCCAGCAAATAGACAAAAAAATAGTACAAAAATAGTACGAAACCTATAAATATAAATCAATAAAATAGTTTTAGGGCTATATTTTAACCTCATAGCATAAGTGAATTGCTAGATGAACTGCTTCTTTGCAGTGTCATACCATCAAGTATAGCTTGTTAAAAAAGGGAAAAATTATAGTTGAATGTACAGAGAGAGATAAATTGAACTTAGGTTTTTCATTTAACTTGCAAAGTCGAGCCAATAAAATGTCATAGCAAATCACTGATGATTTCCCAGCTACTCCGTACTAAACTGCTTTCATTACAAATCAGTATGCAAGCTATATGGCTAGCTACATAATGGGTGCTGAAAGAGTTAAAACTGGCCCACATCTTTATGAAATGGCAAGTGTCAGTCCTCTCTCAGCAGCAAGGGACTGACGAGCTCATTTTACAATCAGAAATCTAGTTTGTAACTCTGTTAAGATGGTGACTCATAACTGATATTTTAGGTACCAGAAACACCAGGTGCTTTAATATTTTGCTCGATTTGAGGTTTAAAGATGCACGAAGACATTGACGGTTATGTGTATGAGCCCATTCTTTATGGTTATGCGGGTGGCCAAGTTGCAAATGTGCAGAATTGGATCCTCAGATGGTTGTAATGCTCTTTTTGTTGCCCAATTTTAGAATTATAGTACCAAAGGCTGGTTTGTCAAATTTACATTTTAGGGGACCCCTGCAACAGATGCTCATTCAGTCTAAATTGACCAAATTATACAAATTTACTCCCATTGGAGCCCATCTGTTAATGTTTGCCCTGATTAGCTGTTAAGTACATAGTTCCCTTATCCCTTGCATCCCTCAGCTCATATGTCTTGCATGTCTTGATACACAAGACTGGGGCATTTCCGATGCAACATATATGGCCCAAGTCATTCCCTTCAGGATGTTGTGCTGCCAGGCCCAGGTAGTGGCACTCTATAGAGGCACTCTATTCTATTACTGTATATTGCATTAGAATTGCATTCTATAAGAGAACCACAAAGAGTTACCTCTACAAAGAGTACAACCAAAAAGTGTTGCCCACTTGGGCACAAAGTCCAAGTGGGGCTAGTCTAAAACTGTCCATGTGTGAATTGGTGGGTGAAGTGGTTGTTTGTCCGAAGTGGTGAACAACTGCAGTATGTATAGTTTTCCTAAACACTGTAATTAAATTGCACTGATCTGGTCGCTCAGATGTTCTGGGCGACAGTGTCTTCTCTATGTCAGTCCCAACTGAATATGATATCAGGATGATCAAGTGGGAGACATATTCTTTGATTCTAAACAAGCTACACAATAATTAGAAATATTTCTGTATATCTGCAGAAGGTGAGACAGAACTCAGGAGAACACGAAATACTAGAATATTCCACTGGGTATTTTTTTTAGAGGTTTTTTTTTTAGAATTTTTATAAACATTGTTCTGTATGGTACAATGTATACCTGATTATAACACCCTTGTGAATAAACCCATCTCAATATTAAAGGTGTGGTTCACCATTAGGGATGGCGCGAACTGTTCGCCGGCGAACTTGTTCGCGCGAACATCGGGTGTTCGCGCTCGCCGGAAGTTCGCGAACGTCGCGCGACGTTCGCCATTTTGGGTTCGCCATTGTTGGCGCTTTTTTTTGCCCTCTCACCCCAGACCAGCAGGTACATGGCAGCCAATCAGGAAGCTCTCCCCTGGACCACTCCCCTTCCCTATAAAAACCGAAGCCCTGCAGCGTTTTTTCACTCTGCCTGTGTGTGCTGAAGAGATAGTGTAGGGAGAGAGCTGCTGCCTGTTAGTGATTTCAGGGACAGTTGAAAGTTTGCTGGCTAGTAATCGTTTTGATACTGCTCTGTTATTGGAGGGACAGAAGTCTGCAGGGGTTTGAGGGACATTTAAGCTTAGGTAGCTTTGCTGGCTAGTAATCTACCTTCTACTGCAGTGCTCTGTATGTAGCTGCAGTGGGCAGCTGTCCTGCTTCTGATCTCATCTGCTGACTGCTGCAATAACAGTAGTCCTTGTTAGGACTGCTTTTATTTATTTTTTTGTTGTTTTACTACTACTACTACTACTACTACTATAAGAGCCCAGTGCTATTAGTCTAGCAGTGTTGGGGAGTGGGACTGGTGTGCTAATCTGCTGCTCCTAGTAGTTCAGCAGCACCAACTTTAATTTTTTTTTTTTTAATATTCATTTTTTTTTTATTTTACTTTTTTTTATTTTACTACCGCTGTAGTAGTGTATAAGTTGACCTTTTAGGCATTATTTGCCCTGTAGGCATTTTTTGCCCAGTGTGTTATTCAACCAACTGCCATCTAGCTGTGTGACCTTGTTCACATTCTGTCTAAATATCCATAATATTACCGTCTCCAGAAAAAACACCGGAGTGACTTTTTTCAAGCAGCCATAATATATTTTACGTAATCCGTATCCATCGCTGTATTAGTGTATAAGTTGACCTTTTAGGCATTATTTGCCCTGTAGGCATTTTTTGCCCAGTGTGTTATTCAACCAACTGCCATCTAGCTGTGTGACCTTGTTCACATTCTGTCTAAATATCCATAATATTACCGTCTCCAGAAAAAACACCGGAGTGACTTTTTTCAAGCAGCCATAACATATTTTACGTAATCTGTATCCATCGCTGTAGTAGTGTATAAGTTGACCTTTTAGGCATTATTTGCCCTGTAGGCATTTTTTGCCCAGTGTGTTATTCAACCAACTGCCATCTAGCTGTGTGACCTTGTTCACATTCTGTCTAAATATCCATAATATTACCGTCTCCAGAAAAAACACCGGAGTGACTTTTTTCAAGCAGCCATAACATATTTTACGTAATCTGTATCCATCGCTGTAGTAGTGTATAAGTTGACCTTTTAGTCATTATTTGCCCTGTAGGCATTTTTTGCCCAGTGTGTTATTCAACCAACTGCCATCTAGCTGTGTGACCTTGTTCACATTCTGTCTAAATATCCATAATATTACCGTCTCCAGAAAAAACACCGGAGTGACTTTTTTCAAGCAGCCATAATAAATTTTACGAGATCCGTATCCACCGCTGTAGTAGTGTATACGTTGATCTTGTGGGCAGTATTTGCACAGTGTTTTCTTCAAACCGCCATCTAGCTGTGTGAGCTTGTTCACATTTTGTCTAAATATTGATAATATTATCGTCTCTAGAAAAACCACTTGAGTTACTTTTTTTCAAGCAGCATTCATATATTTTACGTAATCCGTATCCACCGCTGTGTATACGTTGACCTTGTAGGCATTATTTGCACACTGTTTTCTTCAAACCGCCATCTAGCTGTGTGAGCTTGTTCACATTTTGTCTAAATATTGATAATATTATCGTCTCTAGAAAAACCACTTGAGTTACTTTTTTTCAAGCAGCATTCATATATTTTACGTAATCCGTATCCACCGCTGTGTATACGTTGACCTTGTAGGCATATATTCCAGGACGTTCTCACCCAGTCCAGAAAGGTGTCGGCCCATTTCAGACGTTCCTACACAGCCATGGCACGCCTTGCTGACATTCAGCAGCGCTACAACATGCCAGTCAGGCGTTTGATTTCTGACAGCCAGACTCGCTGGAATTCAACGCTCCTTATGTTGGAACGTCTGCTGCAACAACAAAGGGCCGTCAACGAGTACCTTTTTGAACTGGGTGGTAGGACTGGATCTGCAGAGCTCGGGATTTTTTTCCCCCGTTACTGGGTGCTTATGCGCGATGCCTGCAGGCTCATGCGACCTTTTGAAGAGGTGACAAATATGGTCAGTCGCACCGAAGGCACCATCAGCGACCTAATACCCTTCGCTTTCTTCCTGGAGCGTGCCGTGCGACGAGTGACAGATGAGGCTGTAGACCAGCGTGACGAGGAGCTGGAAGCGCACGATTTCTGGTCGGAATCACCAGAACGAACCCAGGCACCTGCTGCAACGCAGGGAGAGGTGCCAGAAGTGGAGTCAGAGGAGGAAGGTGGCTTTGTGGAGGAGGAGGAGGAGGACCAACAGAAGCAGGCTTCCCAGGGGGCTAGTGGTGACCTTTTGGGGACCCCTGGTCTTGTACGTGGCTGGGGGGAGGAGACCGTGGATGATGCAGTCCTTGATAATGAGGAAGTGGAGATGGATAGCTCTGCATCCAACCTTGTGAGAATGGGGTCTTTCATGCTGTCATGCCTGTTGAAGGACCCCCGTATCAAGAGGCTTAAGGAGAAGGACCTGTACTGGGTCGCAACGCTACTAGACCCTCGGTACAAGCATAAAGTGTCAGAAATGTTACCAACATACCACAAGTCCGAAAAGATGCGGCATTTACAAACCAGCCTGCAAAACATGTTGTACAATGCTTTTAAGGGTGATGTCACTTCAGGAACTCATCAACATTCCAGGGGCAGAGGTGCCAGTAATCCTGCCACGAGCGCACCTGCAAGGACAAAGCCCTTTTGCCGGTCTGTAACGTCAGACATGCAAATGTTTTTCTGTCCAAGGCAGCGCCACAACCCTTCTGGATCCACCCTCAAAGAACGCCTCGACCGGCAGGTAGCGGACTACCTGGCATTAACTGCAGATATCGACACTCTGAGGAGCGATGAACCCCTGGACTACTGGGTGCGCAGGCTTGATCTGTGGCCAGAGCTGTCACAATTTGCCATGAACCTCTTGTCTTGCCCAGCCTCAAGTGTGCTCTCAGAAAGGACCTTCAGTGCAGCAGGAGGGATTGTAACTGAGAAGAGAACTCGCCTAGGTCACAAAAGTGTCGATTACCTGACCTTTATTAAAATGAATGAGGGGTGGATCTCGGAGGGTTACTGCACGCCGGAAGACTTGTTCTGACTTCTATGCAGCTGTCCTTCTCTTCAAGCCTCATGACTCCACACACAGCTGTCCTTTAGCGTCCTCCTCCCTCCGCCACTGTTACAAACTAGGGTGCAAACCCTACTGGTTTAATTTTTTCTGGCCTCTGTGCTTCAGTGGCTGCAACCAAAAAAACTGGGCAAACAATGTCTACAAGGTCAACGTATGGCGAAAAATTACTATTTTCAGCATTTATATGGCATATTTTTTCTGGCAACTGTGCTTCAGTGGCTGCGTCCAAAAAAATGCATATTTTCTGCATTTATATGGCATAATTTTTCTGGCCTCTGTGCTTCAGTGGCTGCAACCAAAAAAATGCATATTTTCTGCATTTATATGGCATAATTTTTCTGGCCTCTGTGCTTCAGTGGCTGCAACCAAAAAAATGTATATTTTCAGCATTTATATGGCATAATTTTTCTGGCAACTGTGCTTCAGTGGCCGCGACCAAAAAAATGACTATTTTCAGCATTTATATGGCATATTTTTTCTGGCCTCTGTGCTTCAGTGGCTGCGGCCAAAAAAACTGGGCAAACAATGCCTACAAGGTCAACGTTGACCTTGTAGGCATTGTTTGCCCAGTTTTTTTGGCCGCAGCCACTGAAGCACAGAGGCCAGAAAAAATATGCCATATAAATGCTGAAAATAGTCATTTTTTGCCATACGTTGACTCAACGTATATGGCAAAAAATGACTATTTTCAGCATTTATATGGCATATTTTTTCTGGCAACTGTGCTTCAGTGGCTGCGACCAAAAAAACTGGGCAAACAATGCCTACAAGGTCAACGTATGGCAAAAAATGACTATTTTCAGCATTTATATGGCATATTTTTTCTGGCAACTGTGCTTCAGTGGCTGCGTCCAAAAAAACTGGGCAAACAATGTCTACAAGGTCAACGTATGGCGAAAAATTACTATTTTCAGCATTTATATGGCATATTTTTTCTGGCAACTGTGCTTCAGTGGCTGCGTCCAAAAAAACTGGGCAAACAATGTCTACAAGGTCAACGTATGGCGAAAAATTACTATTTTCAGCATTTATATGGCATATTTTTTCTGGCAACTGTGCTTCAGTGGCTGCGTCCAAAAAAACTGGGCAAACAATGCCTACAAGGTCAACGTATGGCAGTTGTTTAAAGAGAACAGTAGATTACTAGCCAGCAAAGCTACCTAAGCTAAAATGTCCCTCAAATCCCTGCAGACTTCTGTCCCTCCAATACAGAGCAGTATCAAGCAGATTACTAGCCAGCAAACTTACTATCATCTGTCCCTAAAATCACTAACAGCTCTCCCCCTACACTATCTCTTCCAAGCACACACAGGCAGATTTTTCAGATACATTTTTGCCCTTGATCCCCCTCTGGCATGCCACTGTCCAGGTCGTTGCACCCTTTAAACAACTTTAAAATCATTTTTCTGGCCAGAAATGTCTTTTTTAGATGTTAAAGTTCGCCTTCCCATTGAAGTCTATGGGGTTCGCGAACCGCTCGCATTTTTGCGCAAGTTCGCGAATATGTTCGCGAACTTTTTTTACGACGTTCGCTACATCCCTATTCACCATTAAGTTAACTTTTAGTATGTTATAGAGTGACCAATTCTAAGCAACTTTTCAGTTTGTCTTTGTTATTTATTTTCCATAGTTTTTTAACTATTTGCCTTCTTCTTCTGACTCTTTCCAGCTTTCAAATGAAGGTCACTGACCACATATAAAAGCAGATGGTCTGTAAGGCTACAAATGTATAGTTATTGTAACTGTATATTACCCCTTCTTCTATTCAGGCCTCTCTTATTCATATTCCAGTCCCTTATTCATATCAATATATAGTTGCTAGGGCAATTTGGACCCTAGCAACTACATTGTTGAAATTGCAAACTGGAGAGCTGCTGAATAAAAAGCAACATAACTCAAAACCACAAATAATAAGATATAAAATTGTCTCAGAATATGCCACTCTACAGCATACTAGAAGTTCATTTAAAGGTGAACAAACCCCCTAAAAACAAATAGAAAAGCAGGTAAATATAAAACCTAACCTATAAATAGGGAGTAGGTTTATTTCACAACACCCTAAAATTGTTGCAGTCTGTGCTGATTATATTGTGTGGAAATGGATAACACTTTAGTGCCAGCTGCTAAACATTTTGCATTCCTAATAACTCTGTCTTGTGGTTTGTTTCCCAAAAGATCAAAGAAATAACATTGAGTGAGTGAAAGGTAGCTAGAATTTTGAAATGGAGTTAGTGGTTTTACAATAGCTTTGATTTTACTAAAAAGCATTAAATATTGGTCATTTTGTAGATGCTGATTTATTGTGGAGATGAAGGGAACCATGACTTTGTAGAAAATAGTCAATCCGTGAGATTAGTGGAATAAAATGGATGATTTTCCTACAGGCAACATATCTTTAGTGCAGCACAGGCCCAGACTAGGAATTTATAGAAAGCATGACGTATAGAGAAATCTTACAGTTCAGGATGGAATAAGATGCGCAGTAGCTTTAAATTTAATAAGAAGGTTACAGAGTTTGAATGAACAAGCCTATGTATTAATAGGGAATAGATAATATTGACATATATGAGATTAGGGAAAAGGTTGTTCAAGATGTATGGTATTGAGGGGCAATGATATAATTTAGAATGTGTTTATAGGCTAAGATGCATCAACAGCAGGAATCTGGAATAGGATCTTGACTGATTAAGGGCTCTTACTGACGAGCGGTTGAAGCTGCGCTCCCCTCAGTTCCGTTTTTCTGCGTTCAGCTGCAGGGGAGCGCAGGAATAGACGCATTAAGCTTTTTTCAATGGGGCTGTACTCACACAGACACGTGTAGGTGCCGAATGCAGGGAAAATGCAGCAGGTTGCGTCTCAACCTGCGTTCGGCACCTACACGCGCCTGTGTGAGTTCAACCCCATTGAAAAAAGCTTAATGCGTCTATTCCTGCGCTCCCCTGTGGCTGAACACAGAAAAACTAAACGCAGGGGAGCGCAGCTTCAACCACTCATCAGTAATAGCCCTAAAAACAAGGAAATAGTCCAACAACTTTTAGCAGGTTTTCATTTACAGAAATTGGACATTCAGCCAATGTCAGGTAATTTTTCTGAAACTGAAATTGTCTTAGCTTGCATATATCAAGCATTATACTGACAACTCTTATTTTAATTTCGTTGTCCCTTTAATGGCAATGGCACAGCTGTCTTTAATCATAATCAAATTCCTTTCTCCTTAGGGTGCCTACAAGGCTGACTTTGGGTTCTTCTTTCAGATCTAACTGTATGCTTCCTTTTGAAAAGTATAAAGTATAGAAGCTTGTATGGTTTGGTTAGCAAACTTTCTACTTAGCTGAATAAAAATATTATTGCATTTCTTTTTCCTCCATAGATAGACTTCAGTTCAGTTGCAGTGGGTCTCCCTATAATGTAAATGCAATTCTTGCTCTGGTTGCCCCTGGAGCAATCACATTCAGTAACATAGTAAGTTAGCTTGAAAAAAGACACATGTCCATCAAGTTCAACCGATCTGAAGTCTCTACAATTTGCCTCAGAGGGGGAAAAAATTCCTTCCTGACTCCAAAATGGAAATTGGACTAGTCACTGGATCAACTTGTACTATGAGCAATCTTCCATAACTAGTGATGGGTGAATTTATTCGCCAGGCGCGAATTTGCGGCGAATTACCGCAATCGATGCCAGCGTCAAAAACGGACAAAGATGCTGGTGCCGTTTTGCAAATTTTTCACCATTTCGCGGGAAATTCACAAATTTTTCAGCAAAGCGAAACGCCCCAAATTCACCCATCACTACCCACAACCCTGTATTCTCTCCCTTGCCAAAAAGCCACCCAACCCCTTCTTAAAGCTATCTAATGTATCAGCCTGATTCAGGAAGAGAATTCCACATCTTCACAGCTCTCACTGTAAAAAAAACCCTTCCGAATATTCTTCTAATCAGAATGGGTGACCTTGTGTCAGCTGGAAAGACCTACTGGTAAATAAAGCATTAGAGAGATTTATACATAGTTATCATATCACCCCTTACTTTAGCACCTCTTCTCCAGCATGAACATCCCCAATTTGGCTAGTCTTTCCTCATAGCTAAGATTTTCCATACCCTTTACCAGCTTAGTTGCCCTTCTCTGTACCCTCTCTAATTCAAAAATGTCCTGTTTGGGTCTGCTGTGTCTGATATTTTATAACAGTCTAGTTAATTTAATTTTACTTGAAAATGCATACCTGAATGTGTTCCTGCCACTGTAAACTAAAGGGAACCAGTGAGGGAATTGGGGGCTGTGAAACAAATGCACTTTAAAGCAGATTAAATGGCCACAGAGTCATAAGCAAAATAAGGAGGCAAATTCCAAATGTTACACCTAACACCCAGTGAAGGTCCCAATGGGATCTCAAATGGTGACTTAAATAAACCAGCTGTTTTAAGCAGCTATCTACTAAGCTTGTTTATGCTACTTAGTGAGTGGTTGACAGCACTTGTTTTATTATCCTGTCTCCTGTTTGTGTTGATGGACTCGTTAACCTTTACAATGCCATACATGCAAAAACACAATTCCTAGCACAATGGCAACAATGATCTGCGTTACCCCATTCCCTTTTACTTATATGTGTAAATTTCAGTACCTATGAGTGATTTAATAGGTATTGGAAAGGATGTTTCCAATAAGTATTGCCATGATTTATTTATATAGCAATGCTTCCAAATGACTCATATCGTCATATTCATTGAAAACAAAAAGGGTTTACAGAATAAATACAGGATTAGAGGGCCTAGCTCACAAGATCTTGCAATAATAATGTAATGGGGTGCTCCCCAACTGGACATAAGCTGGCCTGGATTTGCAGCAAGGCCACAAAGTCCCAAGCAAGGAGAGTTATAAGTAAAGGAGCACTGGTGGTTTGTTTGATTCCGAAGAACTTGCCACTATGAGCTTGTGCTCCGGTATGAAGAAAGGATGTGCATACACACAAATATATAGGAGGGAGAGGGCGACGGAGGACGCCGGCCTCCTGGTGCCCTCAGGGGAAATTTGACCCTGGAGATAAGACTTGATGAGGAAGTACTCAGACTACCAGTTACTCCATAGACGTATTTGAATTACATCAGCATTTCAGTCTAATATGGCTGATGTTATTTATATAGTGCTGACATATTCCACAGCCTCTTCTAAAGCTTACCACAAGATTCACAATAGTCACTGCCCCAGTGGACCTTACACTATCCACAAGCCCCTATAATAATATAACCTGAGATTTGCATTAAGTGCTTAACCTGCATGGACTCATCTAGGGCCAGATTTACATAGTGGCTGCACCTAGGCCCACTGCTGTTCATCACTCCTGCCCCCTCCCCTTTATTCTTGCAATTTTTTATCATCTGGACAGGAGCAATGGGGATTGTCGCACGGGAAATTTAAAAAAATGGTTTTATCTCCAGCGCATCCCCAGTGTTTGTAAACTAATGAGGGTGCGGTTGGGCAGCATGCCGCCCCCCTAAAATTCTGCTCTTCAAAGGAAATTGTTATTGAATGCTACTGGTTAATGCATTGGGGGAAATAGCTCTGGTGTTTGTAAATGAGCCCACTGACTTTTCTTACTAGTAATTTGCTTTGAGCAATTTATACTCTGATACTCAAACTTATCTCAATACTCAAACATTTTTATTACATATTTATTACAGTACTCAAACAACCACTAGATATAAATAGAGCTCTTTCACATGAGGCAGAATGGAATGCAAACAGTTGTACAGATGTGTGCAATAACAGTCAATCAAACCTCTGTATTATATTTGGTACCATTAAAAGTACTAGTACTAAATTGTACAGGTAAGTAGCAATATGTATAAGGATACTTATATTTGTTTTATTCAAAGGAAACCTATCAGAGGAAAATAGTTTGCTATTGGAGGTGTAGGTCAATAGAGCCCTCACTCCTGTTGGGGGAAACAACATTATTTTGTGAAAAACAATGCTTGTTGTGACTGTTATGCCAACACGCCAGCACATTCAGTGCATCTGAGTCTATGGATCAGGACCTCCTCCCTCCTGTATACCTATGTGTAAATGTATCTTTGTTATTATGTTATGTTTTTGTGCAGGGGTGTATCTAAGGGGCTCCTGCCTCCTCCCCCTAAAATTTTTAAAGCACCTATCTCCACCAAATCATGGGTAACCTAAGATGTGTGCCAAATCACAGGTCACCCATGACCACCCTGCATAATGTACAATAATATTTGTTTAGCATGCATGTTGTATATTTTGAAATAATATTGTTTAGGAAGCTGATCTGGTGCCTTGTAGTCTCAAAGGATAACACCAAAGCCCAAATATACTTTTGTGTTTATTAACTGCAATATATAATATGTAAAAAATATCTGTGCTCCCTCAAAATTGATTTTTGGGTGCAATCAACATAATGTCTGAGACTCTTAGCATGAGCCAGTCATTTGCATAAAGGCAGTGTAGCATTATTCTAGACATACAAAGGCCAACATTGGCTGCCTATGTATGGTGTAAAAAGGAAAATCATGGATTAGCCATATATCTACTGGGCAAGGAAAATCGTACGATCGTACATTAAAATTGTTCGAATCGTACGATGAATAAAATACTCCAACTTCGAATTCGAATGTCGAAGGATTCTATTCGATGGTTGAATTTCGAAGTATTTTCCACTTCGAAATTCGACACTTGATAAAGTGGTAGTTTTGTGATATTGCTAGGACTGCTGTTTACTCTCCCATATAAATAGGGCACCTGTAACAAAAATGTAATTTCTTTATGAATCCCTGCTTCTGGCTCCCTTTTTATCTTTATTAATTTGCAGTACCTTTTTGACCTTTATGAGCACTTGAGCAAGTATGTGCAAATAATGGAGAATAATGATTTAATATAAGTAGGGATGTAGCGAACTGTTCGCCGGCGAACTAGTTCGCGCGAACTTCGACTGTTCGCGTCCGCTGCAAGTTCGCGAACGTCGCGCGACGTTCGCCAATAGGCGTTCACGTCAAAATCGTTCGACCATTCGACCATTCGATCGCTAAAATCGAACGATTTTCGTTCGAATCGAACGATTTTCGTTCGAATCGAACGATCGAAGCCATTGGATTGAATGAAATCATTCGATCCAATGGCTTCGATCGTTCGATTCGAACGGAAATCGTTCGATTCGAACGGAAATCGTTCGATCGAACGATTAAAATCCTTCGATTGTTCGAATCGAACGATTTTCGGATGTTCGAAGTTCGCGAACTGTTCGCGAACTGTTCGCATTTTTTGCCGGTGTTCGCGAACGGCGTTCGCGAACACATTGTCGGCGGTTCGCTACATCCCTAAATATAAGGTTTTAGCCTTGAGTTGAATGTCATTCCTTGAAAAATATTTACCAAGATTCAAAAGTTTCAGCAGTTATCTTCTTGCAGTGTTTTTCAGGGGAATATGCTACTCTGTTTAGGACTAAAAATGCAAATTGTTCCTATAGTTATGCATATTAAAAACAAAAAAAACACTTAATTGATTACTGAAATCTGAGCATGAGTAGCAAATGGCATAATATTAATAGCTCATTCCTATGATAGCATGCTCATTAGTTTCTTCAGACTTAACGAACGGCTGTATTGTCTAGCAGAAAGTGATAGGTATATCATTACATTAATAACATGCATACCATATTTTCCTTTTTTTCTTTCTTCCAGTAATCCCCACTGCTAATTATGTGATATGGGTTTTTTTCCCACATCCTTGTAACACTACCCTTAATATATATTTTCAAAGAGTTTCAAGGACACATTGTGTATGGACCTAGTTAAATAATTATATGTCTAGATGTAAATATAATACAAATAAATCAATGATTTTGTTATTTTGCATTTACTTACATACTTAGGTATGAGGACAAATTTTATTTTGTACAGAAAACGATCTTTCTATGTTAATTTGTATTTATTTATAATTAGAAACAATTCCCATATTGCAAATCAAGGCAAGTGTACAAATTTAAAAGAGGTGCTTATTCAGTCATTGGGCTTATGTCAAATTCCTTTAGTGATGTCACACAAGAAATGTTTATTTTGTAAATCTATAATGGATATAAAACCAGAAAATTTAAAATGTACTCTTTTTTTGTTGTCTTTTAAGTCAGTGGACCTCTACTTTAACCTTTGACATCTAAAGGATATATAATTGATCTGTTGTCAGCTATATGTGTAATCATTTTTTTCTTGTGGGCTCATACACATAGAGACTGCAGCATAAATCATATCCATCCACTAATTCACCACCATGGAAATGCCCATTCACTGAAACTGATGAAATGTAGTACTTCAGCAAATAATATTACATCTGTTTCTATAGTTGTAAACATTTAACATTTTTCATCCAGAAATAGCAGACCTATAATTTTAAGGGGCAGACTTACTTTATCAAAAATTTTATTTGATTTTTCCCATAATTCAAATTCAATTCAGTTATATTTTCGAAAACTTGAATGTCTGGTATTTACGTATTAAGCAAAAAAAAAAACCCTCAAAAATTCAAATATAAAAATTCACCATCTAAAAGCTGGCAAAGTCATATAGAAGTCAATGGGAGTTGTCCTAGGCAAAGCTCAAGGTTTTTAGTTGATTTGAGGGTTTTTATCCGAAAACTTGATAAATTTGAGCTTTTAGGACATAAACCCGAGCACTTTGAGTTTTTTTTGGGATATGAATTAGATCAGTTTTTTCCCAGTTGTTTTTCATTTGAGTTTTTGACAATTAGATTTTTTCATAAATAACCAAACATTCCAAATTCGAGTTTATCCAAGGTAGAAAAACTGTCAAACAACTCGATTAGATTCTTGATAATTATGCCCTAGAGTTGTTAATTGTGAAATCAGTTTAATGATTTATTTAACTACTGTCCCTTATTCAACTCTACAAGTAAACATAACTGAACAATAAACTGACATATGTGTAATTTTTTTGGCCTAAAAGGTGAGCAAAACAGCTATTTTTAACATCTTATTGGTTTATTGCACCTGGGCAAACTTAGTGCCTTACTATGTGCAACAACCCCTAGCAATCAGTCAAAGATTTTCATTTATGTACAGGTATGAGATCCGTTATCCAGAAACCCATTATCCAGAAAGTTCTGAATTACGGAAAGGCTGTCTCACATTATAATCAAATAATCCAAAATTTAATTTTAAAAACGATTTCCTTTTTTTTCCCCTTACTGGAGGCAAAACCAGCTTATTTGGTTTATTTAATGTTGATTTTCTAGTAGACTTAAGGTATGGAGATATCCGTTATCTGGAAAACCCCATGTCCTGAGCATTCTGGATAACAGGTCCCATAACTGTACGGGACCTGTTATCCAAAATGTTTGAGACCTGGGGATTTGGATCTACATACCTTAAGTCTACTAAAAATTAGTTTAACATTAATTAATCTATTGTTTTGCCATGAATAAGGATTACCGTAATTAGATCCAAACCTGTGTTTGCAAAACAAGGGTGCAGCTTAGAGGGAACATTGATCTCTTTTCTATTATTGCATTATTTTAAAATGTAATTTTAAAAGAGGGATTTGCATATTTCATTCAAATTCATTACCTTTTCCTGCTTTTGTTTTGTCCTTCTGGACAATCATCTCACCAAGAAGAAATGCAAAATCGCCAATAAACATAAATACGTTATTACTCCAGTGCCGTAAATCTTCCACATCTGGCTCTCAGTGGGAGGAAACCTTGTATCACCCAGCTGTCACATTTCTGTATTTGTATTAAATCCTCCCATGTTTGTCTTCTTTCCTAGTTACATGTTTATTATTTGATTTTTTACATTTGCCATTTTTATAGCAGATGCTGCCTTAGATTTAATTTTGCTTATGGTTATAAATTACATTAGAAATAATGTTTTTCATTGGAAATATTAAATTGGTGGAAATAGGTACAATTATAAGGTTTACCTGTAAAACCAGAAATGCCTGTATATGGATTAAAATGCCAACATATTTACAAATTGAACTTGGGACAGAAAAATCTAAAAATAAACATTATTGTTACAGTATCAGACCCCAAATAGCACCTCTCACCAGACTACCTTTTAGGACCTGATTAACCCATGTCTAACCCATGGGTAAATTACCACTTCAAATATAAGAATATTAGCTTTGTATAAACTCTATGTATTTGTTCCTATAATGTTCTGTAGCTTGGGGTTTTTATCATACAATGCAGTCTCCTTAAAGCTAAATGAATTATATAAGTACATGCCATCGATGCCAGGCTATAGCATCATATGGTATTAAAGGAGTGGTTTCAAGCAGATTTTAACAGCAATACTTGTAGTAAATAGGCATTATACCCATATAATGTAATAAACTGTATCTAATGCAGTTAGTTACATATAGTTGTGATGCTCTTTGGGGTTGGAGAATGAATTCCAACCCCAAGAGATCCAGCCTGAGCTGTTCAGCAGCAACCCAGACATTACCCAGCATTATTAGTTTTACCTTAATCAGTCAATTTGAGTAATTAATATTGTCTCCTGTTCATAATCATACTGACGCAGGTATGTGGATATTTAAATCTAATCCACTAAACTGTACCATTTTTATAGTAAATCTCTTGTCAGACTATGACAAATATGGCTGCAAAGTAAAATAAATTAAAGGTCTATAGTGGCCATTTAAGGCCCTTTAAAACAGGAGTTGAGATGTGATCAAACAATATAATTCTGTCTTACCAGCCCCTCAAATGTTTTTAATTTCCTTATGTTTTTGGAAGCAAATTTGTATTACCGGTAACTTGAATTTAGTCCTGAAGTGAGTTACAATAGAAACACATAATACCCAATACCACACATCACAAGGTAAAATCTGTCCCCTTATTCCATATTTTCGGATAGAGTTGCCAACCACATGTTGCTTTCATATTAGACACTGTAAAAGGGTGGCACATATAATGAGTAAGTGATGTATATCTGGAACACTCTGCTTTTTTTTTATCAAACAAAAATTTGTATTTATGATAATGAAATGATGAAAACTATTGCTTTTTGAACTGAAGGTGAACATCCTCTTCATTATTGAGGGCAAGCAGAACAAGACCCATCGATGTTAGTATTTTTAATATTATTAGCTCTTTGTGTGTACATTTTGATAATTGAAAATCCTTGCTGTGAAGTGAGGAGTCATTATTAACTTAGCCTATACTTTTCCAACACTGGCCGGATATTATTATTCTCAATCAATACATTCCCACTGGGGATGTCATATATTGATATTATGCCAGCTCTCATAGATATATGCTGACGAGATACAATTGCAGAGCAGCAGTCCAGAATAGCCAGCCCTATCCTTTGTGGTGGTTTTCACTGCTCCCTCTGTCCTCAAACTAATAGGATGGGCTGTAATAAATGCAAGCCTAGCAGCTGACAATTAATAAGGGGAAAGCATATATATTGATTGATGCTTAATACGATATAGAGAAGATTCTAGTTCTAGTTTCATTTTCCATTTCTTCTTCCCTCCTGCAAGAGAGCTCAGCAAGGTGAATAAGACTTCATGTACATTCCTTTTGTAATATTTGTATGTATTATATAATGCAAATTTAAACGAAATACAAGCAATATGATTGCCGATATTCAGATAGTTGATAGATTGTTAGCTTGGGAGTGCATGCAGACAAAATCCACTTGTGGGGCTGGGTGATAGCTCTATCCAAAACATCCAAACAGCCCACTCTGGTCACGTGGGTAAGGGAAATACTGAAACTGGAGGCGCATAGTTTGGTGCTAGTTTGGATAGGGTCACTTCATCAGATTCTGATGAAGTGACTGTTGTAGTCACGAAACGCGTTGAGCCATGTACTCCCCTGATCTGCTCATTTGGATTATTGTGTGCTTTTAACAAAGATTTAATAAAAGAAGATTTTTTATACAATTGTTCCATATAAACTTTTCTATCCAAACTAGCACCAAGTTGATAGATTGTTGTCAGACTCCAAAATGGTTTAAGACATTTCAATAATAAATCAGAAATGTACAGACCACCAGTTAACCAAACACACAGTCACATTCTGCAGGGATGTATTTCATCTCACATATTTGGAGACCAAGACTTTTTGTATGTATTCTGTACAGATATGTCAGTACAAGAAATCTCAGGACTATAGTGATGGGTAAATACATTTGCAAGTGTATCAAACAGTAATCATTTCCCTTTAGGCTTTTTTACCCTCTTGTTCTTCCTTTGTTACTTCTTGTATAACATCATGGGTGGTTTTGGATTGGATCAAAATATAGGCTGCACACTACAGTTAAGTCCATGTGTAAGCTACAAAAGGGAGGATTTAAATTAAAAGTGGGCCCTATTTTAACTGAAGGCTGTCAGTGGATATGGGGCCACAGTTATGTATAGCACCATCCAGAGAACCATTGGTCCCTTGAGCTTACATAGAAATTACAATTTAAGTTTGGTAGCTGGGCAGCAAAAATGTTAAAGGGCTATTTAGAAATGGGTAGTTTACCAAAGCCCAACAGCAGTGTTGCTTATGGCAGTTGAATTGTATCCTCTGCAAGGTGCAAGGCGTAAAGGAGACTCAGTAAATACTTAGTATTTCACAACAAAAGCAAATTAGCACATTTTTGTAGTGTTTACAGTATATGTAATTACATTTATATGTTATGGTTTCTATTTTTCATTTTAACTGTTAACAAACCATGAAGAGTGAATTTAAAGCAAAACTCTATACTTTTATTATGGTTCTCCTATTGTATAGGTTTCTTTTATATTGCTTTGAATGCTGTAGGACTGGTGACAATTAGTAAATGCATTAAGTATGCTCATAAAGCAGAAGAATCTTCCATGAAGAAACTATAAGCTATATATCATGTTTATGCATTCATCTTTTTTATTTTTTTCTCCTAAAATGTCCTACACTGTGTCCCATTGCCATTTGTATTTGATTGAAGTTGGAAATTCTTTGTTATCCCCTAGCAAAATTGCCATGTATTGTTAATAAGAAGCCCTTGTATCTCCATTGGCCACTATTTTGTGTTAGTCATTTTGAGAAAGTTCTTCTTGTTTCACCTTTTCTGTGTTTATTCTTTGCCTCTGTTTATTTTCCTGTTGTCTTTTCTTTATTTTGTAACCACATTTACATTTACCAGCTATTTATATAGCCATCCCCTGTAACAAACATCTTCTCCATAAGATACACAAAGGGACTTGCATTTTACCTCCAACTAGTCCTGATATCCTGAACAGCAGCTTCGGAAAATGTCAACTGACCTTCTCCTTCCATGTGTTTTCTCACTCAGGAAATGTGAGTGCATAGTGACCCCATGTGGCTATACTAAACAAATATTCTTGCCATTATATTTTCGTCTTCCTCATTTCCAGTTCTAATTATCTGGACTTTTTGCTATAAAGTTCTGGAAAATGATTGTTCTCAAAAGACTTGCCTTTACCTCAATCTCAATTATAAAAACAAAAAAATTCAACAGTACCACATTAAATTAAATACTCTAATTTACATGTAATGAGTATATATGTATACATGTCATATAGCTCTTTTGCTCTTCACGATAAGTACACTGTCAGGATTATAAATTCAGATTTGCACTAAATGGACAATAAAACAGAAAACACAGCTGTGTTTTTGTATGTGAAAGATCACAATAGATATGCATTTCCTCCTTGCACTTGTACATGGTCATTTTCTTTTCATTTCATTTACAGTTTCATTTATTACTGTTATCTTGTAGTATGCACAATCTATAAAATATGTGTAGAATTCCAGGGAGGCCAGTACTTGATTAGACATTCTAGATTTTAGCCATTTTAAAAACCACACAAAATTATTCAGGATAAATGTGCCTAAATGTGAATAGTGTGCCTATAGTATATTGTATATGTTTGTTAACAGGCCTGCTAATTAATTTTCAGGGTCTTGGTTTACTATGCATAATATATAAAGAGTGATATATGCAGCACTCATGTGTTACTTGCTATTTAATACAAATGCGGGTTTGCATTCAAATTAGTGAAATAATAATGGCTTCTGGTATTCTTTCTGATCCTGGCAGTGACCTCTGGACTTTACTTTCTAAGAAAGGACTATTATGAAAATTTATATGTGGATCAACCGGCGGGCACACTACTTCTACAGGTCCATGTGATGAAGGACTCACCATCGGAGAAACCTCACTTTAGACTCTGCCCAACAATTTACTTCAGTAGAAACTCTTTTTACCATTGGTTTTGGATAGATGAGCATACAGGGAACCTTTACCTCAACCGGAGTCTTGACAGGAGCGACTATGAAGTATTCTGTAAGTTTGTCAGAGATATATGAGAGTCTACTTTTTCTCATTCAGTATAGAATCTCCTTAAACCTTCACATGTGAAGAAGCAAAGCCGAGACAGAAAACATCACAGCTAGTCACAGTAACAAGGCAACACAACGTGTATGAAAAAGAATGGTGTATCACTTCATACACTGTAAATAAATTTACCTTATTATGTATAAATAAATTAGGCACACATCTATAAACGTATCACAATCCTTTATTAAGTTTATACATGACCACAATTTAAAAAAGACAATATAAATATACAATACAGGTATTGGATCTATTATGCGGAATGCTTGGGATCTGGCGTTTCCCAGATAAGCAATCTTTTTGTAATTTGAATCTCTGTACCTTATGTCTGCTAAAAATCATTTAAACATTAAATAAGCCCAATAGGATTATTATTCCACCAAAATAAGCTTAGTGTTGATCAATAACAAGGTACTGTTGTATTATTACAGAGAAATAGGAATTCATTTTTAGAAAACTCAAATAAATTGATTATAGTGGACTTAATGGGAGATGGCTTTCCCTTAATTCAAAGCTTAAAGGGTTGCTGGAAAACAGATACAATACCTGTGTATGTATATATATATATATATATATGTATATAATGGAGCTTTGGTATGCTAACGAAAAGGTTAAATGCATTAAATGAGTTAAGATGACTTAAGATAACACGGTTTCTTCAATTACCCCTGAGTCATGACGCATTTAACTCACAAATCCAAGTGGCTTCATCTGTATATCTGCAATGCACAATTTTCTTATGACCATTTATTGATATTTTCTTTAGGAACATCTCAGTTGATGACTACAAATATTATTTAGTCATATATTTATGCAGTAAATTAATGTTCTATATAAAGAATAGGCTACAGTCTAATCTATAGATAGGCTGCAGCTCACCGTTTAAATGCTTGATAACGGTTGTCCTGCAGGGTATCCTGTGTCAATACCCCAATAGAGTCAATCAGAAGAAAATCGAAGTGCAGGACAAATCCACAGCAGTGTCGATAGGAGTGTCAACACTTGATAAAGGCCCTAGCCCCGAAACATGTTGTGTTCTTCACGTTCCCAATAAATATTTGCAGTCAAAGATTACTGCTGTCGATTTGTCCTGCACTTCGATTTTCTTCTGAAAGAATAGGCTATACCCCACATTGCTGTTCAGTTTATTTATGCCCATTTTAAAAGGAACATGCCTTAAAGGAAGAAAGGAGAAGCCAATATGATTGTCCCTTTGACCCCCAAGCTACATAAAATATTGCATACCAAATAACCATTTATGAAAAACCATTTGGGCTGCTGGATTTGGAAAATAATCATGTTTAATGAAATTCAGTACTCCAATGAAGTTTGTTATGGTCTAAGTAAAAATACTTACTTTTAAAAATACTAAAACTAATATGTCATTAGCAACTGGCATAATTTGATGTGCAAGAGGTGCAGTTGATATGGAGATAAACATATTTTTCTACCTATTTTTATACAATCAATCCCTTGTTATATCCACTACCACAAACTTCAGCATGAATTATAAAGAGCTATAAAGCAGAATCTTTCCTGCAAAGCTAAAACTCAATTTTTAGATTTCATTAGCTAGGTCACTTGAATGTTTCAGCTTCTTGGTAATGATGTCAAAGCTGTTCACAAGATACTCATAGCAGCATTAATGGAACTTCTTCAGCAACCTGCTTTTGAGCAGAGTGCCTGCAGAACATTTTGTACTGCAACAAAATAGATAGCTGGTAAATAAAGTAATATGTCAAAGAATCATAAAAATGCAAGCAATTACACTGTACTATAAAGTTTCAGGATTACCTCTAGATGCCAGTGCTAAAGTTTTAAGGAACTTTTATTTTTAAAATATTATTTCAAAAAAAATAATTTGTGCAGTTTCTCCTACCAGCTAGTTGTATTCATCTTGTCATCACACTAACAACCACTTCTTTGGCATAGCTAGGAGTGACTATATCCATGTATGGCTTTGTATGGCTTTATACATTTTAGGGGTTATATATTATAGGCAAATTTCTAGTCTGACTTTTTAAGGGGAAAAGTGATTTATTAGAGTCTGATGGTGTTAAAAGTCAGAATAAAAAAGTATGCCAACTCAGACCTGCCAAGATCATGTAGAAGTCAATGGCAGATATCCCTGAGATATCCTTTGCTTTGGGTTTCTGGAAAAGTTACAGTATTCAGGCATCAAATCCGAAAAGCTGTTGTATTAGAGCGTCAAATCTGATTTTTTTGTTAACAATCTTATCAAGACTTTTCCTGCACAAGAATTTTTCAGGAAAGTGTAATGATGCATGGGGGGAAAAGTCAATGCGGATTTGGTCGGAGTGACTTTCCAAAAATAGTGAGATAAATTTGGATTTTAATAAATAACCCCCATAATCTCATTCAGTTCTATTCTAAACTAAATTCTAATAGGCATGCATTTACTTAATTAGTTTGCATTTCTTTGTGCTGCCTGGCTTCATTGCTTGTCTGCTCAGCAGTGCCAAGGCAAAAGGCTTCCTTTAGCTGTGAGACAGATAATGTAAAAAGTTATTAAGCCATTCTCAATCTAAAGCATGCCTGTAAGTGCACAATCCATTTTGCTTTGATATGACTTTGTAAAGCAAACAGCTGATTTGCTGTTGTCTGGGGGACCCCTCGTGCACCTTTAAAGTGATTTCCAGTAGGCTCTGCTGTGGGGGCAACTATACTGTACAAATAATGCAATAGAACTCTTCAAAAACTGGAATAGCTTAGCTTCTTCTTCCATATATTTCTTATTTTGTACTAATTTTTCCATATTTCTTATTGCTGTTATTAAAACCCAAAAGTTTATAAGGATATATGTAACAGGTTATTTGTGTCACTTGATATTTTGCACACTCACACAGCATTGAGTTTTTGCCCTATGAATTAACAACCTCAATGATATTGTAAAACATTTTTTATTAAGTATTTACAATTTTACATTGCATTTTCTTTCCTTTTCTTGTCATTTTCATGCAGCCCAAGGAAGTCAATCAGCTATTCAGAAGATAACCCTGAAGGTGTCAACAAAGCCACATCCATTTTTGGATAAGGACTGTAATAATGCACCCTTAATTTGGGTTCATCTTAACTTTATAAACCTTACATCCTCCATCTGTTTCTCACTTAAACCAAAGGATCTGTGCTTCAATGACAAAGATCTCTCATTCCACATAAAAGAAAACAAACCTCCTGGAAAATTTTACAAATTTCACCCTCGACCTATTGTTCAGTCCTGTCCAAATGTCAGTGTGAGTTACATGCTAATTTCAGGTAAGGGATAATTATTCGGAATAATTATGTCAAGATATGCTTTATAGATGGTTTTACATGGAAAACTGCCACAGGAATGTACCTCAAAATTAGGTTGTGGCACCTGGACAAACTGGAAGATATGCTGTACAAGGGATATTTCTACCCTATTCTTTCAACTGGACACAGGAAGTGTTAACAGGCTTATGTAGAATATACTTCAACATGGTGCAAATTGGTGACTATCTAGACAGTAATGAATGGCAATGATAGAGCAATTAACTTTGAGCAGACTATTGCAAATTAAATATAAATGCTAATGTCTTGTATGGTTATTACAGGTTATATCTGCAAAATACCATACTATTCGTCAATATTCCTTTGCTTAATTGAACCTGGCACACACATACACATAATGCTTTATTCATTTTCATTTGCTACAGACCTCCCCAGTGACATCAAACTTTGCATCTAGTACCATTTTGCTTATTTGTGCTATCACATATTTATAAAGCATTAACATATTCTGCAGCGCTGTATAATACATGGGTTTCTACACCAACCATAAAAATTACATTCAATTACTACCCGATATAATAGATAAAGACGTCCCTGCTTATTAGAGCTTTAAGTTACACCAAACAGTGGGACCTAAGGGAGAGTTAAGAGAGATTGTGCAAAACAATGGGCTGCTTTGACTTAGTAAGTCAAGATTTGAAACAGGGCAGTAAAAGTAAGTTACAAAAGCTTTCCAAGCCCTGTAACAAAAAATAATTTATACCTCATCTTTGTATGAAAACTAAGGCACCCATGAATTTGATGAATTGGCTACATTTACATTTACCAATTTATTTTCCAGGTTTGATTGCAATGACCAAAGGGTGATTGATCCTGGGAGAAATAGGATTGTTTGGTTGGGATCTGGGGATGTTCTGTTTTATTAGCTGCAATGGTGCTTGGAACTATTAGCCAATGAAATGTCATGTTAAAGCATTCATTTTCTTATGAATACTGCAAGCTCATTATGTATGTTTTATATGATATAATTATGCAAATGTTATTTGTACAATGAACAGACTCAGCACTATGGTTAAACAGAGAAAATATAGAGAGAAAAGTCAGTTAGAAATATACATAAACAGTCCTTCCTGTAAACTCTGTAATCCTTCATATGCTTCTACAGACCACAGCTACCCATTCAGGTTCAATCCTAATACCTCTGAAGTGAGCCTTATGCACTCTGTGGACCGCGAGGAGAGGGAGAATTATGATCTTGTGGCAAAATGTTTGCTGAGGGATGCATCCTCAGAGGTGGAGGTAGAACAATCTTTTCAGATCAAAGTGGATGATGAAGATGACACAGCCCCATTTCTCCCAAATGGAACAGACACTGCTCATGTGGTGGTGGACTTCAAAAGAAAGAATGTAAGTGTTCCCTCTATAGTATTAGTAAAGGTATAGGATCTGGTATCTGGAAAATGTTATCAAGAATTATGGGTCAGCCATATCACATACACTCTATTTGTTACAGAAAATGGAAGCATGGGTTAACTTGTGTTTTCCTAAAACAGAAATTAAAGTTTGATGTTTTTTTTTAATTATGCAAACATTGTACTGATGTTCATACAAAAAAGGGGAATGTGTATAACTGTACAAACTTATTATATCCTATTTTTGCTAATCTCCCAAAACTATCAATAGAAAGATAAACCTACATGATATGCTGTGTTTATGGCACTAGTATACTGTATATTGGTACTGTTATGGTATATTTGCCAGTTGGCTAATTTTATTTCAGTAATAATGGGTAGATCCATACCCAGTTCACAACATGCTCCACTCAGGGCACAAAACCCACTCGCTTTCTGGCAAGTGCCCTATCTGGGTCTAAAAATGTGATCCTTCAGTGACCCTTTGTTGCCATGTAAAAAACATATGCAGAAAGCAGAAGAGATCTGCTATATATATATATACAGTATTCATTAATAGTGTGTATATATATATATATATATATATATATATATATATATATACTGTGTGTATATATATATATATATATATATATATATATATATATATATATATATATATATTGTATTATGCTATTTTAATATTTAAATAACTAAATTAACTTTTTTAAAAAAATTCCAGTGTGCGCTGCTAACGATCTATGGACTGTTAAATATTCGACACTGTGGCAGCACCTGGTACATCGTATATATATATATATGTATATATATATATATATATATATATATATATATATTCATAAATAGAGTAATAGAACTGAAATGTATTTACTTAAAGAGGACGGTGGTGATGATAGTGAATGTTATATGTATGGGATTCTTTATCTGGAAACCTAATAGCCAAAAAGCTCAGAATTATGGGAAGCCCATCTCCCATAGTCTCTATTCTAGCCAAAGAATGTACAAACTTATTATATCCTATTTTTGCTAATCTCCCAAAACTATCAATAGAAAGATAAACCTACATGATATGCTGTGTTTATGGCACTAGTATACTGTATATTGGTACTGTTATGGTATATTTGCCAGTTGGCTAATTTTATTTCAGTAATAATGGGTACATCCATACCCAGTTCACAACATGCTCCACTCAGGGCACAAAACCCACTCGCTTTCTGGCAAGTGCCCTATCTGGGTCTAAAAATGTGATCCTTCAGTGACCCTTTGTTGCCATGTAAAAAACATATGCAGAAAGCAGAAGAGATCTGCTTTCAAACAATTCAAACATTAGTTTAGAAGATATATATATATATATATATATATATATATATATATATATATATATATATAGCCTCCAAATAAGCTCGCACACGTCAATAAATAGCTCATGCGGGTGCAGTGTGTAGATTGTCTTGTATAAGGATCCAAAGTTCCACGCACACCGTTTCAAAGAGTAAAAATACTTATTTATTTAGCATACTTGATGCACAAACATCAACGTTTCGGTTCCTGGACTTGAACCTTTCTCAAGATGTCTTTCCATATAAAATGCAATAAAGTTACAAATATTTAAAACCAATTAAATCCCACCCCCCATGACATCACAACACTCAATAGGTTAATTATACCATGTGTCAATGTGTCGCTCATTTAACATCCCCAAAGTACCATTTAGAAAATACAATGTGATTCAAACACTTACCTAAAACATAAGGTCATGATACATTCAAATGAAGGACAGATGTATAATTTACGGAGCTTAACGCTGATCTAAAAAACAAGTGAAAGAACAATATTCATTGAGACCGTTTGGTGTAAGAGTACCGAGAGTTTTTATCCAGAAGGATTCTCGTTGTAATAAAATCTTAGAACGGTCACCACCTCTTCGAGGTAAAGGAACATGATCAATTGCCAAATATTTAAAGGTAGGCAACCCATGTCCCTTCTCAAGATAGTGTTTGGCAACAGGTTTGGTAGTTTTATTGTCCCTAAAAGCAGTCTTGATGGCCGATCTGTGTCCATCAATGCGCAATCTGAGCATCATGTCTGTCTTGCCGACATATGACAACCCACAAGGACAAGTAATTAAATAAATGACATGTGTAGTGGTACACGTTATATGATGTCGTATCAGGAAACGATGTCCAGTATGTGGGTGCACAAAACTTGTGCTTGGAGTCATATATCGGCAAGACAGACACGTTGGGCACCTAAAGCAACCCTGTTTGCTAGAAGATAACCATGATGGTTCTGGCTTTGGGGGTAGATAACACTGCACTGGATCACCCACTACTAATAAATCCCTAAGGTTGCGACCCCTTCTATAACCAAACATGGGGGGATTGGGAGAGATCTTATCTAGTTGTGGGTCTGCTTTTATAATTTTCCAATTTGATCGTACTACCTGACATATTGCAGGAGAGATGTTGTTAAATTGTGTAGAAAGAATTAATGGATTAGTGTTACGTTTAGGTTCACTTGATTGCTGAGTCTTTTTAATTGCCATATCGAGTGCTCTATCTAGATCATTTTTACTATAACCCCTTTCCAAAAAACGTTCAGTCATTTGTGATAATTGTAAATCACAATTAGACGAGATTGAATTATTTCTAAGAACTCTACAATATTGTGATATAGGTAATGAACGCTTAAGGGCAGGGGCATGGCAACTCGATGCATGCAAAAGAGTATTTCGGTCTGTTTTTTTGCGGAACAAAGAATATTCCACAACAGACTCTCGAATGGTTAAAAATAAATCAAGAAATTCCACCTCCCTGCCACATTTAGAAGTAAATTTGATGGAAGCAGAGCAGTTGTTTAATTCTGTCATCATATCTTTGAAACCTGCCTCACCCCCTTTCCAGATCAGTACAATGTCATCGATGAATCTTTTATATATCACTATATGATGGTGAAATTTGGGAAAAATGTTAGTTATCTCAAACTGGTGCATATAAAGATTTGCATATGAGGGGGCCATCGAGGCCCCCATTGTCGTCCCTGAGATCTGTTGGAAAAAATCCCCCTCAAATCGGAAATAATTAAAATTAAGGCACATGGTCAATAGTTCCATTATGAAACCAATCGGGGGACCAACATAATCGTTAAATTCCCTCAGGGATTTCTCCACCGCCTTCAAACCTTCACCATGTGGAATGCTGGTGTAAAGGCTGACCACATCTATAGTGGCCAGCAACAAAGTATTCATTAATAGTGTATATATATATATATATATATATATATATACTGTGTATATATATATATATATATATATATATATATATATATATATATATATATTGTATTATGCTATTTTAATATTTAAATAACTAAATTAACTTTTTTAAAAAAATTCCAGTGTGCGCTGCTAACGATCTATGGACTGTTAAATATTCGACACTGTGGCAGCACCTGGTACATCGTATATATATATATATATATATATATATATATATATATATATATATATATATTCATAAATAGAGTAATAGAACTGAAATGTATTTACTTAAAAAGGACGGTGGTGATGATAGTGAATGTTATATGTATGGGATTCTTTATCTGGAAACCTAATAGCCAAAAAGCTCAGAATTATGGGAAGCCCATCTCCCATAGTCTCTATTCTAGCCAAAGAATTCAATTTTCTAAAAAAACTTTTTCTGTGCAGTATTAAAACCGTAACTTGTGCAGGATCCAAATCAAGATATAATTAATCGGAGGCCTACCAGCCTTTTGGGTTTATTTAATATTTCAATGATTTTCTAGTAGACTTAGGTATGAAGATCCAAATTAGTTAAAGATCCATTATTTGGAAAACCCTAGGTCCTAAGCATTATGGATAACAGGTCCCACACCTGTATATCCTGATGAGCCATAATTCAAAGTACAGTCATAAATCAATTCCAAAATAATAAAAAGATATTTGAATGCATTACCTAGGCTAATGCATAGTCTATTCTTAAGGTTTGATTATTTAGATAAATCCATAATTTTGATATTCATGAAATAGTACCATTCATGTAAACTACATAAATGTCTGTATTACAGAAAAAGACCAAGAATATGCAATAATATCAAGTACAAGATCAAGTACACTTGCATTTTGAACTCAGACTGCTGTGCTGGGTTAATGTAGAACTCAATCATTTTCTTTTCTTTTTCTACCAACAGAATTTTGATACTTGCTGCCATCTAGTGATCAAAAATTAAATACAATTAGTAGCTACTTTGCATCTAAAAGGAAAGCAATATTTAGTTTATTATCATTGGCAATGTATTAGAAATATTTTAAAAACTGTTTTTTTTTTAAATTATTTCTTATTATTGTAAATCATTAAACATACATTCTTCCTGTAATTTCACAGGTTTTTATTTAATCCAGTTTTTTTAAGTTATTGTGGAGTTGGCTTTAACCACTTGGATCACTAGGATCAGTAGCTCGGTTACCTAGAAACATTGACAATGACTTTTTTGTGCCTCCCACAGGGGACCGTCCTTGGCATGCTGACTGTATGGGATGCTGACTCCACACCTGTGTATCCTGCAGATGCCAGTCGTAAAAAATACACAAAGACCATTGTCAGCAAAGACCGGTTCATTCTGGAAAACTTCCGGGTGGAGCACAGCTTTAAGGAGGTGAAATTCCAGCCAAAAGGCAACTTAATCCGTGGAACACTTCATGAATACAGTAAGTTTGCTGAGACATTGACAAGAGCAGAAATATTAAAGAATGGCAGGAATTGTACATTTTTAGCAGCAATCACACAAAAATCATGTAAAAATGCTGCGCAGTAATAAGTAGTGTATGTTTACCTATGTTTCCGTAGGTGACCACAATTTGTTGGACTTTTTTGTTCAAAGTATACAGTATAATAGTAAAGTTTGTCCTAGAATGAAACTATAGTTGCTAGATCATTGCTCAATTTTAATTTTTAAAATATCTATATGTTGCTATTTTGCAGTTCTGTCTGTTTAATACGTATACAGACTCAGATTACACTCATTTCATATGCTTATGTTATGGGTTTATAACATAATAGGAAGGCTATGGCAGGTGAAGGAAAAGTTGTGGTCAGCCAGTGTAAAACTGCAAGGTGAGCCAGTGCTGGTCATAAAGCAGGCTGCTAGAGCATCTAGTGACAAAAAGCAATACACTTGCTCTCTCACTAATGCAATGTCAAAACACACATCTATTATCATCTATGAAATACACCACCAATTATTATACTAGTAATTACTAGTATACTATCCTAAGTAAATATTTAGTATACTATCCTTAAGGAAAAGTTTAAGTATAACCTTAGAGGGTTATTTATTAAAGTGTGAAAAAAAACCTTGAATTTGTGGAATGGAAAAAGTCTGAATCTGAAAATACTCCATCTCAGACCTTCTGAGGTTGTATACAAGTCAATGAGAGAGATGCCTATTCTATTTGGATGTTTCTGTGGTCTGCGCTGAAATAAGATCAAAAATCCAACTATTTCTGGCTTTTCGGCCAAAAATCCCAAAAATTCGAACTTTACAGGAAAAAATTGTATGATTCAGATTTCATTCGATTTTATAGAGTTTTTACTTAATCTGATGAAAATAATAAATGCTGTAAAATGGTTGATACTAGTTTGCTCTGATTTTATTTAATAAAATAATCAGAAAATTCGGATTTTGATAAAAAAAAACCCATAGCAAACAAACAACAGATTTATAGAGGAACGTAATAAATGTTATGTACTGCATTTTGAAAATTTCAAAACAAAGACTGTGAAATTGTATCTTGTAATCTTGTTATATTATTCATTTGTGAATCTTAATTTCACGTTTAAGATCTGCTTGATGTGTTTTTTCTTTGTTGCAAAATACATTTTTCCACATTAGCACATTAAAATAAGATAGAAAAGAAGTCCTATTTTCAAGGGCGACCAAATGGCTACATTGTTTTATGGTTTACAAACGGTGTATTGTTTGGTAAACCCAGAAATGACTATAACAGGATAATTTGACCAAGTTCATTAGGGACCAAGTTCATTAGGGCCTAAAAAATGAAGGGTTGATTGCTGAAATGTCATTAACTTTTTACAAGTATCAATCAATATTACAGCTTCCACTAATATTCTTAACAGAACTAATTTATTGACTAAAAACTTCATTTTGTGACAACAGAATAGAGTATTTTGAATGGATGAAATTAATCTTGTCTGTATAAAATATGTTTGTGTGCACAGAATGTTCTAATTTTGCAAAATGTTTTTTGTGTCAAACTTCGCACTGTACATGATTCCTCTTATTATTTTTCCTCTTCAGGGTTAGTTCTGAACAAGAGTATTCCTATTATCAGAAATGGATCTCTGCTTGTTAGTGTTCTGGTGAATGACACTGAATTTCATGGACCAAATGGAGATGTTATGTTGTACTTCAATGTGACAATCTTTTCGATGGAAATTAGATTCCCAAACATCTCATACCAGTATACTGTCAACCGAAATGCAGACCGATATGCTCAGGTACAAATTTGCCTTTGGTGTTTGGATTTATTCTGCCCTGTATTAAGAGAAACAGAGCAGCGCATACAAAAATTTCACATATAAACACATACAAACATAAAACGTAGAAGCTTCAATGTTAGTTGTAAAAACTATGACCTAAAATAATTAATCAAAAGAATGGAGAATCAGTTTTGCTTATCAGACTGGTAAAATACCAACCAGGTGGCTACCCTAACACTACCTGGCAAACAGACCACATAATCCATAAATAACAGGTTACCCAGAATAGGACAGGGAGTCTTATCTAGGGATGGACGAATTTTTTCGCCTTGTTTCGCTGCAGAAATGACGCCCATAGACTTGTATGGCGTCATGCAACAAAAAAGAGACGCGCATCAAAACAATTTCACCCAGCAACAACATTTTTTTGATGCCCATAGACTTTAATGGGCGTCGGTGACATTTCGCCGGTGGCAAATTTTTGGCGAAACGAAACAGGTCAAATTCGCCCATCCCTAGTCTTATCACATATAATGCGGAACATGTTATGCTACAGTGTTCTCTGCATGAGCTCTGAATTTGTACCATTTAAAGTGCAATAAAGATTAAGGGGCATGTTTACTAACATTGGAGATAAATATCTGGAGAGATTTTTGGAGATGTTGCCCATGGCAACCAATCAGCAATTAGATTTAAACAGCCACAGCCAAGTTAGAAAACAAAAGCAAAGATCTGATTGGTTGCTATGGGCAACATCTCCAGAAATCTCTCCAGATATTTATCTCCAATGTTAGTAAACATGCCCCTAAGGGTTAAACACTTCCTTTCTCCTTATGCAGTATGTTCCCCCATTCTCTACATAACCCTCTATAGAGAACACATTCCTTTGCAACATTCCTCCCCTTCATCTTCTTTGTAAATACATGTCCCTTTTGCAAATTGCTATGTGACTGTATTCCAAAATGACAGTGAATTCCAGATGCAATGAATGTTATGTATTGGACCAAGTAACAAGACAATCTAACTATATAACAACAGAATATATTATTGACTGATGAACTCTATTGAATGTGAGAGATGAATGTCAGAAGAGAAACTGGCTGCAATTCTTATGATATCCATTTGGGTGACTATATTTGATATGACTATTATCCTTTAGAATAGAACTGGATTTTTGAGCATCTGCTTAAAGGGGACTTATGAAACATTAAATGCCCTTTAGTCCAGAAGACGAGTTAAACCCTCAGTACAAACAATATGATATAATAGTGGTTTGCACTAATTAGTGGATAGGTTTTTTTCTCTTTGCAATCAGATATGTTATACAATCAATTATGTACTGTTATAACATATTGCTTCTATAACATACTGTATACTCTTGAAAATGTGTAAATGTATTGTTTATCCTTTACTACAGATTGGAAAAATCTGCATAGAAAATTGCAAGCTTGTTGAAGGCGTCAACATTAACTACAGACTGCAAACAGAAAATAACACTCATGCCTTTGCCATTATTCAAGGAAGAGAGAGCACATTTGCTACTCTTATTGTCAATGATTCTGATGCTCTGGCCACCCATGAGAGTAAGGAAATAGTCTGCACTGTATTTGCCACAAACAAGCATCTGAAGGAACCAGTCAGGACACAGATCATTATAGTGTTAGAAGGAACACGTAAGTATTGGTTTCACAATGTGTTGTGTTTTATAAACCAGCAACATTACAGCCTCAACAAACCTTCCAAATAAGTTATGGAAATTACTATATGTATGCCACTCTGCTATATCTTCATTGATGTGCCCCTCACTTGCTAAAACTCATCTTAGAAAAAACAGAATTGATGTTGCCTTGAAATAGACATACGGTATGTCCTACCTTTGTTCTCTCAGTGAAACAGCATATAATTCCAATACACAATATTGCTGTTTTGGAGTAAAATTTAATTCTGCTCTCACCTCCAGTTCCTTACAAATTATTTCTGGCTGCATCTCAACAATATTATAAGAATAAACCACTTTCTAAATCAGGAAATACTAGTCCACTCATTTATAATCTCCTGCCTTGACTACTTTAATCTCCTCCTTATTGACCTGTTGTTCACTGTTTTATCACCTGTACAATCTTTTCAAATTGCAGTTTATAATTAATTCATTGATACTCAACATTTACAGCATCAGTGTCAATGACACTTTGCTTTAAATAAATGGCATCACAACATTCATGATTTAATTAAAAATGTATTAAAGTAGGATGAGGGCATGGTTTAAACTGAAATTAAATTAATCTGAATTAAACTGAATTATACTGAATGTGTTTTCATATACTGCATGCTTTCCACACAGCTATGAAAGATGAAGATAATTGTCCCCATTCATGTTCTGAGAGCAGGCAAAAGTCTGAATGTGAGGAGTGTGGGGGACTGGGCTCCCTTACTGGAAGGTGCCAGTGGAGACAGGGTCATGGAGAAGGTATGGGAAACTTAGTTTTGTTTTAACCCCTTTATGACAGCATACCATGGCAATAGCCACACAAGCCCCAATTAAACTTAGTGGATACATTGGGAGTTGTGCATAATGACCTGTATATTGCTTTGTCTCTAAAGAACATCTGCATGCTTGTAATAAACAGCACATTCACTATAAAATGCAACTATTGCTCCCGTGATGAATGAAAGGGGTGTAAGCATTATAATGCTACTGTACCTTAAACCTTAAAACCTTAAAAAGTGTAAGTAAACCTTGAACCTTAAGAAGTGTAAGTAAAACCAGATCAAGTTAAAAGTGTAAATGTATCCATTAACCTAAACTCTTAAAATAAAATCTTACAATAAAACCAAATGTGCCTAAACCCTTATTCAGAAGTCTAAAATTACTATAATACAAATATAAAGTGAAGCATCCACCAAACCAAATACAATTTAATCTTTGCAAATATTAAAGGCGATCTAAACCTCAAAAAATTAATTTACGCTAATATATTCAGAGTGCTTCTCTGAGCACTGCTTCAGTTTACTCACATTTAGCATTTTCTGCGGTTTCTGGAATCTTTTCATTTTCAAAGTGCTAATATCAGGCTTTTATCTCAACTGAAGGTTAGAAAACATAGGATTAACTGAGTTAAGGAAGTGCATAGAAAGTGCATACATTTAGGGTCACTGAGAGCTGTTGAATCCATATTGGTGGCAAAACAATTCTACCCAGTTTACTGAACGTTTAAGTTTTTTTCAGCAGAACTAAGATATAGTGATGGAAATGATAGTAAACCCCTTCTCCAGAAACCTCAGATTCCAAGAATTCCAGAAAATAGATCCCATACCATTATAATAGAGGTGAGAATTTAAATATTGTGTGTATTTGCTTCAAAAACACAATTACAGTTTATATAAATACACTGCCATGTAGTAATGGAGGCAACCATTTAAGCTGAGTAGGGCAAAAAGGCAAATGTTTACAACAGATCAGCTGTGTAGAATACAATGGATTTAGTCCTTACACAGGAAGATAAGCAGGAATCAAATGCCATTCATGGCTTTCTTCAGAACTACAGAATAAAAACCTATTTCATATAAAATACATAATATGATAAAAAGTGAACAAGAAATAAGAATATTTGTAGGAGATGAATCAAAAGATACAGACTATAAATGTAAAGCAAACATTCTAAAAAAATAAAATATTTTTCACAGTAAATGCTACTGATTTATGACCTTCCTGTAATTCAGACCTTTCTGCATAACAGATTCCCAGATAAGGGTTCTTATACCTGTATATCTTACCAATTGATGAAATGCAGAAATTTCTGAAACAATTTAATGTTTCTTCATTCACATTTCATCATTTCATCATTTATTTTATCATCTTTGACAGGAATCACAACAAACTATTCTACCTGCACGCCTAGTCTTCTGACATGCCCTGATGGAATCTGTGATGCTGTGGAGATGAATGATTCAGCAATATGTCCCCAGGACTGCACTGGTATGGCCATTTTTTTTTAAAAGGCACTTTGGAAATCTCAGCTGAAAATCTGTTTTATCTGATAAGCCAACTATTACAATGTCTTGAAGTTTCCAGAACAATTTAACAATAATAAATAAAATGAAAATGGTATTAATTTAGCAGAGCATTCCAAATGTTGAGTTAATCAAATAGTGAGGACAATAATAGAATATAACATGAATCATAGAAATCTGTTCTTCTCAGCCTGCTGGGTGACATACTGTATATTCTATGAGCAGAAGACATATATATATGTCTTGGTTGACATTGAGAGTCAAAGGTTCGTTATGTCAAGTGACAGTATGAGCACATACAAATACAAGTACAACATAATTTAGCCACTTTCTGGGGAATGTAATAAAAATCGCTAACGGAAAAACTATTCGCAATGCGAAAAGTTATGCCTTTGCGCGAACAAATTTTGCTTTGTGCGAATTTAATATAGCTTTTGCGAGCCCGGAAACTGTTTAGCGACCACTTCCGACAGTGAAGACCGTTTGCGAATTTAATAGTTTGCACCAATGCGCAGTCAATGTAATAAAACTTCTTACTGAAAAAGTCGTTATGTTTGCTCCAAAAGATTACGACACCTTCAAGCACTTCTTATGAGTGCGCAATTAAAATTCGCAATGCACAATTAAAATTCGCAAATTTTTGCAATAACAGTTTCAGGAACAATATTACATTGCGAGATGTGGATTTTTAGTCTTATTGGTGCGAATTGTTTTGCTCTTTGCAACTTTTATTACATTCCCTTGATAGTCTTCACAATAGGACCACTCCTCGACTAATTTCCTCTAATTGTTTACCATCAAATATTTACATTCCTACTCACAGTTAAGTTGCAGACATTTTGCCCCTCGTGTCAAGCACTAAATGCTTGTCTATTGTTTCATGTCAGCTATTCCATTTATAACGCTTTTAGCTGCTAATACTTTAGCTACTATTGCAATTGCACACAGCTAGTAAACAGTTGTCATGTTTTCTTTTTTCTATCCTTTCTTGTTTTTGAGCAGAGATAACTATCATTGGTGGGCATGAAAAAGGACCTCTAAAAGGGATAAAAGCTGGATATGGCACCTGTTTTTGCCTTCTGCCTGATAAATGCTTCTGTGAAAAGAATATTGTTGAAGGTTAGTGATCTATGGACATTTCTTTTTATTGTATTGTTGCCACTTCTGCAGTTGTATTTGTTTATTTATTGTATTATCACTTGTGCAATTTTAAGATCAATGTAAATCTATATATACTGTTTATACATGTGAGAAAAAACACACAACACAGCATACCTTTCCTTCTCTTCTCTAGGACAACTGTGTGATGACACCTGCAAGACTGTGATTGCATGTGGGGTCTTTCTGTCCTTCATAATCTCTGTTCTACTCTCCTCATACTTCATTCATCGATACCATAAAAACTCTCCAAAGCCCCCAATTGCTTCTGCTGAAATGACCTTCCGCCGCCCTGCCCAGTCTTATCCAGTGAGTTACTCTTCAAACAATGCCAGACGCCCATCTCTAGACTCCATGGAGAATCAGATGTCAGTGGATACATTTAAAATACCGGTAAGGTACTAAATAGGAAAATTTAATCAATCTAATTTATTTGTTACAGAAAGGTGTTTTGACTAAATTCAGTACAGCTACTGTATTTACAGTGCTTGTGTAAATAAAGCAAAAACATTAACTCATTAATCCAAACCACTTTGTGTCCCTACACACAGCTTATGGTATATAAAAGCAGGTTTCCTTTATATCCACTTGCCAAAATTATCTGTTGGTCCACATATTCTCAGTTGTTTGTTTGTTTCAAGCATTTTTGCACAAATGTTTGCTGTAAAATGTTACTACTAGTCCAGTGATCCCCATCCAGTGGCATGTTGCTCACCAACCCATTGAATGTTGCTCCTAGTATACTCAAAGCAGGTATTTTTTTTTAATTCCTGGTTTGGAGGCAAGTTTTTGTGGTAAAAAAACCAGGGCTACTGCCAAACACAGCATCCTGTAGGCTGCCAATCAACATACAGTCTACCAAATAACAACTCTTTTTTGGCATCTCAATGGACTTTTTTTAATGCATGTGTTGCTCCCCAACTCTTTTACAATTGAATGATGCTCACAAGCAAAAAAAGCATGGAGACCCCGTGGGGGGGGGTTTACTTTTTTTTTTTTTTTGCATTACTATTATTGAGATTGGCTTTCTAAACATTGTGTCAATTTTTGTTTGTTTTTAAAGGAGGATCCAAAGTGGGAGTTTCCACGTAAAAACCTGGTCTTGGGTAAGACGCTTGGTGAAGGAGAGTTTGGAAAAGTTGTAAAGGCAACTGCATTTAGACTGAAGGGTAAAGCTGGCTACACTACAGTGGCAGTAAAAATGCTGAAAGGTAAGTGCTAAAATATAACCACTGGTGTAAGATGAAGTATGTAAAATGCACTTTTTTCAAGTTGTGTAAAATAAGGTCTAATCAAGGCATAAGAGAATGTAAGTAATAATCTGTAACCCATCTGTTTCCTTAATAGTAACAAAGGGCAGATTTATCAAATAATAAACTGGGAACAGCAGGGCCGTATCTGGGGCTAGGCAGAAGAGGCAACTGACTAGGGCGCAAGGATAAGGGGGCGCTTGCCAAGTACCTTTTAACTGTCTTCTGTCTACTCCTAGACCGTGTTTTCTGCCCTCTGTATCTCTCCCCTCTCCTTCACTCCCCTCCCTCCTCCCTTCTCTGTCACTCCCGTCCCCTCCTTCACTATCCCCTCCCTCCCCTCCTTCACCCTCCTTCACCTTCCCCTCTGATACTACTCCATGGTCAGGGACGTGTGGGCATTGGGGTATCAGACAGGCCAGCCGGGTTGCCTAGGGCACCTGGTCGGCTTGGCACAGCCCTGGGAAACAAGGAAGGTTTTAACAAGTCAACATATATGTCAAATTCATCATATAAATCAAATTAGATAAATCAGTGTGAGAATGTGTGCAACTGCTTCGATTAGTCGAATACAATGCTTTTCAATGGGATGATAGTGTTCAACACTGCTTAATGGTAATATAACCAATCCCAGTCCCTGGCACTTCCTGATGTAAATTGGATGCAGGGAAAGGGCTTGGACACTGGAACAAACCATGATAAATCAACCCCTTAGGCCCTTTTTTGCTGGTGTAAAATTGCCAGCAGAGAAAAGTCAGGAAACCAACTGACAAATGGTATTCCCTCTTGAATGGCTGGCATGAGGTATGCTGACAGAGGGAGGACATTGTCTTGTGGCCTTTTTTAATATAATCTGATACAATGTTTTGGAATGCATGTGATTTGCCAGTCACTACACACATGGGGCAGATAAAGGTCAGTAGAAATGCCACCAGAGAAAACATGATGTATGCCATAGATCTTAATGTTCTCACATTTGGAATCAGATATTTTGAATAAATACAGTGTACCCATGGGAACAGGCATAGGTCATTAGAAACCACTAACTATTTTGGACTTTTGGAGTTTTACTTTATATAACATGTATGTAATTGTAAGAATTTTAGTGACTTCATAATGATAATTTTTATTGCTCCTTAACCTGGCATAAGCGATGTGAATTGTATTTGGTCTCTTTTTCTTGCTTTTTTTGAGACAGTAGGAGCCATTTATTTTGTCCCCCTGCTGCAAGGGTGTAAAATCACACCCCTGTTAGTGTCCATTGTCATTGGACTTAAAACAAGGGCATTACTGATTTTTTTTACACCCTGAACCCATCTGAAGGACAAGCAAGTTAGGAAAAATTAACAGGATGTCTACAGCAGGGCCGCCATTAGAAATCACGGGGCCCCGTACAACAAAATTTTTGGGGCCCCCTGGGCCCCACCCACGCTGACGACCAAGCTGCACCCCATATGCCGCCCACTCCACATCACAGTTAAAAGACCACACAGACATCAGCGCCAAAAAATGTAACCCCCCCCACACAAGTTATAAAAAGTTATTTATGGTCAGGACCCCCTTATAAAAAATTGGGGCCCCCAAAAAATAAAAATGTAAAAAAAAAATGTTTTTTAAAAAAACATTGGTGGCAGGGGCCCCCTTATAAGTTAAAAACAAATTGGGGCCCCAAAAAAAATTTAAGAAAAAAAAGTTTTTTGAAAAAAAAAGAGTGGCAGGGGCCCCCTTACAAGTTAAAAAAAATTGGGGCCCCAAAAATTAAAAAAACAAAAAAAAAACAACAAAAAAAAACGAAAAACATTGGTGGCAAGGGGCCCCTTACAAGTTAAAAAAAAATTGGGGCCCCAAAAAAAATGTTTTACAAAAAGATTGGTGGCAGGGGCCTATAGAATATTAAAATAATACATTGGTGGCCAGGGGATTAAAAAAAAAAAAAATACACAAACTGGTGTTCAGTAGAATTGAACTCATGTCTTCAGTATTTCAACTTCGCCTCCTTTCGTGACTTCCCGTCTTTGCGCCGTTTCAGGACTTCGGCTTCGGCTGTTTTCGTGACTTCGGGTCTTTGCGCCGCTTCAGGACTTCAGCTTCGGCTGTTTTCGTGACTTCGGGTCTTTTCGGCGCTTCGTGACTTCGGGTCTTTTCAGCGCTTCGGGACTTCGGCTTTTTCCGTGACTTCAGGTCTTTCCGGCGCATCGGCTTCGGCTTTTCGGCACTTCCGCATTCGGCAACGCAGAGGGAGGACGTACAGCTCGGGCGCTCGTAAGGGGGGCCCGGAACTTCAAAAAATGCAGCGCTGCCGGGCCCCCCTTCATGCCCGGTACGCTTGTCGCCCCTGTCCCCCCCTGATGGCGGCCCTGGTTTACAGTATGTGCCTCGCCCAACTCACCCTCATGAATACAATGCTGTTGAATGCAGGCAGCTGAATTCATGGGGCAGACTCAGATATTTGTACCATACTTTAAAGAAAACGTATTCTACAAAGTGCAGGGCAGGTTGCAAGAATGCAAAAACATAGGTTGGGCATATTTGGGAAAAAATACGCTCATTTGGTAATCTTATAATTTACAGTAAATAGGATGAATAAAATTCCCTCAAATGCTTTTCTAATTACGTTTGCTTCCTGTATGTAATCATTTCACAGAGAGTGCATCCCAGAGTGAGCTGCGAGATCTTCTGTCAGAGTTCAATCTCTTGAAACAGGTCAATCATCCTCATGTCATCAAACTTTATGGGGCTTGTACACAGGATGGTAAGTATGAGTGCTTACTGCTGCTGTTGAATTATATTTCCTGACCCTGGACAATGCTTGCTTGTGGCCCTCTATTCCATTTAGAACATCTACGGTAAATAAAAATTGCTTATATTATATCCTTTTATGCATTAACATGAGTATGCTGAGAATATTGTTTTTCTGGCCTTAATGCAAAAATAACCTCAACAAATGGGGATTTCACCATTTGTGAGCATCTTTATTTGTTTTCTTTTCCTCATGTTTCCTTGCTTACTTACACTTGAGTGGTAAAAAAAAGTCTTATTTTTTGCCCACATCTAGTAACCCATAGCAACCAGTCATATTTTTAAACAGCTGTCCAGTCAATGTAAACTGATGATTGGTTGCAATAGGCTGCTAGACAAGTAACAAATATAAAACCATTTATTGCATTACCCCCATAGTATCACACTTAACAGGACTTACTGTACAAAAAGATTTCTTGCTAATCTGAGAAAGGTTACATCATGATACTAATACATTGAATTTGTAATAAAAATGTCCTTTTTGTGCAGTACACTACATTGACTTTGACTCTTTGACTATCACTCTCTGTATTTCAAAAGTATTTATATTTGTCCTGTAAATGGATGCCTTACAAACTTGGCATCTTGACAGTTATACAGAGAGAGGTCGTCCTTCAAATAAATTCTAATCTTTCAGCTAAATGGTCACTACGTCAAACCTATGTACAAAATTGTATTCACAACTGTAATATTTATTTTTATGTTTTTCTGTAGGTCCTTTGCATCTCATTGTAGAATATGCAAAGTATGGATCCCTACGCAGTTTTCTAAGGGAAAGTCGCAAAGTAGGGCCTAGCTCTTTGGGAGGAGATTCAAATCGTAACTCCAGCTACCTGGATAACCCAGATGAAAGGGCACTTACAATGGGGGATCTAATTTCATTTGCTTGGCAGATATCCAGGGGAATGCAGTATCTTGCAGAAATGAAGGTGAGTACTACACATGGTAGCAATGTATTTTTGGTATTGTCCTTGAAACATGCAGGCTTGGCTAAAATTATATTAGTTTTGATTGCAAACAGCATTATGGGTTATTTTATTTTCCTATAATTTTATGCCCATTACGTTTTTAGCACTTGATGCACTTGGAATTATAGACTATGACATTTAGTTACATTTTGCCATCTGTGAATGCACTTTGTCATTGTCATGAGTAGGTAGAGGATGTTTTAAAGGGGATAAAAACAGTTTGTCTTTTGTGCACATAAAAGTTCATCAAATATAAGTTTATTAAACCATCATAGGTATCTAGAGACTCATATGTCACAGAGAAAAACATTTTATATTACCGTACATTTAAACATTTTTGGGTTTATTTTATTTATTTTCTCATATTTTACCAGAATCAAACTCGCCCTAACTCCCATCCAGAAATATGGCTTATTTACTAATATTTCAGGTCCAAAACAATGGAATTGAAAAGAATCTAGAGTTTTTCAAGATTACAAACAAAAAACTTTGAGTTTCAATTAGAATCGTACAACTTTATCAAATTGCCCCTCAAAAAACTACAGTTTATTGAATTTTTGAGCGAAAACCAGCATCAAACACCGTATAACTCCCAAAATTTGTGGGGGTTTAAACATCTTTAAATGGTTAAAAGGACAGCAATCATTGATTTTACATTGATTCAACAGTTTCTATATGGAGAATTTTCGGATACAGATTTTTAACAGCTTCTGGGCAAAAATCTAATTTTTGTGAGTGTGAGTTATTTTCACTAAAAAGACTAGAAAAAATGAGTTTTAGATATAATACACAGAATGAAAGATATGAGGGAAATGGAATATATGACAGCAAATATTAGAGGTTGTAGAGACAATTGGGAGAAGCTCTGGTCTAATTGGAACAATTATATAAATTCCACACAAAGGCCTAGAGATAACACTCTGATATCTCACTCTAAGGGCAATCTCCCTCCCCTCTCCCGGTTACAAGTTTGGTAATTGTTTAAGCAATATAATGTAACTCTTTGTTGAACAATGTAATAGGTATAAGATGTGTATCTATAACCAGGCTTCACTTTCATATTATAGTTCAAAGCTTATAATATGTTAATATCTAAGCTGAACTGCAGTCTGTAATACTGAATATCAATGCAATATACTTGTGACTGTTTTTTCTCTTTATATGCCTAAAAAAAAACAAATAAATAATTTTAAGTTACAAAAAAAAACAAAAAACGAGTTTTACTAAATAACCCCCTTTCTATTTTACACCAGTGGTCAGTGTGTGTAGGTTTTCAACTGTTATTACATTTACCCATAATTTTACTGGTGCTGTTTTTGGCCACCCTTGCCCTATGACCTGGTCTATAGACACTCCAAGTAACTGTCATTGGCTTCTTAGGCCAAATTGCCTACAAAAACAGGAACACTAATGAATACACATAAGCATACCTGTTTTATTGTGGACACTTTTTTTTTTTTTTTAAATTTCTTTTTAAAGTAGAATTGGCCAAAATGGTTTATTGGTGTCTCTTTTAGAAAATGTCACAGTATTACCTTACAGTTATTGGCTCATGGAGTATTTAGGGGCTGATTCGCAAATGATTGTTACGAATCACAATTGATTAGGAATGAAAAATAACAATCATTAGGAGATCATATGTATTTTGTATTTATGTAATTAATCCAATTAATAGACATTCACAATAGTTAATGTGTGCTAATGATAAGAGAATGTACTGAGTTTAGATATGAGGTGGAAGCAACATGATTAATGTTGTTTCACTTAAAGTAGACTGTAATTAAACTGACAATAGAAATGTATGTTCCATATGTTTCAAGTTGCTACTAGTATGCTACAGTAAATACTGTTCACTTTTACTTTATCATTTATACAAATATTTATCTTTTTTATATTCCTTCTTCTTGCTCAAGCTTGTCCATCGAGACTTGGCGGCCCGAAATGTGTTGGTCGCAGAAGGACGCAAAATGAAAATATCAGATTTTGGTCTTTCCAGAGATGTTTATGAAGAAGATTCCTATGTAAAGAGAAGCAAGGTATTATTTTACAGCTTAGTAAAAAAAAGTGAAACAAAGAGTAATAAGCTATCTAGCATATTTGGAGATATACACTGAATAATACAGGTACCTGTTATCCAGAATGCTCGGGACCTGGGGCTTTCTGCATAACAGACCTTTCTGCACTTTGGACCTTCATACCTTAAGTCTACTAGAAAATCATGCAAACATTAAATAAACCCAAATAGGTTCTGCTTCCAACAAGGATTAATTATATCTTAGTTTGGATCAAATACGAGGTACTGTTTTATTATTACAGAGAAAAGAAATCATGTAAACAAATTTAGATTATTTGGATAAAATGGAGTCTATGGGAGATTGCCTTTCCGTAATTCAGAGCATTCTGGATAAAGGGTTTCCGGATAATGGACCCCATACCTGTACTAGTAGTAGAACTGAAAAAAGATGTTCAGATAATTGATGTCTTCTTGGAAGAGTAGGGTACGACTATGGGATCACTTATCTGGAAACCCGATTTCTAGAAAGCTCAGAATTGTGGGAAGGTCACCTCCATTTTAAATAATATTAAAACATAATAATTAAAACATTTTAAAAAGCCATTTTTCCTCTGTGATAAGAAAACAGTAGATTGTCCTTGATCCCAACTGAAATATAATTAATCTTTATGAGAGGGTTTTTTTTTAATGATTTTAGTAGACTTAAGTTATGGAAATCCAAATTACAGAAAGATCCATTATCAGGAAATCTCGTATCTGAAAAACTCAAGCATTCTAGATAACAGTTCCTTAGACCTGTATATATTTCAGGTATGTTCCTACATTTAATTCAACTGAACAAATTCTGAATATGGAAACATTATACAGTTGGAAACCAATGAAAAAAACAGATATCAGCTTTTTGCCCAATACTTTACATAATCATCATCCTTATTTCCTGCTCAGAAGAATAGGTTGTCCTATTCGTAACATTGTTTCCTAGTTGACAAGTACGATTGCACTGAAAAATAACATTTTAAACAATAAAAAAGTGTCATGCAATTTTTTGGTACCTATTGCTCCATGAAACACCCTTTCAGGTATGCAAGCATTGCTCTCAGGGTACACCAGCCCCAGAGTCTGAAAAACAATAAAGCTAGAGCAGAACAGAACTGACTCTTACTGACAATGTAGAATATTTTTTCCAGATTTCATTTGTCTGGGGAGCTCATAAAAGTCTAGAAGGACACAGCTAGCATACAAATAAACATAAAAGTATTAATGCAGTTACATAATATTTGCTCCATGTTGAAGAATGGCTACGGACACAAAGATTTGATTGGGGGTAGATAAGCATATATTGTAGTAGAGTGTAAACTGGAATCAATAATTGGTAGTACAGTCTAAACAGGAGGAGGAGCAGCAGATGGCCCAAAATTTAAAGATTAGGAAAAGTGAAGCTGGCAAAGCAAGTAAGTGATCACCCCAAATCTCACTGGGTTTCTAGGAGTATCCACAATTGTAAAAAATGCATTATTTTCCAGTTATCCTAACTGGCATTGAGACTGCACCTCTGGGCCAGCCCTACAGTTTTGGACAAACTGCCCTCCAAGCAGCAGCCATATGGAGTATAATTTATGTCCCTAAATCTCTTCCTGTACTTACCTTTTTGGTGCTGGGCTGCTTGGTTCTCCTCTCACATGATACTGGGCATGTTTACAGAAGAATATGGGCATTATCACCAGATACAAGAAACAAAGGAGGTGGAGGTATGCCAGACCAGGAGCATTTAAAAGACAGTATGTGCTGGGAAGCATAACGTGCGCAGTTCAGGACAGCTGTAACCCGGTACAGATCTCTGCATAATATAAATAAAAGAAAATCCTTATTTACCAAAGGATTTTGTTTTTTAACAAAGCAGTTGCAGCAGGGCTTATTCAAGTTTTTCGATATACACAATCTTACTTTTTACTTTTACTTTTTTTTTTTTTTACATTTTATCATGGCAAAGTAAACGATAATGCTCACACTGCATATTAAGAAAATTGTTTCCTATTTTTACTGTATTTCACGGAGTATTAAATACTTTGCTAAAATATTTAGAAAATAGGCATCAAAATAAATTAATGCAAGCATAATTAGTCTAATTTTCACAGTTCATATCTGCTATTTTTAATATAGCATGTTCTGCTCTGATTACTTACTTCTAAGAACACAATAGCTTCACAGTGCTGTGTATGAGCAGCAACCATTATGAAAGAAAATGGAAAATGAGTGCAGTTTTGTTCACTTATAGCAAGATGTATGCAAAGATCTCACTTTGCTTCCGGCTTTACTGAATATTTATTTATCTGTTTCCATTTAAGGGTAGAATTCCTGTAAAATGGATGGCTATAGAATCCCTGTTTGATCACATCTATACAACACAAAGTGACGTGTAAGTAAACTATAACAGCTATTTTCGAATGATTTCTTACTGATGTGTGGGTGTACCATTTATTTTGTACTCTGTGAAAATGACACATGATTCATAGATTCATGGTGAGACTTTTACATTTTAAGTATTTAAGGCTGGGAATTAGCTATGCTGGGGAGTTTAAGTGTAATTTAAAGCAGTTGGTACCTATAGTTGGCACCCTTTGTCAATGGAAAATAATTTCAATCCCAAACCTCCAAGTCAGTAATCTACAATTATATTGCATTAACATTAAAAAATGCATTTTATTTTTGAATATTTGTAAAATCGATAAAGTTTTTAGTTGCTAAAACTAGCTGTAAAACACCTGGAAATTCCAGATGAGTGCCAAAAAAAAACATTGAGCATTTATTTTTTATTATGAAATAATAATAATGTTTAATAACCATATATTTTTAATCTTTTGATTTTACAAACTATTTTTGTATTTTAAAAGAAGTCACCTGTCAAGTGTAAATTAAAACTATTTCCTTTGAACCAAATGCAGCTAATAAAAAACAAGTTTTTTGGGTTAATGTATATACAATATTTAATGTAATATAGGTTAATTGGTTTAATGGTATAGGTTAAGGTTAAGGTTAATATATATTTGTCTGAATTCATAAACATACTGTTGGTGCTTTCCTGTTGAATTTCAGATTATCCTGCCAACCCTAATATAAGACAGTATCATTTAATGAAGTTAATAAAGTCATTCTGTTTTGTAGTTGATAAAAGCCCGGCATGGAAATACTGTAGCTCGCTGTTTCCTTATCAAATTTATTTAATGTCAGATTACTTTCGTAATAAGCCTTTGATAAATTAAGAATTTGTATATTTAGAAGATTTCTTTAATTAAAAATGTACCATTATCTATTATGTTTGATGCATTAAGATTTATTGAGAGAAGAAAATGTATTTTCCATTTGAAAGACAAGTTCAAGAATTTGAACCCATAGTACCCTGAAGCACTTTTATGCCAAATGATAATCGATTGAATTAAAAAAGATGAACATTGAATAAAAAGAACCCACTTATCTCTTTTTAATTGTAGTAGGTAGTATGTGCTATATTTTCCATATATTTTACAGCTTTAAAATGTTTTTAATTAATGCTGCACTATTTTCTGAACAATACATACATAAAAGTAGGTAGGGCATAGACCGTTCTTGTGTATATGACAAAATGGTTTACTGATCTATTGATTAGGAGGATGAAAATATAAATCAAATCTTTTTTCCATTTTTTTAATGATTAATTTTTAATAACCTGCTGCTGTAACAATTAAAAATTGTAAATTTAGTAAAAATTTCAAAAATGAGGAGTTTTACAAACTCATTGTGTCCATCTTTTGGTTAGCTACCTCCTTAGCACAATATAAGGTTACAAATAGGTGAAAATATAGTTGAGAGCATCATTACACCATAAGACTAAAATAAATCATCACCATTATGTAAACCTTTGCCATATTCTTTGTTAATTTGCCTTCCCACCCCATAGGGCCTAACCACATAGTTTAGGAACCACTGTAGAAAAACAATTCAACTTTTTGTGTTTGAACAAGATAACTCTAGCGTATAAGTTTAGTAGAACTTTCCAGTGAATACCAGGTATTCACTCACTAACAAAAGAGATTATGTATTAGGATATATACTTGATTAAACATAAAGCTGAATTCCACAGCTATTTAAAAGTTTTTACACTGTCTAACTGAATAATTTTCAAAAATATACCCAACATTTAGAACTTAAAACTTTGTGGCAGAAGGACAATAAAACCAGGTTGGGCCAGTTTACTGATCTTTTAATGGATTCTAAACGCAAAAATATTGTTTATGAATATTATATGAGTAACCACATAAGTGTCTGAAAGATGCTCAGTTAAATATTTATTGTTAGTAAAGCCAAGAAAGCATTCTAGCATATTCGCCTCAGTTCACTTTATCATGTTCTTACTACTATAATATCACAATGATACACCCATCATGTCTGACGTTTAGCATTATTTACTTAACATATTACATCTGCTGAGTGTGCACTGTCTTGTCCTGTCCCTGCACTATGCTGTCCTGTCTTGCAGGAGTTGCATATTTTTGCACTTGCACTTTTTGTCTGTTGTCCGGTACATCTATGTTGTGTGTAGCACCATGGTCCTAGAGAAACGTTGTTTTGTTTCACTGTGTACTGTACAAACTTATATGGTTGAAATGACAATAAACTCACTCTTGACTCTTGGCATTGGTGTTTCTACCCACTCATGTTTATAGAGCTACTGTATATCATCAGATTTATTATTTCTCATCCCAGAAAAATGTATGATGGTTTCCAGGAAAAAAAGTACTGTAATAAATAAGTCTGTACAGCCAGTGTAGTGTATACCAATAATTGTAGAACAGTCTGGCTATAATTCTTTCCTAACAGATTGTTTTCTTACAATGCTTTTGAATTTGCAATACGTTGTTAAGAATAGACTGTATCTTCTCTGTCCTTGTTTTTGCTAGGTGGTCGTTTGGAGTGCTCCTGTGGGAGATTGTTACCTTGGGAGGAAATCCATATCCGGGTATTGCTCCAGAGAGGCTCTTTAATCTCCTAAAAACAGGCTATAGAATGGAAAAACCAGAGAACTGCAGCGATGAAATGTAAGCAAAGCTTTTATTTGTTTAATTAAAATGTTTACATTTTCATAGATATTAACACCAAATATAACACTATGTCAGCCCAGTTGCTTTAAAGGGGATGTAAAGGCAAAAAAACAAAATCCAATTTTTACTTTCTTTAATGAAAAAAAAATCTCCACTATATTTTAATTAAAAAATGTGTACCACTTCATCATCATCATCATAAACCTAACTGTATGCAGTGCAATTCCCCCTTTGTTTTACTTGCGCTGACGGCTGTGGATAGGAAACTTCAGAAGGTCCCTAACTGCTCTGCAGGGAAATGATCATACCTCCCACCTTACTTCCCAGAACTTGAGCAGCTTTGTTTGTTTCCCTATAAAGCAGCGGGCGACTGTGTATAAATTGTTATCCACAGACCAAGTGCAGACTGTATATTCTGATTATAAATCAGTTTTGTGTATCTTATTATTTGACATGTGCTGTTAATTTATGACTATCCCTAAGCTTAACCTCCCAACAGCAGCACAGACCACACTGAGTATGTGCATGGTCTTGGTCTTGAAAAGATGTTTAACAAAGTTACAAGATGATGACCCCATGCAGCCAACTTTGAAAGCATAAATCATTTGTTTAATTAGGCTTTTGGTGCAGTACGTTCATGTTTATGTTAAGCATACAAAATACAACATTTCTAGAATTATTCTATTTTAGGCTTTAGTTCCCCTTTAAGTGGAAATGCTTTATAATAATTAGGGATACAATGCATATGCATGAATCACATATATTTATCTGTGTTTGTATGCAATACCAAATAATAATTCTCACTTTTTTTTTTACATAAACTTCTTTTTCACTTTTACCCTATGATGTCCACAGCGCATTGTATGTTTTTAAACATGCATTGTAAACTCTGGTCATTTTACATTTCAGTAGTAAAACTTTGAAAATAGTAATTATTATTATAATTGTAACATTGCACCTTGTCAAAATAAACTGATCATTTATCTCCACATTTACAGGTACAATCTTATGCTTAAGTGCTGGAAACAAGAGCCAGAAAAGAGACAAACATTTGGCGAAATCAGTAAGGAACTGGAGAAGATGATGGTGAAAAGCAGGGTAAGTTGCTACTGCAGTATTACGCCACCAGAAGAAGAGACATACTATATTTTAAAGTGTCTACAGCTGGATAGTGGCGAGAATGCCACAGCATGTAAGTTATAGCAATAGCAACAAATCTCCAATTACAGTTTAAATAATTTACTTTTTAAACAAGCTGCTTTATGTCCTCTGCTGAAAACAATGTTGTCCCAATAAAACTTTTTAAAAATGAAAAAAAAAAAAAAAAAAAACAATGTTGTCTCTCAGAAAGTAGCTGTAAAACCTTTTTAGTTTAACCCCCACTTAAAAGTCCAACCTTTAGTTAGGCCGCACCCTGGCTTATAAAATGAGTACAGAAATTGGAAAATATACTATATGGGGCCCATTTACTAAGTTCGAGTGAAGGAATAGAATAAAAAAAAATGTGGATTTTGAATGTTTTTTTTGGCTACTTCGACCATCGAATTGGCTACTTCGACCTTCAACTACGACTTCGAATCGAACGATTCGAACTAAAAATCATTTGAATATTCGACCATTCGATAGTCGAAGTACTGTCTCTTTAAAAAAAACTTCAACCCCCTAGTTAACCACCTAAAACCTACCGAAGTCAATGTTAGCCTATGGGGCAGGTCGTTTGATCGATAGTTTGATTGATATTCGAAGTCGAAGGATTTCCATTCGGCAGACAAATAACGTGGATTAATTAACCCTCGATATTCGACCATAAGTAAATTTGCCCCTAAGTGTATTTGTCAAGTGTATCAGCTAGAGTTTCAAGAATATCAAGGACAGAAATACATATTCATGACAATTATCTCCATAACTTCATTCCAGTTTCTGACTTTTGGGTATAAGAGCAAATGGCCATTCTCCCCATTTTTCACCCTAACTGAGCCCCCTACCACTGCTCCAAGCACCAAAGCCACCCCCCGGGAACCGCTGCCCTCAGCTTTATTTTTTTGCATGCACTGACAGATTATGTAAGTGAATAGGGAATTAGAGGGGAATTTGCCTATGATGTAAGTTTTTTTTTATTTTGACTGTAATATACAGGTATGGTATCTGTTAGCTGGAAACCCATTCAAAGTTCCAAATTACATAAAGGCCATTGCCCAAAAGACTTAATTTTATCCAAATAATCAATTTTTAAGAATAATTTCCTTTTTCTCTGTAATAATAAAACAGTACCTTATACAGGTAGTGTACCTGTTGCCCAGAATGTTTCAGACCTTGGATTCTCCAGATAATGGATCTTTATGTAATTTGGATCTTCATACCTTCATTTTACTAGAAAATCATGTAAACATTAAATAATGCCAAATAGGCTGGTTTTGCTTCCAAAGTGAAAAGGGAAATCATTTTTAAAAATTTTGATTATTTGGATAAAATTAAGTCTTTGGGCAATGGCCTTTATGTAATTTGGAACTTTCTGGATAATGGGTTTCCAGCTAACAGATACCATACCTGTATATTACAGTCAAAATAAAAAAAAAAACTTACATCATAGGCAAATTCCCCTCTAATTCCCTATTCACTTACATAATCTGTCAGTGCATGCAAAAAAATAAAGCTTAGGGCAGCGGTTCCCGGGGGTGGCTTTGCAAATTAAGGAAAAATCTGTTAACCAGAGTCCCAGGTCCTGGGCATTCTCAATAACAAGTCCCATACCAGCATCTACATGCACACAGTAGCAGTTGAATTTGATGGCAAATACACTGAGACTATAAAGGCTATAATCACTGTATTATCCTAAAACACGTCAGAAATAAACATTGCAATGCTCTACTATTGCTTAATGTTGATTTCCTTCAACCTCAATTTACTAAAAGCAGCTCCAGTAACAGAATGCTTGACATTGTTGTATATTTATTGTGCATATATAATATTTAATATAATATTTATTGAGCTATATAATAAAACAGTTATTTCCTTGTGTCATTAATTTGTGCCTGAAAGACAGGTGTATTTGCCTTATATTCAATAGAGAGTCTAAGGGGCAAATTCACTGGTGTCTTTTCCTTTTTTAAGGAAGATAGGCTGAAAAAGAATGTACATTTTTTGGGGGTGCCCTCTGGCACCTAAACTATACAGTGGACACATGTATAGGGCAAAATAACAACTCTATTTGATTTTATGAAGCTTTCCCAGGCTTGTGTAGTGTAATGTATATGCTGCAACATATACGTCCATTGTACTTTAACTTGGCGTCGTATGCAAATTAGGCATTGCTAGCGTAACTTCGATTTGCTTGATGAATTGACGCTAGCACAACTTCGCTACCATTCGCCTCCCTGAGCGCAACTTCACATTTTAGTGAATTTGCATAGTGCTGGCGAAACTCCGCCTGGCGAAGTGCGGCGGAGTGTGGCGAAACTGTTGCCGTCGCAACTTCGAATCTTAGTGAATTTGCCCCAAAAACTACAGTGTATATTGGCCAGACTCTGTTGGTGACATTTACTATGCCTAAGGCAGAACTGTACTCTAAGTAGCATCCCTCAGTACTTATTTACAGAGCAGTTTCGCTCACGGGAATAGCTGTGCTGTGCACAATGATCAGGGTCTGGTGGAAGGATCTTACTTGCCACCCTCCACCCAGCCATATATATATAGGGATATTCAGGGTGGTAGCTGCATTCCACTTTGCTTTAAAATGGAGCATAGACACCAGTAGCAATTTGTCAAGGTTAAAATGTTATGTTGTTAGTACACCTTTTTTTGCATTTCGGACACTGCCTTTTAGTAAATGACCTCTTGCACCTGGTTAATGATACATTAATGATAATTGATACTTAACAGGGTTTTAAAACAAATCCTCCCTGTTTGTTTTTTGAATTTCCCTCTTCCCATCATACCAGGGGCCTGCATTATTTGATATTCCAGAAGAAATTGGCATGCTTTAACTGTATATATCCTCTTCTTTATATTTTACCAGGATTATTTGGACTTGGCTGCATCCACTCCTGCTGACTCCTTACTGTATGACGATGGTCTTTCTGAAGAGGAGACCCCTCTGGTGGACTGCAATAATGCCCCACTTCCTCGAACTCTCCCTTCTACCTGGATAGAAAACAAACTCTATGGTAGAATCTCCCATGCGTTTACTAGATTCTAGCTTTTGTCTAGTAACAAGTGTGATTTCTTTTTGCGTGCCTCTTGCAATCTGTTTCTCTCCCCAGGGGCTTGTGTCTGAATGAAATCAATGAGACTCTGCTTGAAAAGCTGTTTTATTTTATTTTTTAAGATATATTTTTTTATTCTTTTGCATATTTAAATGGCAGCATTTGCAGATGTTTGCAGCTGTTCAAAAGAAGCAAACATAAAAGAAAATATTAATAACAATGTATGTACATGTATACAAAACTTTAAACCAAAAATCATTTCAACTATATACTATAGCCAAGGAACCAAGCTCATGGAAAACTTTATTGCTATTCTTAACAACTTAATGCTATCTTTTAGCATGAGCAGGATCACTTAACACGCACCAACACACACACACATATATATATATAAAAATCTATAAATCCAAAAGGTAAGGTGCACACTGGGATCCTTTGTACAATTTAAAATATACGTTTTATTAAATACATGTTAAAAGACCCTTTTAACGTGTACTTAGTAAAACGTATGTATTTAATTATACAAAGGATCCCAGTGTTAGGGATGTAGCGAACTGTTCGTCGGCGAACTAGTTCGCGCGAACTTCGACTGTTCGCGTCCGCCGCAAGTTCGCGAACGTCGCGCGACGTTCGCCAATAGGCGTTCGCGTCAAAATAGTTCGACCATTCGACCATTCGATCGCTAAAATCGAACGATTTTCGTTCGATTCGAACGATCGAAACCATTGGATTGAATGAAATCATTCGATCCAATGGCTTCGATCGTTCGATTCGAACGAAAATCGTTCGATCGAACGATTAAAATCCTTCGATCGTTCGAATCAAACGATTTTCGGATGTTCGAAGTTCGCAAACTGTTCGCGAACTGTTCGCATTTTTTGCTGGTGTTCGCGAACGGCGTTCGCGAACACATTGTCGGCGGTTCGCTACATCCCTACCCAGTGTGCATCTTACCTTTTGGATTTTTGTATGCAGCTTTAATTGGTGGCACCTGGGTCAATTTTTATTGGAGTAGTGGTGTGCTGAACTACTTGGACTGTATTGCATAAGATTATTTTTATTTGTAGCAATCTACCTATATTGGGTGCAGAGAAAAATGCAGCACTCATTAAAATGAAAAGCTTATTTTCTTTGCTAAGACACAGGGTCAATAGCATTATGGAGCTGCTACTACATGAACACACACACTCAAGCACCAGGACTGTTGCATAACAGGGACTGCTTGCTTATCTATACAAACACTTAGCATGCGAATCCCCAGTTAAGCAACTATTTTTTTGTCTTCTGTTTAAAAGGCTGTTTGCGCCTACTTATAAATACACACATGCGAAACGAGAAACAAATTTAGGCCATTGCAAGACAAAAAATTAGAATTTTCCAATATGTTTAAAAGCATTAAACACAAACATATACAGAACCACACAAAAACACACAGTTTTACACGCAGTGATCAGTTTGAATGGTAGCCAGTGATGTCATAAGGTAAAGTTAAAGGAACAGTAACACCAAAAAATGTAAGTATTTTAAAGTAATGGAAATATCATGTACTGTTGCCCTGCACTGGTAAAACTGATCTGTTTGCTTCAGAAACACCACAATTGTACATAAACAAGCTGCTGTGGAGCAATGGCGGAAATTTAAAAATGGCTATATGGCATAGGTTAACTAATGGATAACAGATAACACCATTAGACAGACAGAGCTTATTTGCTATCTGCTGTGTAACCTGAGCCTTTTCTCCTTTGAATGACTGCCCCATTGCTACACAGCAGCTTATTTATATAAACAATAGTAGTGTTTCTGAAGCAAACACACCAGTTTTACCAGTGCAGGGTAACACTGCATTATATTTTCATTACTTTAAAACACTTTTATTTTTTGATGTTACTGTTCCTTTAAAATTGCTTCAGGAAGGATAGGAAGCCGCTAATATTTCCATAGCTCTGTTTTGCACCTCATAGTTTCATTCTGTTGGTTTGCAGTAGATATCAAAGCACTGATACCAACTATTTTCCTTCAAGACAAGCATAGTAATAATCAATTAATCGTAATTAAAAGTTGAAACCAGTTCAGACTGTTTTAGAAATCCCATAGTTATATATATAGAACATGGGTGAGTTTTTACTTATTAAGCTCTAAAGTCACATTTTGATAAGACTGCCTCTACGTTCCTTACATTTTAAGGTTATGAATACGACCAGTGAAAAGAACTAGCTGCACCACAAAGGAATAATCTACAGGAAAAATTGTGGTTTAAGATGTCTGTAATTGTGGCTTATGTACAGCATCAGATTTTCTGAAGAGTTATATAAATTAATATATGGATACATTGATTGCCCAGTCCCGACTTCTTAAATCTACCTTTAAAGTTTTGTTTTGTATATCTTGGGCTATATATCATTAAAGTTTTATTCATGTGTAAATTTTGTTTTAGTAGGAATGGGCTTTTCAAGCCCCTGAAGGTGTTTCATGCACTAGAGTTTAAATATCATAGGTCTTAATTTAAACTAGTGGATTTTTAAATTTAGTGGATTGGTCTTACAGTATATATATATACGTAATTCTTACTAAGATGCAAGGAGCAGGGATATATGTGGATACAGGCAGTTCCAAGCATGTATGCTAATATAAAATCTACTGAAAAAACATGTCATTGGAACTGTATTTATTTAAAACATTTTTGAATGTCTTATTTAAGCTTCAAATGCCAAATTGATTAAATTGATATTTGAAAATCCACAAGACTCTTAATTGGAAATCAGAAAATGCAACAGCGAAGAAATGCATCCTACCATGCTGTATCTTAATGTGAATTCAAATGGCCTAATCTTGAAAGTAAACATCACAATGCTTCCATTTGATGCTGTCATCAATTGATCATACTTTATGAGCATAGTTTATTGGGTTCTAGTCAGAAGACCAGCTCAGAAAAACAGTTGTAACTATGTTACAGACTAACATGGCCAGTAGCTTAAAGAAACATTAACACCAAAAAAATGGAAATGTTTTCAAGGAATGACAATATAATATACTGTTGCCCTGCACTGGTAAAACTGATGTGTTTGCTTCAAAAACAACTATACTTATATAAACAAGCTGCTGTATCGCCATTGGGCCACCATCCAAGCACAAAATACACAGTGGATAACAGATTGTTTACTATAGTGCTTATTTGTTATTGGCTGCACCTTTTTTTATATAAACAATTGCAGAGTTTCTGCAGCAAACATACAAGTTGTAGGGCAACAGTATAGTATATTGTCATTCCTTTAAAGAACTGTTCTTTTATTATTTTCTAAAACAAACTCCCTAATTTTAAAACCTTATACCGAAATCTTAAACCACCCAAACAGAAATGCTGAAATGAAAATTATCACAAACCATAAGTCCCTACATGTAATGCTGATACAGTATAGTTTTAATTATATTAATGGGCAATGCCTCAGCTGTAGCAATTATGCAGAGAAGATGTGTTCTCCATCCCCATATGTATTATGGGCTTAGGGACCAACTTGATAATTGGTTGCCATAAGTCAGTGTTTTCCAACTTATTACATATAGTGGTGGGCTGATTATTTCTCATATAACATGCATAATTAAATTATGTCATACAGTGAAGTCTATAGAGCCTTTCAGCAGACTGGGGATCATAAAAATGATTTAACGTTAGACGCCCAACCTGTGGGTCTATAGTTGGACAGCCCTGCCACAGGTAACTCGACAAGTAGCAAACTGCGCACCTTCTATTTTGTGTGCCCTGGTTATCAGTCTGAGTTTAAAGGAAAATTGAGAAACTCAACTTATAAATGTGTTTCAGTTATTTTTAAAGGAGTTCTATAACCCTTGTTCCACTCTCTGAACACGCTCTTTACCTGTTAGTTTGCTCACAAAAAAAATCATTGTTTTTGAAAATTTTTGAGCTAAACAGAGCAAACAGTGAAACTAAAATTGCTCCCTGTTTGGCCTTTGCATGGTAAAAGATTACCAGATCATAACTATACAGAACTCCTTGATGCACGGGGTTTAGCTGTGCAGTGGTAATCTGATTATCTACTTTATGAAGACCAAACAAGTCTCTTGAGATTCATTGTTCCCTGTATAGCTCAAGAAATACCACAAACATGAATTGTTTCATGATTTAAACAACAGAGCCTTATTTATTGAACTTGTGTTGAAAAATAGAGTATTCCTTCCCTTAAATAAACACTGCTTCTCATCTCAACTAACAGTGAATAAATCCTTCCACACAGTGTTCTCAATTTTATAATTTTAAAAGTTTATATAAAGTCATAGGTAATTACAGAGTATATATAAACTTGAGACTAGATAAATTCATGGTCTTTAGCTCTTAGAGGCTCATTTACATTGAGTCCTGGCATGTTAGATTTGTGAGTTGAGTGCATTGATAAATTCAAACTATTGAAAGGATGAAGGTGGGGGCACATTTATTAATATAACACATTTGCCATAACAGAGATATTACGATTACAAGTATTTTAACCTGGGAAAAGCCTCAGTGTGTGCTATTAGAGTAGGCATGCATTTTACATTGTGAATATCCCTGAAACATGATTTAAGCACTTTTGCATACTCTACAGTATATTGTCTTTTCAGTTGTCAGTCTCTGGTATATGTCTTACTTTAGTGATTACACAAGACAGTAAGCATAGTTCTTGCCAAAACTCCTTCTACCTGTTTTTTGTATGATTTTCCACTATTGTACAGTGAAAAAAATGCCTGGGATTTTCCATTATTCTGTGTTTCAAATTTATACAATATAAGGGGAAACATGTTTCAAAATTAAAGTTGCTTCTCAAGATTTATCATTATTGTAATTATCAATTTGTTTACATTTTCCAACAAAATAAGACTGAGCTAAGTTGATGCTGAAGAGGCCAGCAATACAAAAAGGTGGTGGACTTCCTCTTAGTATATCCTGGTTAACTTCAAACCTAAATTCTAAATGTCCCTAAATTAGGTATAGTAACTGTCAGAAGAAGATTTCCCATCAGATGATGTCCTTATTCAATATAGTAAAAACTCCCTAACATCATCTTTATCTAAGAGTTACATATAAATATGTTAGAGTAATATCTGCATGCAGTGCCAGCCCTTCCCTACGCTCCTCTAGTATTCTTGTTGTTTGTCTCTGTAGCAACATCAAAGGCTTGTCTTTTTACATCAAAGGGAGTTTTGCCAAGGGCCTTACTGTCTGCACGTGAAGCTTTTACTATATATTTTTAAATTCTTCAGTGCAGAACAAATTATCTCTTTTCATTTTTAGGCATGTCCTATCCGAACTGGTCTGAAGAAAGCCCTGTTCCAATCCCGAGATTCGATGCCAATAAGTCTGTTTTTTCAAGATATGCCAATGACTGTGTTTATGCTAATTGGATGATTCCACCCTCAACGGCAAAATTTATGGAGAAGTTTGATAGCTAAAATGCATTTTTGTCCCCAGAAGGTAACAATAATTATTGGGGGAGAAATGAAAACACGCAAAGGAATGAATGGAAAGTCCATTGGCTGGTTGTTTGTGCCAGTGAAGTGGTTAAATCAACGTTGCTTTTGTGTGTCAATTTGCGCCAATTTTTCTTGGCTTGATCTATCTCAAACTGCTGGAGGGGGCTGCCTCAACTTTCTTCAACATACAATATGTTGCCACCCCTGCAGTAGTGGAAGGGGTCTGTCTAATTTCTCTAAAGCATATCAAATCTGTAATCCAAAACTCAGTAGAAACTTTTGTATATGCTGTTGTTGCACAAATACTATGTATTCAGTACACTCTTGTACATGTTGCTGTAAAAAAAAGTCTACTTTTTCCCTTTAAATCAAGTGTTAATTTAAAATTTTATTTTGAGATGTACATTGTCTTCTTATTGTTAAATGATTATTTTGGAACAGTTAGCAGCAGAGACGATAATTCTGCATACAATATTTGTTAGGATTCCCAAAATTGTGCATATTTGTATACAGATATTACTGTTATATATTAAATCTGCCTCCTTTCATTAAGTAATGCATCAGACTCACACTCTCCAAAACGTGTTACAATGAATGCTTACTGTAACTATTAGAAAGGACAAAGAGGTAGAACTAAACTGACCTTGCTCAGTCAAGGGAAATACTCTCTTTAGGGAAACTAACCAAGCAATGTCATATATGACTACAATTTAATGAGTATATAGACCATGGTTTCTTATCCGATTTCTGCATCTGATTTTATTTGTTATTTTCAATTATAACTAGCAATTTAATTGTATTTAAGAGGATCAAGAGGACCTACCCTAAACAGCATGGGGACCCATATTAAGTCCCGATTCAAATGAGTTTAGGATAGATTATGTGTGTTTATATTCAAGCAATCTTAAAATCTTAATTCCATCAGTGGTGGTGGTGTTGCACTAAGAAAGCCATTCCTAGTGCTATTGCAAGAAAATGGTTACAAGTACAATTTCAATGAAGGAGAGGTGTTAAAACATAATTTCTCTACAAAATACTAAAAACAAAATCAAGTTTAAGTATTTTTTCTTCTCACATTAATTTTTATATGTATTTTTTTAATACAGAAAATGTATATTTTGTATATTGTTTCACTCCCAAACTAATTCTGCGTTAATGAAAGGTTTGGTGCTCATGGGAAGAACTACTGAAATATTATTGATGATCATGTGTGGTAGAATAATTTTAGGAGCTTATTTTGAAAATTCAGGATTATTACCCCAGTGACTTAAAGTACAGCAGATACTTATTTGTCAGATTGAAAGTCACAGGGTACTTACTAAAGATCTGTATTAATAAGTATGGGCATAGATGCATGTGAATTGCACCTCAGAAAATAGTTGAGGACACAACTTCTAATATCTCCAAGACATAAATATCAAACATCCAGCCCTTAGCAGGGCTCGGAATTTGTAATTCTTGATATTTAACCTATTGATACATCTTTTTTTTTCTATCAAGCAGTCACAATGGTTTAAATCCAATTTTGAAGGCACTTAAAACAGTGTTTATAATGAACCATTGGCCTCTTTGTTGATCTTTCTCAAGTTCTTAATTGACAATACAGTTTGCTAAAATCTGGGGACATTGCATATATGTGCCTGTTGATTTAGATTTTGTTTCTAAAATATCTATAGAGTGTTCAATTCCTTAAATATAAAAATAAATATGGCAGAAAGCTCTCCAAGTATGAAGAGGCCAAGAGCATCTGTCTTTGCCCCTGACAGTTTTTATTTTTCATATTTCTGCATCACATCTCAGTTGTTACCATCAGATCCTCTGTAAAAAAAAAATCATAATAAAAAAAATATGCTGTATTTGCTTATAGTGTTTATTAGCCATACCATTTAGGAGCTGAGTTACAATACATTAATTCTGCAAATAGAACACCATGCCAAAGATGTAATTTGTGATAACTCTTCAGTATAATTTATTACTCACTAAATGTGTTTGATCATTATTAGTTTATAGTGTTCTGTAATGTTCATAGACCTTAGAATCCAGTTATCCTACCTTCAGTTGCATACAGATTGTTCTTGTTCATGTCAATGAGAGTGCCACATAAAGTAAACAATATGCTTATTTTTCTACATTCATGTTTTTTGTCTTTGTGAATAGATGTTTTTTTACTTAGAAAAATGTATGACAATATTACAAATGCACTGCTGATTGTATTTCTTATGAACTGAAAATATCATGCTCTCCAAACACTGCTTAATAACAGTAAGAAGACAAGACATTTGGAACAAGAATTCACCTTGCAACATTTCAAGAATATGGGATAGTGGAGAATTCTACAATCTTTATGAGACACAATGTACACAACTGTATTTTTATAACATCAGCCAAACATGGTTGCCGAGATACAAAAGGAATGTTTGGCAGTAGACTGATTGAATATGTTTTACTCTGAGAGTTTGTCCCAAATAAAATGCAGCCAATGGTACTTATATATATATATATATATATATATATATATATACACTTCACCAATTGGGTCCGCACACACTTTCAGGCATTAGTTACATCTGATTCAATCTGGGCGCTGTATTCATTATTGGAATGTAGAGAGATAGCAGGTATAGCACGCACTCCAAGTTAGGTTAATATCTATTGAATAAAAAATGACATTACAGAGGCATCTACAAATATATATACACACACACACACATATATAGACACTAAAGAGCCAGCCCCCTAAAGCTAAATCTTTAAATCAGTATTGATCTGTCTTCCACACCAATACCGAAGGCATCACTGGTATAGCTATTGTTCATAAAATGCTGGGTCATAACTGGTACAGATTAAAGGGTTAACCATGGATTAGACACATTTTTTAGCACCATCTTGATAAATGACCCACAGAAAGTTAATGGTAAGGTTGTCAGTACTACACAGTACTTCAAAGATCAGTGTTTGGTGGTATTGAAATCATTTAAATAGTGTTATATGTATTAAAGACAAGGTGAAGGCTTTGTCACACTTCGCTAGGTGCAAATTCACTACCACTATGCAATTTCTCTAAAATGCAAAGTTGCATCTCAGCAGTTGAATGGTCAGGAAGTTTCGCTATCGTTAATTCGTACGAGCATTTCATATCGAACTTTCATTAACGTTCGTTTCAGCCTAGGAAAACTTCATTAGTACACTTGTGCTTAGGTCAATTTGAATAGGGCGGGTAAGTCGTATAGACGTCTTTACTAGAGATGTTGGTGCAAATGCTTGAAGTGGCCACTTATTATTAAAAATGTTCAAGAAAATAAAATAAAGACAAAAGAGATCCTCTATTGTCCAAGACATGAGCTCACCCTAAAACAAATGTGGCGTGTCCCTCAAATGGTTAAAAAATAGGTCTAAACAAAAATTTGTAATAGTTACAATTTTTAAAGACATTCCTGCTTTAAAATATGAAAAAGCATGGTTTTCATCATTTTAATAACTTTTCAGCATAGAGGATATAATGTCACTGATTGAAGAGGATGTAGCTTCTTCTTTAGTGAATTTGTGAGTGTTCGCCTGAGCAAAAATTCACCTGGGGATAGGGAACGAAACTGCGGTAGTGATGGTCTCTTTCACTAGCAACTTGTCTTTTAGGCCTGTTAGTAAATTGGAGATGTCCCTGCGAATGGAATTTCTGGCGAATTTTCGTTAGCAACAGCCACTTTGGCCACTTCTGCCCAAAGGTTTGTTTTACTTGGTCTTGAAGAATTAAAACACACGTGATCTATGCATATGGCAAGGTAATCCACCAAGAATAAAAATGGATATCTTTCACAAAACTAGATTGCAGGATGGGTTGGGTATGTCTGACTTTGAATTATATTATCAAGCAAGTTTCAAGGGTACAAATGTGAGGTAGTTTCTACCTGGTATAAGCCCATTGGGTGGGGGGCCTTCCAGACAAATAAAATTGTACCCTAATTTAAAAAAATGCAAACTAAATATCATAATTCTCTATCTTTTGTGATGTAATTTTTGTCATATGGCTGAAATTTATGTATTATAAAAAAATAATGTACCCTGCACAGAAACCATCAGCAATTGCTCCATTCATGCCATTTTAAATGTCACATGTAGGGATGAGCGAATTTTTTTGCTGTGTTTTGCCGCAAAAATGACACCCATAGACTTTAATGGAAGATTGTTTTTTGGAGATTTTAGCAACCATTATAGACTAAAAAAAGTTTCCACATTAACTCACCATCAGCTCATGCTATGCATAACCAACGTAATTTACATGATCACAGTGGGATTTCAGTGACTCCAGAGCTTTTGAGTGTTGAGAATTAATGTTTGGAGCTTGATGCATGTGACGCACCACATAATGGACAGGATCCATTAGGTGGAAACCAAATTACAGGAAGACCTCTCCCATAGATTCCATTTTAATCAAATAATTAAAATGTTTAAACATGATTTCCCTTTTTACTGTAATAATAAAACAGTACCTTCTACTTCATCACTGCAATATAAATAACCCTTAATGGAAGCAAAACCATCCTAATGTTTTTTTTTAATGTGTTTTTTGTAGATGTAAGTTATGCAGATCCAAATTACAGAAAGACCCCTTGTCCATTAAACCCCATGTCCTGGGCATTATGGATAACAAAACTAGCTGGGGAGGAATGTATAAAAACAATAATTGACTCAATGTTCTGGATTGATTGTGAGCTCTCAAGACTCATCAGGTGTCTGTTTATATTGGGTGTACAGCAATGAGAAAATAGGCTTGAGGGTTGCATTACACAGACAGGACAAATCCCTTTTTTAGGGGTAAGCACATGTTCCCGGTTGGACAGAACAAAAGGAGAAGAAATCACACCAGGAGGGGGAGGAACAAACGTAAAAAAACAAACCTCCGAAGGTGATTTTTAATTTGAGTAATCATATCCTTTCCCTGGGTGATTTGTCTCTACTAAATAAGGGTCTATCCTTTATTCCCAGTAAAACCCCAGAGCCCTTTGAGATCCTGGTTCCAACGTACATTTCAGACACAATACTAGGGAATCTGTCCCTCTATTTAAACCCATGAGCAGATTCGATCCACCTAATATTTCAGCAGCAATACGCACTTTTATTAACATTTTATCCAAAGAAATTACAACCACCCTACACAATATCAAACCACAACGTAACCTTTCAGTTGATGAGAGACATGCCATTAAAACACTTATGCAGGACGATGATTTGGTAATATGCCCAGCCGATAAGGGTGGGGGCATAGTTCTCTTAAGCTACGAATATTATAAACAGGAACTTAATCAACTGTCTGCCATATCCACATACCTAATACTACCTGGGGACCCGATATTAGTATTCAAGAGGGAATTGGACATGAAACTACGGAATGCCCTGACAGCGGGTTGACTTGACCAGAATACCTTTCACTTTTCAACTTCGGACTTTCCAAGGGTTCCCATCATTTATACACTACCCAAGATTCATAAATCACAATCTGCATCCCCGGGCAGACCAACTACAGTATATTGGCAGTGGGCTCATTATTGCAACCAGTGCCAATTTATGTTCAGTTCAGTGTTGCTCCCCACATACTATTCACTAGGAAGGGTGGTTGCTTAGCAACGGCTTTTGGCGCCATTAAACGGCCTGTGGGTTTAAATTCTGGGGGGGTTATGGTTTTCTGGTTGTTTGCCTGTAATCTCCTGACGAAGATCCTTGTGAGGGATCGAAACGTTGAGTGGAATAAACACATTCTGTTTGCATCTAAAATGATCCCGTGAGAGTCGCTTCTCGTACAAGGTACATATATTGGGTTTCCATAGCTGGCACCCGGGTCCTTACTAAGTAAACGGAGTGCACTTTTGGAACTGTCTTTGGCAAATAAAATGGTCTAAAATCTGGGGAAAATAGTTAGGACAGTTATTATGCTTGATTTTAGTCCTTATGGTGGACTAAATTTCATATCCACAGAAATAATTCATTACTTAAAGGAACAGTTCAGTGTGAAAATAAAAACTGTTTAAATAGATAGGCTGTGCAAAATAAAAAATGTTTCTAATATAGTTAGTTAGCCAAAAATGTAATGTATAAAGGCTGGAGTGATTGGGTGTGTAACATAATAGCCAGAACACTACTTGCTTTTCAGCTATTCATATGTTAGTATGTTGGTGCTGTATAGGGTAGACACATCACCCTCACCTTGCAGAAAGATATATGGAATGGTAAGCAAGCTTGTTCACAGTGATAATTTAGGGTAGCAGCTTTTGGTAGATCCCTCTATCAGGATGTTCATCTGATGAAAACATGCAGGGGGCTCTGTCCTGTGGCAGATAGATGGTTTTAGATGGTTGTAAGTCTGGGTAGACGTCTCTAGTTTGGTTGAGCACTTGTGTTATTCCAACAGTATGAGCGGCTTTTCAGCTTTGTTACTCCTAAACTCTGTTTTGATTTCATAATATATATAGTGCATAAGAGCCATGAATATCCTGTATATGATATCCTTATGATGCTTAGAGAAGTCATAAGTTATAATCAGAGCTGCGTGATGTAATTTGTCAAATATATGTATTATAATAAACAATGTTCTCCCTGTTGTAAATAATGAGGATATTACAAGCTTCCATCTAACTTGTGTGTGATACACAAGCTTACTTCTAATGTGTCTGTGTGTGTGTGTGTGTGTGTTTATGTATGTATGTATGTATATATATATATATATATATATATATATATATATATATATATATATATATATATATATATATATATATATGATGTAAAAAACCTATCCTTCACCTTCTGGGTGGTTTCTCCAACATAGACCAACCCACACGGGCACACCAATGTATACAACAAAATTGGTATCACACGTATTATAACCCCTAATTTGATACTTCTGATCCCTATGTGGATGGTCAAAATCAGGACCTACCAATACAAATCGACACTGGGCACAACCCTTACATCTATACATAGGTACAAGGTGAAGGATAGGTTTTCTCAACATAGATCAACTATACATGTGGGCAATAGATCATTGCCAGTCTCTAGACATTGTTTAGAACAAGGACATACATCAGATGAGCTGAAATTCAGAGTTATCCAACACGTCCCACCCCTGAAAAGAGGAGGAGATCGTGTTCTAGCATTAAAAAGAGCAGAAGTTAAATGGATTGAGAGGTTAGGGACTCTCAGTCCAAGGGGGTCTAAATCGTGATTTTGACTTGCATTTATTTTTGTAAAGTACTCATCTAGGGTGAGTAGTAATATTTTGGGCAACTAATATTATTTTGTGTATATTTCTTGAATTTTTTCTTTATTTTTTCAAAAAAATTTTTTTCTTTTTTGCCATATATCTGTTAATTTTTTCTTTTTCTTTTGGCACAATCTGCTCAAACAACTGCAATCATCAGATATAGTGAAAAATGCCCATGTAATTTGCTGTTATTGATATATTTCTTTTCTTTGGTAACTATGGACTCTGTATAGTAACGGGAGGGTGGAGATATGTGGTTACTGACGTGCAGATCTGGCCTCCAGGTGAGGAAGCGTCATCACAGTTACTTACCACGTATGCCCCGCCTAACGAGGAAGCAGAAGGTGTGTGCAATGGAGTCCTACACGCTGCTACACGATACATACGCTTGAGAAAGGGAACGGATGTGTCCCGAAACGTCGCGTGAGTGTGGATGGATATAGCGTTTATGCTGGACTTTTAACAGATAAGTGTCTTGATACAAATGACGCTGCTACTATGTTGTGAATAATGCCACTTTGTGATACATTTTAACAAGCTAATAAAAGCTATGTTTTAAATATGGAGTGCGATCTGGTTGGACCAATATAACTAAGAAGCGGAATTACTCACTGCTATTGGGATCAGCACCCTTGACTCTGATATACATTGGGATTAGTGCATCATAAACTTTGGAATTGTATATATATATATATATATATATATATATATATATATATATATATATATATATATATATATATATATATAAAAATATATATAAATAATTAAAAAAACACAATGGAATGCCGCTCATCCCTTTTTATTGGGTGCACATGGGTCAGGCTTGATATACATACTGCACAATTTAACCCCAGCACTCCAATATATAGCTCCCTGGGAAAACCTATTTTTGCACAACTGAAATGTAGCTCTAGTAAAAAAAGACAAAGTACAAAGTATGCATAAGCTGATGCGCCCTGTCAAGGCAGTGTCCATGCGTTAGTCCTAACTAAGTGAAAATAGAGAAAGTGTTATCTTTGTTATCTTTGGGAGGAGAAAGACCATACCTGCTTTTCTCTTTATTTAGCACAATCTCTTCCAAAGACACCATTAAGTGGGTGTTGGGAGAGCAGGCATTAAGAAGAGAGCCACCTCCCCATAATATAAAATTAAAAAAACACAATGAACCATCGTGGAAAAGATTTATTCCTCCATAGTCACATCCAAGTGTTTCGATCCACAGGGGATTATATATATATATATTCAGTCTCAAGCTTCTGCTGCAGTGGTTGCAGGGTCAAGTAATATGTAAAAATCTTCTCATGGACCAGCATTTCCAGTTGTGGTAAATCAAATTGCTTTTATTGTGTGTGCGTGTGTGTGTATATATATATATATATATATATATATATATATATATATATATATATATATATATATATATATATATATATATATATAGTGGTGAAGGCTGAGTGTTTTTATATAGGTCATATAACTCATAGAGAGGGAGAGAGAGAAATACAAGAAGTCCTCTGCACTCACCCATTATCAATATATTTAAGACATTGAGACATTTTGTCCATACAGCTACTAAAAATGCCTTACCCTTTAAACAAAACAGGAATTGTTTGTCCATATATTGCAATTTATTTCAGATGGCCAACTACGTCAAAGTCATGCCATAACTGGCCAGTCCTATGCTTCATTTTCATCCAGCTGGAAAAAGGCCCATTAACTAACGGTGGAATTTCGTTTTTTTCCATGAATCTTGAAAAATTGTGGTTTTTGTGAAAAAAAAGTTGAGGTTTATAAAGTATAAAAACCACAAAATCCTCTAAGGTAAAATTTCGCCAAGTTAAAGTTTTTGAGGCACTATAGAAGTCAATGGATTTGATTGGAGCGTTTTAAATCAATTTGGAGCTTTTGGAGGTTTATCGATTTCCACCCGAAGGCTGTAATAGTGTTGAAACGCAATTTAATGTTTGGGTTTATAGCCCATTTTTGTCTTTTTATATAAATACTCTAATTTCCATATTTTAATCCCACTAATTGCAAAGGTATCCATTTTCTAAATGTATATAATATGCATCAGGTCTTTTTAAGTTTATAAGTATTTGCTTCTAGTTTAAACCTTTCTCTTTACTGTACCCTGGCCTTTAGTTCCATGACTCCTTTTTTCTTTCAGTACCATATGTTCATTTCCAGTAAACAGTCCTATTAGATTGCTATGGCATGGGTACATTTTTCTTCCCCTAGAACATTGTGTTTTATATTCTGTCTGAGGTTTTTGAGTGATCTAATCATACTCCTCTCATCTCAGTAAGTGTCAGAGCTCAGAATGGTCCATGCTTTAGGTGTGACACCATGTTATTACTGTCACAGCTCTCTGCAGAGACAATGACTAAACCTGTGTGAATGTTTGGCTATAGCTCAGAATGTAATACTATCATTTGTTTTAAGAAGAATGAGGAAACCTAATTCCCTTATTTGGATTTAATTTTTTCAGTAGTAGAACAGACAGATGTAGACTTATATTTTCTTCTTGAAAGGTATGGGTTAACCCTTGCTACCAGATCATGCCTCCAGATATATATATATATATATATATATATATATATATATATATATATATATATATATATATATATATATATATATATATATATCAATATTTCATGGACCAGCACTCCCTGTATTCACTGTGTGTTGAACATTGGTTTCAGTCTGAAGGCCTTCAGACTGAAACCAATGTTCAACACACAGTGAATACAGGGAGTGCTGGTCCATGAAATATTGATGTATACAAGACTTACCGTGCACCCCAGCTTGTTTCAAGATTGATTTTGGAGTGCGGATACTCATTTGGAAGATATATATATATATATATATATACAGTGATTCAACGGCACTCACCACTCCAAAGTTAAGGCTGGGTGCTAACCAGAGTATAATAACAGATTGGCAGTCATGAAAGCACTCACAGCAGTTTTCTTCAATACTTAGTTAAAAGTTCTTTATTCCACGTTCTTATCTACGCGTTTCAACCCACACAGGGCCGTCATCAGGATAGTGTTACAAAGTGCAAAACACACCTATAAATCATGTTCACCCAATCAGTGTCAGTCTCCAATTATTACATCACTGGTGCACTACTTTTAACCCTTTCACTATCACAAGTACTTCAATCCCATATTCGTGAATGTAAAATCTATCTATACGTGACTAATTCACCAGAAAGGTAGTGATAAAATGTTAAATAGTAAAAGGTGTTAAGATGACTGCTGTATTATCATATTAAAAGTGAATAAAATATCAGAGTGACTGATGTTTCTTAGAAAATGTGTCCTAAATATTGCTGTATATTTAAAATTGTATCATTCTTAACGGCTTGTATAACAACCAGTATGTTGTTTTAAGCTATTATACGTTTACAACCAATCTTGTGAATCAATAGTGTGAAAAGTATGAAATATAAAATCACAGCTGAATTTAAGATAATGCTTTTTATCACTACCTTTCTGGTGAATTAGTCACGTATAGATACATTTTACATTCATGAATATGGGATTGAAGTACTTGTGATAGTGAAAGGGTTAAAAGTAGTGCACCAGTGATGTAATAATTGGAGACTGACACTGATTGGGTGAACATGATTTATAGGTGTGTTTTGCACTTTGTAACACTATCCTGATGACGGCCCTGTGTGGGTTGAAACGCGTAGATAAGAACGTGGAATAAAGAACTTTTAACTAAGTATTGAAGAAAACTGCTGTGAGTGCTTTCATGACTGCCAATCTGTGTGTGTGTATATATATATATATATATATATATATATATATATATATATATATATATATATATATATACACACACATACACACATAAAACAAATAAAATAGAAACAAATACAAAAAGTATTGGCTAACAACAAAAATACATTGCAAGCTTTCAGAGCACGCATCATGTATAACACAGTAAATGAAGCACACAAATAGGAGTCCAGAATGGTGTATGCTTTTTATGTAGTTGGTATAGTAAATTGATCTTTGCACAGGATTTATTTGCAGGTTTCACATCTGTTGCTGTTGCAAGGAAATGTGATGTGAAACCTTCAAATACATCCTGTGCAAATATAAAGTTGCTACACAAAAAGTATACACCATTCTGGACGACTATTCGCGTGCTTCATTCAATGCGGTATACATGATTACATGTACTAGAAAGACTGTAATCCTTTGTGAAAATGGGACATTTATACAATCAAAAAAAGACCTCCATTGGTGTTTCCGATAATTTTCAAGGTTTTGCTGATTCTGCTTTAGTCTACAGTAAATTACAAATTCTGATTTTGATTTATTATGATATTCAATTCATAGTCGTTATAGTTCATGAGTATGGACACCTTTGCACATACCCAAGCAACCAGTAAATAGAGACCTTGTTTTTATTCAATAACAAGATGCTTTTGCAGACATGAGCACATAATGGGGGTTATGTAATAAAAGGCACTAAGTTTGCCCAGGAGCAGTAACCCATAGCAACTAATAAGATGTTTGCTTTCAAATAGGTGACCAGTAAATGCTACCTGCTGATTGGTACTGCTCCTGGGCAAACTTAATGCCTTATATTACATATGGGGGTATGAGTCTTAAATTTCAAAGGGAAAGCAACACTTAGGGGTAGATTTATAAAAGGTCTAGGGGAATTTTCGAATGAAAAAAATTAGAATTTCGTGCTATTTTTTGTGTACTTCGACTAGGAAGTAGTCCAAATTCGTTTCGAATTTGAAAAAAATTAGAAAATTTGAATATCGAAATTTATCATGTACTGACCATTCGCCATCTAAAACCTGCCGAATTTCTGTTTTAGCCTATGGGGGACCTCCTAGAACCTATTTGGAGTCAATTGGTGGACTTTGAAAAATCAAAGTTTTTTTGGGGAAAATTTCGATTGAATGCATTATTCCTTCGATTTGAACGATTCAAATTTGGCCGAATATGGACCTATTTTGTCCATTTATGATCTACATATAGCATTGTTAGAATTCTGTTCCATGGAAAATAATACTAAAATATTGATTTATGAGAAAATGTATATTTTTATATTTAACAAAAAACTATTTCTCATGTTACCTTAATAATAATAGATATCTGAATGAAAAGTATGAAATATGCTGAGTCAATTTAGTCAAGCTGCTTGTTGACAGTGTCTTGAGACACTGATCACCAGCTAAAGGTCTACTGGTAAATCCCGATCTACCTTTTGGGCACCCCTGTGTTAGAATGTGCTCCAACACCAGAAGATAATTGTTCTCTTAGTTAAATTGGGTTGAAAAAAGACAAAGTCCATCAAGTTCAACCGCTCCAAATGAAAACCCAGCATCCATACACACAACCCTCCCTGGCAAAGAATATTATTAGGCTCTTCTTTAAAAGCAGGAAGAACATTACAAGAACCGTGCCTCAAGCCTGAAGAGGCAGATTGGCCATCTTAAGCAAGAACTTCAGGAGATGAGTGAGAAACTGAGAGCTGTCCTTGATCCATTTTTAATTGGCCCACAGCAGGTAATGACTAGCTGCTCCTGGATGAGGAGGGGCTGCCCAAGAACCCGGATCTCCACATTGCGCAACTCAAATTCCTGCTGAGTTTCCCCAAGCACCTCCGGGATGTGCCGCTCGGCATTGAGCTCATTGAGGTGGCAACTGTAAATAGTGAGCAGCGCGGGGCATGGGGCTCGGGTCGGGCAGTGGGTCCGGGGAAGCAGTGGGGTTGGGGAGGGACGGTGGAGCAAGGGACCCGGCCTGCGAGAAGATCTGCACTGCTGGGCCTGATGCTGCTGGGGAGCTCCCATCACTCAGCACTTGGGCCCCTCTATCTTTAGCCCGGACCAAGGCTCCTCCTCCTCCTCCTTCTGTCACTGACCTCCCAGCATCTACTGCACTCTGGATGATTATTACATGAGCCATTGGGCTCCAGGCAGGGGGTGCTGTCCTGGGAGCTGTAGTGTCTGATCTCAGCTGCTGCAGAAACTCTACTCTGCTGGGAATGATGTATAATCTCTGTGCAGCGCTGTGGAATATATCAGAGCTATAGAACTATAGAAACAAAAGATGATAATACAGTAGAAATGTCATGTGACTCCAAATAGATAGAGCCTAAATCGCTAGATTAGCTACCTCGGAAGGGATCAGTGTCAGGCTGAATGTCAGGCTGAATGGTCGGCCCCTGCACATTTTCACCTCACCAAATCTGGCCCTCGTTGCAAAAAGTTTGGACACCCCTGTTATAGAGACTGGTTGGGATGTAATTAATAACCCTGATGAAGAAGATGAAGAACAAGAAACCAGAGGGAGTGACACGGTTCTATATAGTGAGACAAATTTTGTGAAGGTAAAAAGTTAAAACAAAAATAATCAGTCTATTAACCCTTCTTCTTCTTGACCAAGAAGTAACAAGCTGTAAAATGGCATGAACTTAAAAGGAACCTGTCATTCTAAAAAATAAATCCAAATTCTATTTTATGATGTTAGCTAAGCAAAATAAACTTCAGTAACACTATATACATGATTGAAATCTTGTCTCGGAAGTCACAATCACACACCATTTTGTGGACAGTGCTATTAAGGCAAGCTCTGCATCCTGCCAAAATCGTGTTTATTCACCAGAAAGGGGCACACAATGCCCATGTTCATGCACTAGCTAAACAATTATAGATCGTGAGAAGAGAGGGGCAATGTGAGGAGAGCAGTGACATCTAGGAAGTGCAGAATAGAAAGTGAAAGTAATTGCCTGCCCTGTCTCTGTGTCTAAGGCATAGTGGAGGGTCAAGCAATATATGATTGACAGTTGAGACTTTTAAACAAGTTTATAACAGATACGGTTGTTTTAATGAAAAAAGGAATTTGGGTTCCATGTTTCATTTGAAAAGGACATTTATGATATAGGTTTTTATGCTAAGTAAAGGGTCCCCTTTAATTATTTTCTGCTAATATACAGATAGTTTTTACTATGCAGTACTCTTAAGAAGAAGTCAATTTATATTCTGATATATTAATGCCCCTTTAGACAAAATGCTTTATACTTGTCCTCTTTAGCACGCTGGAAGAAATAAAGTTTTGTTGTGTAGCCTGGAATAACATGTATCCAGCTTCCTGCAATAGCAGATGTAATACTAATATGACTACCCTGAGTAAACTGTCATTGACAGTTTTCTAATTGGTGAAGAGCTCCCCTAATCTGATTGTTTTACTGTGTTCAGCAATTTTTAGACTTAGATGAATCTTGGTGAATTTTGTGCAAAGTTTAATTTCATCTGAATTCCAGACTGAATTTAAATTCTGTCAAGCACTTTACAAGTACATTAGATGACATTATAGACAAATAGCAGGGGACCTTTTTACCCATAAAGTGGATCACCGTACCAGAGGCCACCCCTTTAGACTAGAAGAAAAGAACTTTCATTTGAAGCAACATAGGTGGTTCTTCACAGTCAGGACAGTGAGGTTGTGGAATGCACTGCCGGGTGATGTTGTGATGGCTGATTCAGTTAATGCCTTTAAGAATGACTTGGATGATTTTTTGGACATACAGAATATCAAAGGCTATTGTGATACTAAACTCTATAGTTAGTATAGGTATGGGTATATAGAATTTATGTGAAAGTGTGGAGGGGTGTGTGTATGGATGCTGGGTTTTCATTTGGAGGGGTTGAACTTTAGAGATGGCGCGAACTGTTCGCCGGCGAACATCGGGTGTTCGCGCTCGCCGGAAGTTCGCGAACGTCGCGCGACGTTCGCCATTTTGGGTTCGCCATTGTTGGCGCTTTTTTTTGCCCTCTCACCCCAGACCAGCAGGTACATGGCAGCCAATCAGGAAGCTCTCCCCTGGACCACTCCCCTTCCCTATAAAAACCGAAGCCCTGCAGCGTTTTTTTCACTCTGCCTGTGTGTGCTGAAGAGATAGTGTAGGGAGAGAGCTGCTGCCTGTTAGTGATTTCAGGGACAGTTGAAAGTTTGCTGGCTAGTAATCGTTTTGATACTGCTCTGTTATTGGAGGGACAGAAGTCTGCAGGGGTTTGAGGGACATTTAAGCTTAGGTAGCTTTGCTGGCTAGTAATCTACCTTCTACTGCAGTGCTCTGTATGTAGCTGCAGTGGGCAGCTGTCCTGCTTCTGATCTCATCTGCTGACTGCTGCAATAACAGTAGTCCTTGTAAGGACTGCTTTTATTTATTTTTTTGTTGTTTTACTACTACTACTACTACTACTACTACTACTACTATAAGAGCCCAGTGCTATTAGTCTAGCAGTGTTGGGGAGTGGGACTGGTGTGCTAATCTGCTGCTCCTAGTAGTTCAGCAGCACCAACTGTAATTTTTTTTTTTTTAATATTCATTTTTTTTTTATTTTACTTTTTTTTATTTTACTACCGCTGTAGTAGTGTATAAGTTGACCTTTTAGGCATTATTTGCCCTGTAGGCATTTTTTGCCCAGTGTGTTATTCAACCAACAGCCATCTAGCTGTGTGACCTTGTTCACATTCTGTCTAAATATCCATAATATTACCGTCTCCAGAAAAAACACCGGAGTGACTTTTTTCAAGCAGCCATAATAAATTTTACGTAATCCGTATCCATCGCTGTAGTAGTGTATAAGTTGACCTTTTAGGCATTATTTGCCCTGTAGGCATTTTTTGCCCAGTGTGTTATTCAACCAACAGCCATCTAGCTGTGTGACCTTGTTCACATTCTGTCTAAATATCCATAATATTACCGTCTCCAGAAAAAACACCGGAGTGACTTTTTTCAAGCAGCCATAATAAATTTTACGTAATCCGTATCCATCGCTGTAGTAGTGTATAAGTTGACCTTTTAGGCATTATTTGCCCTGTAGGCATTTTTTGCCCAGTGTGTTATTCAACCAACAGCCATCTAGCTGTGTGACCTTGTTCACATTCTGTCTAAATATCCATAATATTACCGTCTCCAGAAAAAACACCGGAGTGACTTTTTTCAAGCAGCCATAATAAATTTTACGTAATCCGTATCCATCGCTGTAGTAGTGTATAAGTTGACCTTTTAGGCATTATTTGCCCTGTAGGCATTTTTTGCCCAGTGTGTTATTCAACCAACAGCCATCTAGCTGTGTGACCTTGTTCACATTCTGTCTAAATATCCATAATATTACCGTCTCCAGAAAAAACACCGGAGTGACTTTTTTCAAGCAGCCATAATAAATTTTACGTAATCCGTATCCATCGCTGTAGTAGTGTATAAGTTGACCTTTTAGGCATTATTTGCCCTGTAGGCATTTTTTGCCCAGTGTGTTATTCAACCAACAGCCATCTGTGACCTTGTTCACATTCTGTCTAAATATCCATAATATTACCGTCTCCAGAAAAAACACCGGAGTGACTTTTTTCAAGCAGCCATAATATATTTTACGTAATCCGTATCCACCGCTGTAGTAGTGTATACGTTGATCTTGTGGGCATTATTTGCACAGTGTTTTCTTCAAACCGCCATCTAGCTGTGTGAGCTTGTTCACATTTTGTCTAAATATTGATAATATTATCGTCTCTAGAAAAACCACTTGAGTTACTTTTTTTCAAGCAGCATTCTTATATTTTACGTAATCCGTATCCACCGCTGTGTATACGTTGACCTTGTAGGCATTATTTGCACAGTGTTTTCTTCAAACCGCCATCTAGCTGTGTGAGCTTGTTCACATTTTGTCTAAATATTGATAATATTATCGTCTCTAGAAAAACCACTTGAGTTACTTTTTTTCAAGCAGCATTCTTATATTTTACGTAATCCGTATCCACCGCTGTGTATACGTTGACCTTGTAGGCATTATTTGCACAGTGTTTTCTTCAAACCGCCATCTAGCTGTGTGAGCTTGTTCACATTTTGTCTAAATATTGATAATATTATCGTCTCTAGAAAAACCACTTGAGTTACTTTTTTTCAAGCAGCATTCTTATATTTTACGTAATCCGTATCCACCGCTGTGTATACGTTGACCTTGTAGGCATTATTTGCACAGTGTTTTCTTCAAACCGCCATCTAGTTGTGTGAGCTTGTTCACATTTTGTCTAAATATTGATAATATTATCGTCTCTAGAAAAACCACTTGAGTTACTTTTTTTCAAGCAGCATTCTTATATTTTACGTAATCCGTATCCACCGCTGTGTATACGTTGACCTTGTAGGCATTATTTGCACAGTGTTTTCTTCAAACCACCATCTAGCTGTGTGAGCTTGTTCACATTTTGTCTAAATATTGATAATATTATCGTCTCTAGAAAAACCACTTGAGTTACTTTTTTTCAAGCAGCATTCTTATATTTTACGTAATCCGTATCCACCGCTGTGTATACGTTGACCTTGTAGGCATTATTTGCACAGTGTTTTCTTCAAACCGCCATCTAGCTGTGTGTATTATCGTTTCCAGAAAAACCAACTGAGTTTTTGTTGTTGTTGTTTTTTTAAAAATAATGCCAGGCAAAGGCAGGCCGCCACGCAGAGGCCGTGCTAGGGGCCGTGCTGCTATGCAATCCTGTGGCCCTAGCAAATTGCCCAGTTTTAAAAAGCCAATGACCCTGAACTCCCAAAATGCTGAAGAGGTAGTTGACTGGCTTACACAGCACATCCCATCCTCTACCGTTTCTAACTTTACCACAACATCCTCCTCATCCTCCACTGCTATGGCCACCCCACGTAACACTTCCTCCACCACCGGTGCCCCTTCTTCACTGGAGTCAGAGGAGTTATTTTCCCATGAGTTTCTTGAACTGAGTAATGCGCAACCATTATTGGCAGAAGAAGATGAAGGAGATGAGGACGTTACACCAGATTTAATTCTGGCAGAGAACACGACAGAGATGGACATAATGATGAGTGATGAGGAGGAGGTCCCCGCTGCTGCTTCCTTCTGTGATGTGTCAGAAGAAATTGATGCATCTGAGGAGAATGATGATGAGGAGATTGATGTTTTGTGGGTGCCTAGTAGAAGAGAGCAAGAGGAGGGTAGTTCAGATGGAGAGACGGAGAGTCAGAGAGGCAGTAGGAGAATAAGACTTAGAAGAAGCAGGGAGGACAGCCCGCAGGGATCAGTAGGGCAACAACATGTATCGGCACCTGTGTTCAGCCAGCCAACGCACCCGCCATTGCCGCCAATGCCGCCAACTTCTACTGTTACCGCCAGATCGCACACTTCCAAAAAGTCAGCAGTGTGGGATTTTTTTAATGTGTGTGCCTCTGACAAAAGCATTGTAATTTGCAATGAGTGCAGTCAGAAACTGAGCCTTGGTAAGCCCAACAGCCACATAGGTACAACTTCTATGCGAAGGCACATGAGCGGCAAGCACAAAGCACTTTGGGAGCAACACCTCAAAGGCAACAGGCAAACTAAAAGCCACACTCCTTCTGGTCCAGCATCTTACTGCTCTACCTCTGCTCTCCTTGACCCATCTGAACCACCCTCCACTCCGCCTTCCACCTTGACCACCTGTTCCCATTCCCAGTCATCTGCCACCAGCCAAGTTTCTGTGAAGGCCATGTTTGAGCGTAAGAAGCCAATGTCTGACTGTCACCCCCTTGCCCGGCGTCTGACAGCTGGCTTGTCTGCACTCTTAGCCCGCCAGCTTTTACCATACCAGCTGGTGGACTCTGAGGCCTTCCGCAAATTTGTAGCAATTGGGACACCGCAGTGGAAGGTACCCAGCCGCAATTTTTTTTCTAAAAAGGGAATACCACACCTGTACCAACATGTGCAGAGCCAAGTTACCGCATCTCTGTCACTTAGTGTTGGGCCAAAGGTCCATATGACTACTGACGCATGGTCCTCCAAGCATGGTCAGGGCAGGTATGTCACCTACACTGCCCACTGGGTGAACTTGGTAATGGCTGGGAATGGGAAGCAGGGAATGGGTAGCTCAACAACAACAACAACAGTGGAGTTGGTGTCACCGCCACGGATTGCACGCGGTTCTGCCACCACCTCTACTCCTCCATCGCTCTCTACCTCGTCTTCTTCCTCTTCTTCTTCTTACTCTGCTGCTGGGTCCTCCTTCTCCTCCTCCACACCTGTGCACCCCCAGCTCCCCCTAGGCTATTCGACGTGCCAGGTACGCCGTTGTCACGCTGTCTTGGGGATGACGTGCCTGGAAAGCAAAAACCATACCGGATCTGTACTCCTGTCATCTCTGCAGTCACAGGCCGATCGGTGGCTGACCCCACACCAACTGCAGATCGGAAAAGTGGTGTGTGACAATGGAAGCAATCTGTTGGCAGCGTTGAGACTGGGAAATTTAACACATGTGCCCTGCATGGCACATGTGTTAAATTTAATAGTCCAACGTTTTGTCTCCAAGTACCCAGGATTCCAGGACGTTCTCACCCAGTCCAGAAAGGTGTCGGCCCATTTCAGACGTTCCTACACAGCCATGGCACGCCTTGCTGACATTCAGCAGCGCTACAACATGCCAGTCAGGCGTTTGATTTCTGACAGCCAGACTCGCTGGAATTCAACGCTCCTTATGTTGGAACGTCTGCTGCAACAACAAAGGGCCGTCAACGAGTACCTTTTTGAACTGGGTGGTAGGACTGGATCTGCAGAGCTGGGGATTTTTTTCCCCCGTTACTGGGTGCTTATGCGCGATGCCTGCAGGCTCATGCGACCTTTTGAAGAGGTGACAAATATGGTCAGTCGCACCGAAGGCACCATCAGCGACCTAATACCCTTCGCTTTCTTCCTGGAGCGTGCCGTGCGACGAGTGACAGATGAGGCTGTAGACCAGCGTGACGAGGAGCTGGAAGCGCACGATTTATGGTCGCAATCACCAGAACGAACCCAGGCACCTGCTGCAACGCAGGGAGAGGTGCCAGAAGTGGAGTCAGAGGAGGAAGGTGGCTTTGTGGAGGAGGAGGAGGAGGACCAACAGGAGCAGGCTTCCCAGGGGGCTAGTGGTGACCTTTTGGGGACCCCTGGTCTTGTACGTGGCTGGGGGGAGGAGACCGTGGATGATGCAGTCCTTGATAATGAGGAAGCGGAGATGGATAGCTCTGCATCCAACCTTGTGAGAATGGGGTCTTTCATGCTGGCATGCCTGTTGAAGGACCCCCGTATCAAGAGGCTTAAGGAGAAGGACCTGTACTGGGTCGCAACGCTACTAGACCCTCGGTACAAGCATAAAGTGTCAGAAATGTTACCAACATACCACAAGTCCGAAAAGATGCGGCATTTACAAACCAGCCTGCAAAACATGTTGTACAATGCTTTTAAGGGTGATGTCACTTCAGGAACTCATCAACATTCCAGGGGCAGAGGTGCCAGTAATCCTGCCACGAGCACACCTGCAAGGACAAAGCCCTTTGGCCGGTCTGTAACATCAGACATGCAAATGTTTTTCTGTCCAAGGCAGCGCCACAACCCTTCTGGATCCACCCTCAAAGAACGCCTCGACCGGCAGGTAGCGGACTACCTGGCATTAACTGCAGATATCGACACTCTGAGGAGCGATGAACCCCTGGACTACTGGGTGCGCAGGCTTGATCTGTGGCCAGAGCTGTCACAATTTGCCATGAACCTCTTGTCTTGCCCAGCCTCAAGTGTGCTCTCAGAAAGGACCTTCAGTGCAGCAGGAGGGATTGTAACTGAGAAGAGAACTCGCCTAGGTCACAAAAGTGTCGATTACCTGACCTTTATTAAAATGAATGAGGGGTGGATCTCGGAGGGTTACTGCACGCCGGAAGACTTGTTCTGACTTCTATGCAGCTGTCCTTCTCTTCAAGCCTCATGACTCCACACACAGCTGTCCTTTAGCGTCCTCCTCCCTCCGCCACTGTTACAAACTAGGGTGCAAACCCTACTGGTTTAATTTTTTCTGGCCTCAGTGGCTGCAACCAAAAAAACTGGGCAAACAATGTCTACAAGGTCAACGTATGGCGAAAAATGACTATTTTCAGCATTTATATGGCATATTTTTTCTGGCAACTGTGCTTCAGTGGCTGCGTCCAAAAAAATGCATATTTTCTGCATTTATATGGCATAATTTTTCTGGCCTCTGTGCTTCAGTGGCTGCAACCAAAAAAATGCATATTTTCTGCATTTATATGGCATAATTTTTCTGGCCTCTGTGCTTCAGTGGCTGCAACCAAAAAAATGCATATTTTGTCCATTTATATGGCATAATTTTTGTAGCCTCTGTGCTTCAGTGGCTGCAACCAAAAAAAATTATATTTTCAGCATTTATATGGCATAATTTTTCTGTCAACTGTGCTTCAGTGGCTGCGACCAAAAAAATGCATATTTTCTGCATTTATATGGCATAATTTTTCTGGCCTCTGTGCTTCAGTGGCTGCAACCAAAAAAATTTATATTTTCAGCATTTATATGGCATAATTTTTCTGGCAACTGTGCTTCAGTGGCTGCGACCAAAAAAATGACTATTTTCAGCATTTATATGGCATATTTTTTCTGGCCTCTGTGCTTCAGTGGCTGCGGCCAAAAAAACTGGGCAAACAATGCCTACAAGGTCAACGACGTTGACCTTGTAGGCATTGTTTGCCCAGTTTTTTTGGCCGCAGCCAATGAAGCACAGAGGCCAGAAAAAATATGCCACATAAATGCTGAAAATAGTCATTTTTTGCCATACGTTGACTCAACGTATATGGCAAAAAATGACTATTTTCAGCATTTATATGGCATATTTTTTCTGGCAACTGTGCTTCAGTGGCTGCAACCAAAAAAACTGGGCAAACAATGTCTACAAGGTCAACGTATGGCGAAAAATGACTATTTTCAGCATTTATATGGCATATTTTTTCTGGCAACTGTGCTTCAGTGGCTGCGTCCAAAAAAACTGGGCAAACAATGTCTACAAGGTCAACGTATGGCGAAAAATGACTATTTTCAGCATTTATATGGCATATTTTTTCTGGCAACTGTGCTTCAGTGGCTGCGTCCAAAAAAACTGGGCAAACAATGCCTACAAGGTCAATGTATGGCAGTTGTTTAAAGAGAACAGTAGATTACTAGCCAGCAAAGCTACCTAAGCTAAAATGTCCCTCAAATCCCTGCAGACTTCTGTCCCTCCAATACAGAGCAGTATCAAGCAGATTACTAGCCAGCAAACTTACTATCATCTGTAGGGATGTAGCGAACTGCCGTTTATGTGTTCGCGAACGCCGTTCGCGAACACCGGCAAAAATGCGAACAGTTCGCGAACAGTTCGCGAACTTCGAACATCCGCAAAATCGTTCGATTCGAACGATCGAAGGATTTTAATCGTTCGATCGAAGGATTTTCGTTCGAATCGAACGATCGAAGCCATTCGATCGAATGATTTCATTCGATCGAATGGCTTCGATCGTTCGATTCGAACGAAAATCCTTCGATTTTAGCGGTCGAAGGAATCGAATGGTCGAATGGTCGAACGATTTTTGTTCGAATCGAACGCGAACTCGTATTGGCGAACGTCGCGCGACGTTCGCGAACATTCGGCGGACGCGAACAGTCGAAGTTCGCGCGAACTAGTTCGCCGGCGAACAGTTCGCTACATCCCTAATCATCTGTCCCTGAAATCACTAACAGCTCTCCCCCTACACTATCTCTTCCAAGCACACACAGGCAGATTTTTCAGATAAATTTTTGCCCTTGATCCCCCTCTGGCATGCCACTGTCCAGGTCGTTGCACCCTTTAAACAACTTTAAAATCATTTTTCTGGCCAGAAATGTCTTTTTTAGATGTTAAAGTTCGCCTTCCCATTGAAGTCTATGGGGTTCGCGAACCGTTCGCGAACCGCTCGCATTTTTGCGCAAGTTCGCGAATATGTTCGCGAACTTTTTTTCCGACGTTCGCTACATCCCTATTGAACTTGATGGACTTTGTCTTTTTTCAACCCGATTTAACTATGTAACTATGTAACTATGTGAATTTAAAGGGATTCTGTCATGCTTTTTATGATGGAGTTTTTATTTCTATATTACACTGTGTACACTGCAAATAATTCACTCTACAATGTAAAATGTAATTCCTGAACCAGCAAGTGTATTTTTTTAGTTGTAATATTGGTGTGTAGGCAGCCATCTCAGCTCATTTTGCCTGGTCATGTGCTTTCAGAAAGAGCCAACACTTTAGAATGGGACTGCTTTCTGGCAGGCTATTGTTTCTCCTACTCAATGTAACTGAATGTGTCACAGTGGGACCTGGATTTTACTATTGAGTGCTGTTCTTAGATCTACCAGGCAGCTGTTATCTTGTATTAGGGAATTTTGTTTATTGATAAAATACTGTAACAAAGAAACAAATCAATACAAAATAAACATTGTACAGAATACAGAATAATAAACTTAGAAATAACAACAAATCAAATAAAATCAAATAATCAATCTGTAACCTTCAATATTATCATTAAAGTTTCAGAGATTTAGCTGCTGATGTTCTCTGGTCTTGTGATCTTTTCTCCTGAACCCCACTCATTCCTAGGGATCCCTCATCCTCATAATTTTTCCCAAAATACTCTTCCAGCCTCTTGAGACCTATTGTTTCACAGTGGAGTCTAAAGTGAACCTAACTGCCCATCTCCCTTTCTTTCCTCCTCAGAACCCCCCACCCTCTCTCTCCGCTTTCCTCTCTCTCCAACCTTTTTTAATTCGTCTTCCTCCTGTTCCATCATCTCCCCCCAACCGTTGCTGTTGAATACATTAAATCAATTGGATCTCATTAGCTTTGTATTGGATGTAAATCTCCTCTTCCTTTTTTGTTTCTTACCTGCTGCCACTACTGCCCATCTACAGCTGCTCTGGTTGCTTCCACCCTGTCCTCCTTTGTCTCTGTGCCACCTTTCTCTCTCCTCTCTGTGCTGCTCTCCTCCCTAGGGATTTTCTTTTCTCTCTGCACCACACTAACTTCCTCCTGTCCCTCCTGCATTTCTTCCTTAGAATTGGGCATTTGCTGCTGTGACTCCCAGACTGAAATAACTCCTGTTCCACCACGGGACAAGCCCTGTGGATATTGTGCCAGGCCTCAGGGCATTTGTGGTGTGAGTGACCCAAGGCCATGCACAGCTTGCAGCGGATTCATTTACACTCATTACTCACATGGCCCTGGACCCCACACAGCACACAATTTTTAACTTTACAGTCACTTGCCAAATGTTACCTTGAGTCACAACTGAAGCACTGGGGGGGGGGGGGGCTGCCTGGGGTAAAAACAGAAGCCTCTCTCTTTCCATATGAAGAAGGAATTTGGGAGATGCCTGGTGATGTTATTATGTACCTGCAGCTTTACTTGCACCTGCCACCATGCCACCCAAAAGCCTTCCTTATCATACCTTTCTCAGGGGGGTCAGCATAATAAATTGTTTCCTAAGCCAGACCAGAACATCCTGGGGAGGAATGGACTCATTGAACAATACAGTGACCAGCTTAGCGTCAAGCTTAGGGTCAGGCCTGGAGACTGGAACAAATCTGTACCCCTCCCAGTCCAACTCAAGAACCTTCTTCTTTCCCAGAAACTTTAGCCTCTTGGCACATCCTCACAAGACACTTTGTGCTCACCCACCACCCCACTTTCAATTATTTATTGCCCCCCATTTCCTTAAACCTGTCCTTATGGGCATAGAATGCCTTCCAGCTCCATTGTCTCTTTTATCTCCTGCTCAATGTCCTACAGCCTCCCTGATGCCCTGGGCCATTAAAGAGCCACTTGCAAAAGTCACCATCTATATCTCCCTCATGATCTCAAGACTCAGTGTCACGTTCCAGCTTTGCAACAACTCTATTCTCCTTAATGCAGTAATGATCTTATCAGTCACCAGAACAGTGCCCTGAGGACCGGGACTTTATACTGAGAACAGCAGGGCCATGAGGGGAGATTGTACTCTGCCCAATGTGTGATGTAGAAGGCAAACCACTCCCTTTAAGAACCATGATATTAGCAGTAGATGCATGTAAAAAATATTTTTTCAGAGTGGTATAAATTATTTTTCCCTCTTTCATATACACACCATCCACAGTGTATTAGTATTTATAAGCATGAAGAGTCAAAACAGACTGGAACATAGGCAATCACCTTTTATTGGTGTTAAATCACGACATGTTTCAGGAAGAAATCCCTTTTTCAAGTGATACAAAAAAGCCAATTGAATACACAATAAATACCCTGCAGGCTTAAGCCTTCACCCAACTACACCATGTGACGCACATTCGTTGCTGTTAAATTTAAATGATGTAGTATTGGTATCAGTAGACATTCAAAGTCTGTATACCTCTATACCGCAGGAGGAGGGGATAAGGTACATTGAGGAAGTTTTGGTAGATACTACATTACCACACCAAACTGTGTATTTCTTGTTGGATTGTCTGCAGTTAGTGTTAAGTAAGAACTATTTCCAGTTTGATGACCAATATTATTGGCAAAGACAAGGTACATCGATGGGGGCAGCAGTAGCGCCCTCTTTTGTCAATATAGTGGTACACAAACTTGAAAAGGAATATTTTCTAAATAATACTACATATTGTCAGAATATAAAAGCCAACTTTAGATATGTGGACAATATTTTGGTTCTATGGTCAGGTACTAGAGAGACCTTCGAAAAAATGATGGAACAAGCCAGTATGAGCCATAAAAGCATTAAATTCACATACGAATACTCCAACAATTCCATCAATTTTTTGGATGTCTGTTCCAAGAAACCCCTTAATGTTAAGTAAAGGGAGTAATAATAAAATAACCATTTACCATTCGTATCTACGTTCCAACATAAAAGTAACAAAATAGAAAGGTTTATTAAAAGATATTGGCCATTATTACAGAATGATGTAACATACGGACATTTATTTAAAGATAATCCACTTTTTTTTTTATAAAAGAGGCAGGACATTAAAAGATAGATTATGTAGCTCTGATCTTAAAGCTAAAACTGCAATATCGAGATTTTGGTAAGCCTAAAATGGGAACCTTTGCCTGCTTGAATTGTGGGGTTTGTAATTCAGTGATAAAAGGTGAAAAAGTGAGTCTTCCATTTAAAGGCTTTGATATACCAATAAAAACATATGCTACATGTGAGAGCTCATATGTTGTTTACTTAAACAAATGTCCATGTGGGTTTGCCTACGTGGGACAAACGTCCAGACCAGTAAAGACTCGCATTGGGGAACATAAGGGGTATATAAAGAATTTTGACCCAAAAAAACCCAGCGAATCCTTACATGCTAAACATTTTTTTTGAAGCAAAACATCACCCTTTACAATTGAGATGGAGAGTTTTAGATAAAGTAGAACCGCTCCCTAGAGGTGAAGATAGGGTTAAAATTCTTCTACAAAAAGAAAATAAATGGATAAGGCTCTTGGATGCAATGCAACTGAAAGGATTTAACGATAAACTTAGTTATAAATGTTTCTTATAAGTATCTAATATACCCTTTATGCAGATCACTGAACTAGGAACTGAACACTACAAATGTAAGTGTAGAAAATCTTACAGTGAATGAATATTTGAAAATAATATAATACGTGACATGTTTCCTATGTTTTTATTATTCAGCTTGACAGGCAAAGTTATGCAGTGTCTTGTGTTAATACTTAGATAGGCAAGGTGTAATGTCTAAAGTATTTTTTACTTCAACATGATGTTTATGGAATCGTATTTATAACACTATGGACTGCCTTGCAAGAAAAGGTGCTGGATATATGGACTTAAGGGTTAAATTTACCAGCAACGAATGTGCGTCACATGGTGGAGGCTTAAGCCTGCATGGTATTTATTGTGTATTCAATTGGCTTTTCTGTATCACTTGAAAAAGGGATTTCTTTCCGAAACATGTCGTGATTGAACACCAGTAAAGGGTGATTGCAGAGAAAAGTACTGCCTATCTTCCAGTCTGTTTCGACTCTTCATGCTTATAAATACTAATACACTGTGGATGGTGTTTATATGAAACAGAGGGAAAAATAATTTATACCACTCTGAAAAAACAGAAAGTAAATCCTTGCCTTTAAGGCCCATAACATCAGAATTGCAAGTATTATCAGTGGAAGGAAAAACATTGTCTTTAAGCACCATCACACCAGGTGCAGCAGAGTCAGAAGGAGTTACAGTACATTGCATTGCTTTATTACACAGGGTAAGTCACTGCCCTTGGACACTAGGACAGCAGTTACAGTATCAGTCACAGTCTCAGTGGGAAAACTTTCCCTTTGCCCCCCTGCAGGCCCGGATTTGTGGAAAGGCCACCTAGGCCCGGGCCTAGGGCGGCAGGATTTTAGGGGGGCAGCATGCTGCCCAACCACACCTACATTGGTTCAAAAACACTGGGGATGCTCAGGAGATTCAATCTCCATGAAAATTTGCATGAATAAAGGGGAGGGGACAGGGGCGACGAATGGCAGTGGGCCTAGGGGCGCCCGCTATATAAATCCGGCCCTGCCCCCCTGTGATATGGCTGTTTGCTCTTTTGAGAAACAGATTTCAGTGCAGAATTCTGCTGGAGCAGCACTATTAACTGATGCATTTTGAAAAAAAGCTTTTTTTTCCCATGGCGGTATCCCATGTTTTTTTTTTCAAGGTTCACAGTTTTTATTGTTTGTATTAAAGGAACAGGAAAACCAACAAATGAAAGTGTATCAAATGAATTAAAATATAATGTACTGGTTAAACTGACATGTCTATAGTTTATATATAGAGGCTGCTGTGTAGTCATGGGGGGCAGCCATTCAAGTTGGAGAAAAGGCACAAGTTACATAGCCGATAACAGATAAAACACCACCATTATCTGTTATGTTCCTTGTTACCTGTGCCTTTTCCCATTTTTTCTAGCTTGAGTGGCTGCATCCATCTATATACAGCAGCTAGTTTATATAAACTATAGCAGTGTTTCTGAATTACTTCAAAAAGCTTTAATTGTTTGGTGTTACTGTTCCTTTAAGTTTAAAGATTCATTTGATATTGAGCCCAGTCAATACAGGGACTTTGATTTGGTGCATCCTTAGCTAGAGCAAATCAGGTTAGGATTTTTTGCACTACAAACAGTTTCATATAATTCTATTATTACAGCACTTAACATAATGGGTTCCCTTTATGAACTGCTCTACAAGAAGGCAGACTCAGGAAGCTATCACCATATCACTTTATTTCAACCATTTGGGCCGCTCATGAAGGTGAAAAATAACCTGCCAAAGACAATACTGAAAATTGTGTATGCTACAACACTCAAATCAAGTACAGTAATTGTTCATAAACGCATAAAAATCAATTTTTAAGTGATAATGCGATTTAAGTGCTTCAAGTAGTATTCCTATGATTTAAAGTGATAAATCTGACTTTTTTTTCTAAATGCCAGATTATCAATTGAACAGCCACTGAACTTCTATGCTTGACCCACTAAATAGTGCTGGTAGCCCTGTGGAAATGTGTAGCACCCCAATTCTCTAACCTTTCAATAAGACATGCCCATATATAAAGTTTTAAAATGTGTCATCTCTTTAAAAGCGCATTATAAAGATCAGTTTTGATTTAAAAGGAAGCCGTAAATGATGTGGCTTTTGTTTCTGAGTTAAAGAGAAATCTCACTTCTGAATGATGCATAGCTGAACGACTATTTCTTGCTCACATGAGGCAAGCAGTCCAACACATACAATGGTGCACCAGGCACTAGGGATGTAGCGAACGTCGGGAAAAAAGTTCGCGAACATATTTGCGAACTTGCGTCAAAAATGTGAACGGTTCGCGAACGTTGTGAACCCCATAGACTTCAATGGGAAGGCGAATTTTAAAAGCTAGAAAAGACATTTCTGGCCAGAAAAATGATTTTAAAGTTGTTTAAAGGGTGCAACGACCTGGACAGTGGCATGCCAGAGGGGGATCAAGGGCAAAAATGTTTCTAAAAAATCCATTGTTGACACAGCGCTGCGTTTTGTGCTGTAAAGGGCAGAAATCACACTACATTTCTAAACCTGTGTAATAAAATGCTTTAAAACGTCCGGCGTCTACATGCCAATCAAGTCGTGTAAAGGTTACAGCCTGTTCACACGCAAAGACGAAACGCGGTGCTTACTGCAACGCAAAAAGACGCAAAGAGCTTTAATGAATGATACCGTCAAGTGAGCAAATAATAGTTTTTAATTACTAGTTGCTTGTCACCTCCAGGATGTTCGTCCTGTTGGTGGCAATATTTCTGTAGTGGTGTGTTTAGCAGTCACCGTGCTTGTGCGCACGTGCACGGTCAGGCAGAGGTAATTCAATGTACAGTGAAGTGAACCAAAAAACACTGTGGGCCCAGTTTTGGTCTACTTTATTGATCACCTGCGGTGACCATAAAAGATGCGATTTTGCCACTGTTGCAGAACCCTGAAAAATTAGGCATGTGTACTTTCCTGAAAAATTATCTTTTTTTTGTCGCAGCCACTGAAGCACAGAGGCCAGAAAAAATATGCCATATAAATGCTGAAAATATTAATTTTTTTTTGTCGCAGCCACTGCAGCACAGAGGCCAGAAAAAATATGCCATATAAATGCTGAAAATATTCATTTTTTTTTGTCGCAGCCACTGCAGCACAGAGGCCAGAAAAAATATGCCATATAAATGCTGAAAATATTAATTTTTTTTTGTCGCAGCCACTGCAGCACAGAGGCCAGAAAAAATATGCCATATAAATGAAAACAATATTAATTTTTTTTGGTCGCAGCCACTGGAGCACGGAGGCCAGGAAAAATATGCCATATAAATGCTAACAATTTACATTTTTTTTGTCGCAGACACTGAAGCACAGAGGCCAGAAAAAATATGCCATATAAATGCTGAAAATATTCATTTTTTTTGGTCGCAGCCACTGAAGCACAGAGGCCAGAAAAAATATGCCATATAAATGCTGAAAATATTCATTTTTTTGTCACAGCCACTGAAGCACAGAGGCCAGAAAAAATATGCCATATAAATGCTGAAAATATTCTGTTTTTTTTGGTCGCAGCCACTGAAGCACAGAGGCCAGAAAAAATATGCCATATAAATGCTGAAAATATTCATTTTTTTGTCACAACCACTGAAGCACAGAGGCCAGAAAAACTCAGGATTTACCTGGATTCAAATTAAACCAGTAGGGTTTGCACCCTAGTTTGTAACGGTGGTGGAGGGAGGAGGACGCTAAAGGACAGCTGTATGTGGAGTCATGAGGCGTGCAGAGAAGGACAGCTGCATGGGGAGTCAGAATCAGAAACTCAGCACAAGTCTTCCGGCGTGCAGTAACCCTCCGAGATCCACCCCTCATTCATTTTAATAAAGGTCAGGTAATCCACACTTTTGTGACCTAGGCGAGTTCTCTTCTCAGTTACAATCCCTCCTGCTGCACTGAAGGTCCTTTCTGAGAGGACACTTGAGGCGGGGCAAGACAAGAGGTTCATGGCAAATTGTGACAGCTCTGGCCACAGATCAAGCCTGCGCACCCAGTAGTCCAGGGGTTCATCGCTCCTCAGAGTGTCGATATCTGCAGTTAATGCCAGGTAGTCCGCTACCTGCCGGTCGAGGCGTTCTTTGAGGGTGGATCCCGAACTGTTCTGCCGCTGCCTTGGACTGAAAAACATTTGCATGTCTGACGTTACAGAGTTGCCAAAGTGCTTTGTCCTTGCAGGTGCGCTCGTGGCAGGATTACTGGCACCTCTGCCCCTGGAATGTTGATGAGTTCCTGAAGTGACATCACCCTTAAAAGCATTGTACAACATGTTTTGCAGGCTGGTTTCTAAATGCAGCATCCTTTCAGACTTGTGGTATGTTGGTAACATTTCTGCCACTTTATGCTTGTACCGAGGGTCTAGTAGAGTCGCGACCCAGTACAGGTCCTTCTCCTTAAGCCTCTTGATACGGGGGTCCTTCAACAGGCATGACAGCATGAAAGACCCCATTCTCACAAGGTTGGATGCAGAGCTATCCATCTCCACTTCCTCGTTATCAAGGACTGCATCATCCACGGTCTCCTCCCCCCAGCCACGTACAAGACCAGGGGTCCCCAAAAGGTCACCACTAGCCCCCTGGGAAGCCTGCTCCTGTTGGTCCTCCTCCTCCACAAAGCCACCTTCCTCCTCTGACTCCACTTCTGACACCTCTCCCTGCGTTGCAGCAGGTGCCTGGGTTCGTTCTGGTGATTCCGACCAGAAATCGTGCGCTTCCTGCTCCTCGTCACGCTGGTCTACAGCCTCATCTGTCACTCGTCGCACGGCACGCTCCAGGAAGAAAGCAAAGGGTATTAGGTCGCTGATGGTGCCTTCGGTGCGACTGACCATATTTGTAACCTCTTCAAAAGGGCGCATGAGCCTGCAGGCATCGCGCATAAGCACCCAGTAACGGGGTAAAAAAATCCCCAGCTCTGCAGATCCAGTCCTACCACCCAGTTCAAACAGGTATTCGTTGACGGCTCTTTGTTGTTGCAGCAGACGTTCCAACATGAGGAGCGTTGAATTCCAGCGAGTCTGGCTGTCGCAAATCAAACGCCTGACTGGCATGTTGTACCGCTGCTGAATGTCAGCAAGGCGTGCCATGGCTGTGTAGGACCGTCTGAAATGGGCCGACACCTTCCTGGACTGCCTGAGAACGTCATGGAATCCTGGGTACTTTGAGACAAAACGTTGTACTATTAAATTCAGAACATGTGCCATGCAGGGCACATGTGTTAAATTGCCCAGTCTCAGTGCTGCCAACAGATTGCTTCCATTGTCACACACCACTTTTCCGATCTTCAGTTGATGTGGGGTCAGCCACCGATCGGCCTGTGACTGCAGAGATGACAGGAGTACAGATCCGGTATGGTTTTTGCTTTCCAGGCACGTCATCCCCAAGACAGCATGACAACGGCGTACCTGGCACGTCGAATAGCCTAGGGGGAGCTGGGGCTGCACAGGTGTGGAGGAGGAGGACCCAGCAGCAGAGGACGAAGAAGAGGAAGAAGACGAGGTAGAGAGCGAAGGAGGAGTAGAGGTGGTGGCAGAACCGCGTGCAATCCGTGGCGGTGACACCAACTCCACTGTCGTTGTTGAGCTACACATTCCCTGCTTCCCAGCCATTACCAAGTTCACCCAGTGGGCAGTGTAGGTGACATACCTGCCCTGACCATGCTTGGAGGACCATGCGTCAGTAGTCATATGGACCTTTGGCCCAACACTAAGTGACAGAGATGCGGTGACTTGGCTCTGCACATGGTGGTACAGGTGTGGTATTCCCTTTTTTGAAAAAAAATTGCGGCTGGGTACCTTCCACTGCGGTGTCCCAATTGCTACAAATTTGCGGAAGGCCTCAGAGTCCACCAGCTGGTATGGTAAAAGCTGGCGGGCTAAGAGTGCGGACAAGCCAGCTGTCAGACGCCGGGCAAGGGGGTGACTCGCAGACATTGGCTTCTTACGCTCAAACATGGCCCTCACAGAAACTTGGCTGGGGGCAGATGACTGGGAATGGGAACTGGTGGTCAAGGTGGAAGGCGGAGTGGAGGGTGGTTCAGACGGGTGAAGGACAGCAGAGGTAGAGCAGTAAGATGCTGGACCAGAAGGAGGGTGGCTTTTAGTTTGCCTGTTGCCTTTGAGGTGTTGCTCCCAAAGTGCTTTGTGCTTGCCGTTCATGTGCCTTCGCATAGAAGTTGTACCTATGTGGCTGTTGGGCTTCCCAAGACTCAGTTTCTGACTGCACTCATTGCAAATGACAACGCTTTTGTCAGAGGCACACACATTAAAAAAATCCCACACTGCTGACCTTTTTGAGGCTGGCAATCTGGCGGTAACAGTAGAAGTCGGCGGCGTTGGCGGCAATGGCGGGTGCGTTGGCCGGCTGACCACAGGTGCCGATACATGTTGTTGCCCTACTGTTCCCTGCGAGCTGTCCTCCCTGCTTCTTCTAAGTCTTATTCTCCTCCTGCCTCTCTGACTCTCCGTCTCTCCATCTGAACTATCCTCCTCTTGCTCTCTTCTACTGGGCACCCATAAAACATCAATCTCCTCATCCTCATTCTCCTCAGATGCATCAATTTCTTCTACCAGCTCACAGAAGGAAGCAGCAGCGGGGACCTCCTCGTCATCACTCATTATGTCCATCTCTGTTGTGTTCTCTGCCAGAATTAAATCTGGTGTAACGTCCTCATCTCCTTCATCTTCTTCTGCCAATAATGGTTGCGCATCACTCAGTTCAAGAAACTCATGTGAAAATAACTCCTCTGACTCCAGTGAAGAAGGGGCGCCGGTGGTGGAGGAAGTGTTACGTGGGGTGCCCATAGCAGTGGAGGATGAGGATGTTGTGGTAAAGTTAGAAACGGTAGAGGATGGGGTGTGCTGTGTAAGCCAGTCAACTACCTCTTCAGCATTTTGGGAGTTCAGGGTCATTGCCTTTTTAAAACTGGGCAATTTCCTAGGGCCACAGGATAGCATAGCAGCACGGCCCCTAGTGCCTCTGCGTGGCGGCCTGCCTTTGCCTGGCATTATTTTTAAAACAACAACAACAACAACTCAGGTGGTGTTTCTAGAGACGGTATTATTATTGATATTTAGACAGAATGTGAACAAGCTCACACAGCTAAGTGGCAGTGGTTTGAAAATGAAGAAGAAGAACACACTGGGCAAACAAGGCCTACAAGGTCAACGTATACACTACTACAGCAGTGGATACGGAATATATTATTGCTGCCTGAAAAACGTCACTCGTATGGTGTTTCTAGAGACGGTATTATTATTGATATTTAGACAGAATGTGAACAAGCTCACACAGCTAGATGGTTGTTGTTTGAAAATGAAGAACACACTGAGCAAATAATGCCTACAAGGTTAACGTATACACTACTACAGCAGTGGATACGGAATATATTATTGCTGCCTGAAAAACGTCACTCGGGTGGTGTTTCTAGAGACGGTACTATTATTGATATTTAGACAGAATGTGAACAAGCTCACACAGCTAGATGGTTGTTGTTTGAAAATGAAGAACACACTGAGCAAATAATGCCTACAAGGTTAACGTATACACTACTACAGCAGTGGATACGGAATATATTATTGCTGCCTGAAAAACGTCACTCGGGTGGTGTTTCTAGAGACGGTATTATTATTGATATTTAGACAGAATGTGAACAAGCTCACACAGCTAGATGGTTGTTGTTTGAAAATGAAGAACACACTGAGCAAATAATGCCTACAAGGTTAACGTATACACTACTACAGCAGTGGATACGGAATATATTATTGCTGCCTGAAAAACGTCACTCGGGTGGTGTTTCTAGAGACGGTACTATTATTGATATTTAGACAGAATGTGAACAAGCTCACACAGCTAGATGGTTGTTGTTTGAAAATGAAGAACACACTGAGCAAATAATGCCTACAAGGTTAACGTATACACGACTACAGCAGTGGATACGGAATATATTATTGCTGCCTGAAAAACGTCACTCGGGTGGTGTTTCTAGAGACGGTATTATTATTGATATTTAGACAGAATGTGAACAAGCTCACACAGCTAGATGGTTGTTGTTTGAAAATGAAGAACACACTGAGCAAATAATGCCTACAAGGTTAACGTATACACTACTACAGCAGTGGATACGGAATATATTATTGCTGCCTGAAAAACGTCACTCGGGTGGTGTTTCTAGAGACGGTATTATTATTGATATTTAGACAGAATGTGAACAAGCTCACACAGCTAGATGGTTGTTGTTTGAAAATGAAGAACACACTGAGCAAATAATGCCTGCATGGTTAACGTATACACTACTACAGCAGTGGATACGGAATATATTATTGCTGCCTGAAAAACGTCACTCGGGTGGTGTTTCTAGAGACGGTATTATTATTGATATTTAGACAGAATGTGAACAAGCTCACACAGCTATATGGTTGTTGTTTGAAAATGAAGAACACACTGAGCAAATAATGCCTGCAAGTGCACTACTATTGGTGCACTACTATGAAGAACAGCAACAGCACTGTACACGTTAAAGAACAGTAAGATAAGTAAAAGAAAAAAAATATATATGTATATTAAAAAAAATATTTTTCTCGGGTTGGTGCTGCTGAACTACTAGGAGCAGCACAGTAGCACACCAGTCCCACTCCCCAACACTGCTAGACTAATAGCACTGGGCTTATAGTAGCAACTAGCAAAGTAAAAAAACAAAAAAGAAAATAAAAGCAGTCCTTACAAGGACTATTGGGTTATTACAGCAGTCAGCAGATGAGATCAGAAGATCAGTGCCCACAGCAGGCAGCTACATACAGAGCACTGCAGTAGAAGGTAGATTACTAGCCAGCAAAGCTACCCTAAAATGTCCCTCAAATCCCTGCAGACTTCTGTCCCTCCAATACAGAGCAGTATCAAGTAGATTACTAGCCAGCAAACTTACTATCAACTGTCCCTCAAAGAAATCAGTGAAATCAGTAACAGCTCTCTCCCTACACTAGCTCTTGCAAGCACACACAGGCAGAATGAAAAAACGCTGCAGGGCTTCAGTTTATATATGGAAGGGGAGTGGTCCAGGGGGTGTGGTCCAGGAGGGAGAGCTTCCTGATTGGCTGCCATGTATCTGCTGGTCTGGGGTGAGAGGTCAAAAAAAAGCGCCAGGTAAGGCGAACCCAAAATGGCGAACGTCGCGCGACATTCGCGAACTTGCGGCGGACGCGAACAGCCGATGTTCGCGCGAACAAGTTCGCGACATCCCTACCAGGCACCAGTCTTTACCTTCTTTTCCGTGCAATGCCCAGGATTTACAGACTTTGCTTATGTGTGTTTGTGTGACTCATTCAAGTATTGTGCAAAGGCAGCTCTGAGCAATAGAGCTTTATAATCTACAGTCTGGTCTCTTCCCTATGGGACCAGACTGTAAATTATATCCCTATAAACGGTGCGTTCTGACGTCAGAACGCACTGTTTATTTGGGTCAGCACTTCCGCCGATGCTCAGCACTTCCGTCTCCCTGCAGTTGTACTGTAACTCTGCTCTTGCCCCCTTCCCTTTCGACTGCCAGAATTAAATCGTACTCACGCAGCAGGGAATGCTCCTCCTTTACCCAGAGCCAAAACTCTAAGCCCCTGGGAGCGGCGATGTCAGACGCTGAATGACGTCTAAGGAGGCGGGTTTTGACCTTATACGTCGCTAATTCCCTCTCCCTCTTGTTAAGAGCAGCGTCGCTTGTTTAGTGACTGCTGCAGCCTGACACAGTGGTCGGGCTTCTAAATAGCCTTGCTGCAAGATGGCTCTCTAAGAGCAGCAGCAGCAGAGAGTCTTGTTCTCTGAAAAAAAATCAACGGGGGAACGATCAGCACCTCTCTCCCTCTTCTGCTCCCCCTCCAACTACTCCGTCTGCCCCTCCCACACCCTGTCACTCTTCGGTCTTGGAGACTGGGTGGGTGGGGAGACAGAGTGTGGACATTACAACAGGTATGCTGCACCGGCATGCCCCCTTCCCTCGGCTTCGCTGGCTGGAGTCGGACTGTGTGACTGCCCTGTGTGGAGAGTCTGGAGGTCTTGGCTCACGAGACTGACAGAAAAATTGCCTGCTACAGTGTGCCTCCACCCACCAGCACGTGGTAAGCCTCAGTCAGTCTGTGCAGGAGTCTTCTCTCCCTCAGCACTCACACAGGCTCACCCCTCCACAACGTCTCTTCTCTCTCTGAAACTTTAGATTATAATGAAATGAATAATGTACCCCCTACTTAAAATTTATAAAGATATTAATAGTCACCTCGGAGTTATGTGACCTGTATAAAAGCATTCGGCCTGCGGCCTCGTGCTTTTATATGGTCACATAACTCCTCGGTAACATAATATCTTTATAAATTACAGTAGGGGGTACATTATCCACTATATAATACACAAAAGCCATGAATATCTTGTAAATTATAGCCTTATAAACGGTGAGTTCTGATGTCATCAGTTATAAACGGTGAGTTCTGATGTAATTTATGTCACATGACTCACTGAAATGTGTGTATTATAATAAATAAAGTACCCCCTGTTGCAAAATATGAGGATATTAGAAGTCACCTCGGAGTTCCATGACCTGTATAAAAACACTGAAATGAAACTCCTCGGTAACTTATAATATCCTTATATTTTACAAGAGGGGTACTTTATTCACTATATATTACATGCAGGCTAAAATACCTATGTGATAATAACGTTTTCTGTTTTCAGCAGGGCCTAGAGGTGGGGCAGACAATTACTTTCACTTTCCATTAACCATTAACCATTTAATTGTGTAGCCAGGGCATGGGGGTGGACATTGAGTCCCCCATTCTGATAGTTTAATAGTAGTATACCATATTAAATAAGATTCTGAGATGATGCAAGACTTGCCTTAATAACCGTGTCCACAAATGGCTCCGCCTGCTTGCTATAATTATGAATTCACAGACTGAAGGAAACAAGATTCAAATAATTTATATATTGTAATTAAAGTTAATTTTGCTTGAATTATGTGATAAAATAGGATTTTGAATAGTTTATTTGGGTGACAGGTCCATTTTAATAACCTGGAGGTAGGCATTAAAAGTACTGTTTCTATTTTTGCTGATGATACTAAATTGTGGCAAACTATAATTTCCATGCAGGATGCTGCCACTTGTCCAAGTGATTTGACGAAATTGGAAAATGAGGTTCAATGTTGATAAATGTAATGTTATGCATTTTGGTAGAAATAATATAAATGCAAATTATACACTAAATGGCAGTGTGTTGGGGGGTTTCCTTAATTGAGAAGGATCTAGGGGATTTTTGTAGATAACTAGCTTTCTAATTTCAGGCAGTGTCATTCAGTAGTTACTAAAGCAAATAAAGTTCTGTCTTGAATAAAAAAAAAGGGCATTAACGCAAGGTATGAAAACATAATTTATAGATTCCTGGTAAGGCCTCACCTGGAGTATACAGTGCAATGTTAGTCTCCAGTCCTTTAAGGGACACCAACAAATTTGTGTTGTAAAGGAAAGACAATATCATTTAATTTTGCCCTGTACTGGCAAAACTGGGGTGTTTGCTTCAGAAAAACAACTACAGTTTATATAAACAAGCTACTGTGTAGCCACGAGGGCAGCCATTCAATTACAGGACACATAGTAGATAATGGATACATTCTGAAGAATCCAATTGTATACTACAGAGATTATCTGTTATCTGCTGTGTATCCTGTGTCTATTCTCCATTTTCAGCTCTGAATGGCTGTCCCCATGGCTACACAGCAGCTTGTTTATATAAACTATAGTTGTGTTTCTGAAGCAATCACATCAGTTTTACCAGAGGAGCACAACATTACATTATATTTACATTACTTTAATAAAATGTAGACTGTCAAGGTTATTATTATTATTATTATTATTATTATTATTATTAATAATAATAATAATAGTGATGGGCGAATTTGCGTCGTCTAAACGGCGAAAAACTCGCGAAACGTCGCCGGCGTCTCGTTTTTGATGCCGGCGCCCGTTCTTGATGGCATTTTTCGTAAAAAAATTTTTTTGACGCTGGCGAATTTTTTGCGCAAATTTTTGCGGGTGTTTCGCGGATTTATTCGCTGGCGGCGAATCGCGCAAATTCACCACGAATTCACGCCTGGGGAATAAATTCGCCCATCACTAATTATTAACATGTATTTATATAGGTCCAACATATTGCGTAGCACTGTAAAGTAAATGTGATTATACAACTACATCACATGAATTACATACATAGAACATATGGAGTAACAAACATCACAATCAATACAGGTACAAAAAGGTGAGGAAGGCTCTATGCATAGGCATACAGTCTAAAGGGAAGGGAGTAAAACACAAGGTGTGGGAGTGGGCAAGATCGAATTAAGTGGGTGAGAAATATGGTATTGTATGCGGTGTTGCGTTTGGTAGTTAAGCAGAGTGAGGGTAGGCTTCTCGAAATAAGTGCGTTTTCCGAGATTTCTTGAAAGCAGAAAGTTGGGAGAAAGTTGGGAGAGCGTTCCAGAGGAGGGGTGCAGCCCTTGCAAAGTCTTGAATGCGAGCATGTGAGGAGGTAATGAGAGAAGAGTTGAGTAGCAGGTCAGTAGAGGAGCGTAGTATAAAGAGATGAGTTCAGAGATGTAGGGTGGGACAGAGTTATGAAGTGCTTTGAAAGTCAGTGTCATTAATTTGAATTTGATTTTGAAAGGTAACGGAAGCCAGTGCAGGGATTGACAGAATGGCGAGGCAGAGGAGGAGCGGTTGCTGAGGTATATGAGCCTTGCAGCAGTGTTCATTATGGACTGGAGAGGTGACAGTCTCTGGAGGGGGAGGCCAATTAAAAGAGAGTTACAGTAGTCTAGACGCGATATGATGAGAGAGTGAATAAGAATTTTGGCAGCGTCTTGGGTGATAAATGATCGTATTTTGGATATGTTCCTTAGGTGGAAGTGACATGATTTAATAAATGACTGGATATGACAGGGCACAATCTAGATAACCCCAAGGCACCGGGCCTGGGGAGAGGGGGTGATAGTGGAATTGTTAACTATGATGGATACTTCAGGGATGTTACTTTTGTTAGTTGGAGGAAAGAGAACCTATTTTAGTTTTAGAGACGTTCAATTTAAGGTAGCATTGCGACATCCAGGTAGAGATAGCGAACAGGCAGGAGGAGACGCGAATTAGGAGTTCTGGGTTGAGATCAGGAGACGAGAGATAGATCTGAGTATCGTCAGCATAGAGGTGGTAGTGGAAACCATACGTATTTATTAATTTGCTGGGGGAGGAAGTATAGAGGGAGAATAGTAATGGTCCCAGGACAGAGCCTTGAGGAACTCCAACAGAAAGAGGTAGGGGAGAAGATGATACTCCATTGTAGGAGACACTGAAGGAACAATTGGTGATGTAAGAAGAGAACAGGACAGGGCTTTGTCATGAAGGCCAAGCGACTGGAGGGACTGGAGGAGGAGAGGGTGATCTACAGTGTCAAATGCGGCTGAGAGATCAAGCAGTATTAGGAGCGAGAAATGATGGTTGGCTTTAGCGGTTAAAAGGTCATTAGTTGACCAAAGGTTGGGGTTGTTCTCTCTGGGGAAAAAGACACTTGCAAAGGAATATGATTATTCTTTATAAGTACATTACAGGCCATTATAGACAGATCACATGAGATCTTTTTTTCCCATTAAGAGGATTACTGTACCAGAGGCCACCCCTTCAGAAAAAAAAGAAGAAAAGAAATTTCATTTGAAGCAACGTAGGGGGTTCTTCACAGTCAGGACAGGGATGTTGTGGAATGCACTGCCTGGTGATGTTGTGATGGCTGATTAAGTTAATGCCTTTAAGAGGGGTGTGGATGATTTCGCGGACAAGCATAATATCCAAGGCTATAGTGATACTAAAATCTACAATTAGCAGTGGCGGAACTACCAAGGGCGCAAAAGGTGCAGTTGCACCAGGGTCCCTGCCCCTGCACCCTCTATGCACGTCCAGTCCCGCTTTTGATAGCCCATCCTGCTGCGTTGCCTTTGCTGTGCAGCTTACAGCACTTCCCATTTTTTTTTACAGAGGCAATTAGCATAGTCTCCATCAAGAGAAAGAGAAATGTGCTACTGCTTCAGAAGAGGAGATGTCTAACAGGAACACAGTTCTGCTGAAGACAGCTAAGGGATTTTCTTAATGTTTAATTTATGTCTTTGGGGTTTCCAGATAAGATAAGTAAATATCCTGCTCCCATTCAGCTCAGGTTTCAGGTACTCACAGCACATTGCAGTGTCCAGAGTTCTGGTGGATGTTTAACTAATGCACGCATCCCTGTCCATGCTTGTTGCTAGCCTGCCAATTTCAAGCGAAAATGTATTGCCGCGTGTGAATAGGCGCAGATGACTTTAGCGCTAGCGGGTGCAAGATAACAGCAAGCCATTCAGGGAGATTAGACGCGGCAATTAGTCGCCAGGCGACTAATCTCCCTGAAATCTTCCCGTGTGGCCTAGCCCTAAGCATAATTTTGCGAGGCTTTTGCAAAAGAACATTTTCTTATTCACAGGTCTGGAAACAAGATTCTATTTTAGGTTTTTAGTCCCCCCTTGCCATCAGGGAGAATGCTTCTAGTGGTATGTGGCCGATCCCTGGCATTTTGCCAATGTACTAATTGTCACTACACTACTTGTTTGAAGCTTTTTTTTAGCTTTGCACAATATTAAATCAGTGGTCTGTGATGCCAGGGATATTTGTCTGATGGGTATATATGATAATGATATAAAGCAGGCAAAGGCATTGGGCTCAATGGGCCCGAGTCAGGGTTCCAGACAGTGTGGCACAGTGTAGGCTGTTGCTGCAGTAATAATTAGTAAATAGAAATAATTTGTATTTACTCATATTTACCTTTGCCTTCCCTTTATCATTATAGGTATGCCGGGGGGGGGGTTGATGGTGCTGTAAAGCATTGTGCCACATGGTTAATCTGCTAAATATCAAATTTTTGTAGTATACAAATTTTCTGATTATCCATTTAATACTAGAATGACTAGAATGAGTTAAGTCAGGCATGTCCAAAATCCGGCCCGGGGGCCAATTGCGGCCCTTTTTCAAATGTACACCGGCCCTCAGCCTCCATCATGAAATTAATAATAATGAGCCCCCCCCCCAGCACAGTGCGATCAGGACTCCCATAGCAGTAATATTTGGGCACATTAGTGAAATGATCTGCTACTCGGTCTATACTGGCTGGTTTTGAAATGAAAACCTGGCAACTCTGAGAGAGCAGAAGAGGAGGGGGAAACAGAATGTAGGAAGAATGTAGGGTGGACAATACATATACAATGGTTGGGGAGAAAATAAGATCCCTTATAATATGGTCACAGAACAACCCCTCAGTGACTTCTAATATCCTTATCATTTACAGTAGGGGGTACATTATACCTTATAATACATGAGTGATACTCAGAGTTCCCTGTATAACTCAGTCTGCAGCCTTGTGCCTTAATATGGTCACAGAACAACCCCTCAGTGACTTCTAATATCCTTATCATTTACATTAGGGGGTACATTATCCCTTATAATACTTGAGTGATACTCAGAGTTCCCTGTATAACTCAACCTGCAGCCTTGTGCCTTTATATGGTCACAGAACCGCTAAGTGACTTCTAATATCCTTATCAGGCCCGGATTTGTGGGAAGGCCACCTAGGCCCGGGCCTAGGGTGGCAGGATTTTAGGGGGGCGGCATGCTGTCCAACCACACCCACATTGCTTCAAAAACACTGGGGACGCACAGGAGATACAATCTCCATGAAAATTTGCACGAATAAAGGGGAGGGGACAGGGGCGACAAATTGCAGTGGGCCTAGGGGCGTCCGCTATGTAAATCCGGCCCTGATCCTTATCATTTACAGTAGGGGGTGCCTTATATCATTATAATACAGTAAAACCTCCATTTTACATGTCCTTTTTACATGTAATGTTTGGATTAACTTTTAGTATGTTATATAATGGGTAATTCTTATCAACTTTTCAATTGGTCTTCGTTATTTATTTTTTATTGTTTTTGAATGATTTTCCTTCCTCTTCTACATCTTTTCAGCTTTTTTTTTATTGACCACTTCTAAAAACAAATGCTTTGTAAAGCTACACATTTACTCTTGCTACTTTTTAATGACTAATTTGTGTATATTGACCCTCTTCTATTCATATTTCAGTCTCTTATTCAAATCAGTGCATGGTTGCTAGGGCAAAAAACCACAAATAATAAAAAATGAAAACCAATTGCAAATTGTCTCAGAATATCTCTCTCTACATCATACTAAAAGTTAACTGATAGGTGAACAACCACTTTAGGGGGGCCCAGTTCTGTACCAGGGCCCTTAGGGGTCTAGTTACGCCACTGACAATTAGCAGTTCTGTATTTAGACCTAAACACGCCTTTATGTTGTGTGCATGACGTCAGCGTGTCATGCGTGTGACATCAGCGAATTGATGTATAATTTCAAATTGATCATCAGCGAGTTGATGTATAATTGATATATAATTTCTACCAAAAATAGTGATTCATCAGGTTAGTGATGTCAGACTGCTATTATTCTGAACACAACAGTATAGGTTTACATGAATGTTAGTGGATGTATGTGTGCTGGGTTTGAAAGGTCTGAAATTGATGGACTTAAGTCTTTTTTCAGCCCAACTTAACTATGTAACTATATTATTTATTTTAATGCTTTCTCTTCCTGGTGTGTACTTTTCTGCAGGGGAAAATTATACAGCACTGGGGGTCATTTATAAACTTCGTGCAGGATAGATTGGTTCTCAAACTGAATATATTTGCCCTGCGCATGGTTATATTTATAAAGCTGAATAAGAGGGTGCAAACAGAATTGCGAATTTTTTGTTCACAATGCGAATGTCTAAAGGGGTTTTGTAAATATGTCACAATTCGCAAATTGCAAATCTTTATGCGCACACTCTGCGACTCAATTAAGCCACAACTTCGGTGGCGGATAAAATATTCTCAAAACAGTTTCGCAAACTGTGAATTTAAGTTACTGTGAACACTATTTTCGCGCACAACAACCTCGCACATTGGGTGCGCTCAACGCTAACTCCTGTCTCATTTGCGCACCATTTGCAAAAATTTATTCACACTACGAATTGGCAAAAACCGGAAAGATGGGCAGAGCATTGCAATATATTGCGTTCATGCGCAATACAAACATTTGTGAAAAATATGCGCTGCGCGAACTTTATAAATGACTAACACTGTGTTTTCTATGGACAATATATATATATATAGTTATACTTCCATACACATGAAACAGGCTGCACACACACAATGAATGAAAGTAGCAATACAAACCCATTCTCAAGACTTTGTTGAAGCTATATATTTCTGCAATTATTCTGGTAGAAGCAGAAGTGGATCAATCAGCAGAAAAGATGGGTCCTTCAAAAAGGTCGTTTCACTTATTGATCCCTTTTGGTCCTACATGGATTTCTGAAAACCATGCACGGTTGGGAGTAAAGACGACTGAGCACAACGTGCTGCACTGACACTTTTACAAATTGAAATATCAGCTTTAATGGTCATACTACTACATATATCCCATTGGGATTTTTCAAATAAGAAAATCTCTCATGGGACTATGGGGCAGATTTACTAAGCGGTGGATTTTTGCCAGCTTCAGTTTCGCAAACAAACACAACACTTCACCAGACGCAATTGTGCTCAGACTACGCCAATACATTAATATGCGGGGGTTCGTCCAGGGGGTCGAACACTGGCAACTTTTCGCTAGCGGTACTTTGGCAGTGCAAGCATTTCATAGCGAAGATGCGCTAGCGTTCATATGTGCCTAGTGAAAATTCACTAGTGATCTTAGCTTATTTGCATAGGACGGGTAATTTAAACTTGTATGGAGGTCTTTATTATAAATGTTGGTGCAAATGCTTGAGGTTACCACTTTTTCTTATAGATTTCCAGGGAAACTTAATAAAGACAAGAAAGTTAATATAATGTCCTACACTTGAGCCCACTGTAAAATGAATGTTCCATATGTTATGAAATGTGTGGAGAAAACCGGTTACCCAAAAAAACGTTTGTTAGGACTTTTGCAGGCAATTCCGCTTCAAAAAATGAAAAGTAGCCAGCATTTTTGAACTTTGATGCATTTGTGGGTCACAGGATATGATGTAAGTGACAGAAGATTGAGGAAGATCTAGCTACTTTATAACACTTTGCCTGGTCTGAGGTGGTGAAGGCAACTCTGGCAAAAGAGGTAACGTTCAGTAAAATCCACATTTTAGTTAAAGGGATACTGTCATGGGGAAAAAAAAAATTCAAAATGAATCAGTTAATAGTGCTGCTCCAGCAGAATTCTGCACTGAAATCCATTTCTCAAAAGTGCAAACAGATTTTTTATATTTAATTTTGAATTCTGACATGGGGCTAGACATATTGTCAATTTCCCAGCTGCCCCAAGTCATGTGACTTGTGCTCTGATAACCTTCAATCACTCTTTACTGCTGTACTGCAAGTCGGAGTGATATCACCCCCCCTTTTCCCCCCCAGCAGCCAAACAAAAGAACAATGGAAAGGTAACCATATAACAGCTCCCTAACACAAGATAACAGCTGCCTGGTAGATCTAAGAACAGCACTCAATAGTAAAAACCCATGTCCCACTGTCTCCTGCATTCTACAACCCTTACACATAACACATCCAGTGTAAGGGAGCATATGTTTGCACTTCTCTATCTCCCAGAGGTAATGGAAGTTATGTACACTGAGTTTCATATGGGGAAAAATACACAGACCATCTGAGATAAAGCAATTCTGTATTTATTTATGCAAGCACATCAGTTCAAACACAGAGTACCCTGCTTTGCAGTACAGCTTTTGTATTGAGCAAGATGGTTGGAAAAGAGCAAACTATCCAAAAACAATACACTATTTTAGAATGATTTAGAGCTAGGGGAAATAAGATATGAGTCCCCCTGATGAATGGATATGGTCTGTGAGTCTGCGTCTTACTGAAGGCATACCCCTATCCTTGCTTATGGTACCAGTGATCAAGTAACGCATTGTCTTTATATATCACAAAAAAACAATTAAGGCATAATAACATGTAAAACTATCTCCTATATTTAAATTAAATAGGTTCCCTTCATACTTTTCCTTTTTCAATATATCTTTTTTTTATAATTCAGCATGTCTTTGGATAAATTCTATAGGCAACAATTTGGTTTTGTTCAGGGCTTGTTCAGACTGGCCAATTTGCATTTACAATTCACAGAAATGTGGTCTCACTGATCTCTGTGGGTTAGCTGATACTGTGAATGAATACTACAGTGTGTAGAAAAAATTGTAGTTGACAGTAGGATTGCTGAAGTGATTGCCTGTAGCAGGGAAGTTACAGCTTGCCTTTTATGTTGGAAGCCACAAAGCTGATGTCCAGGTTGGATTTGCAGTAAAATTGCAATGGGTGCACAGATTTTTAACAACAATCACTTGTGTTTTTTATTTACAGTAACAAGTGTAAATAAAAACAGAATGTCACTAAAGTCATGATTAGCTTATTCAGCAGCATTCCAATTGCACTGTAGTGCTTTAATGAACAGATTTCAGCTACAAAGGTTAAAGTAAATAGTGCAACTGGAGCCAGAGGACACTGAACAATCAGACACTATATGACCTCTGGAGCTTGTTGCAGCTGCTTAAACTGCTAAGGTTGATTCCCACTGACATCCGTGTGAGCAGACCTGCAAATGCTTTAAAAATGCTTTTAAAATGTTTTAACCCAACAAAATCTGCTTGCACATTTTCGAGGAGATCTTGGGGGAACATAGACTTTTTTTGATGAAAATGATGCTGCCTTTTGTCCTATAGTCCTAAGGTATTCTTTGGCAATAGTTTCCCCTTTTGACTTCAGCAGAGATAGGTAACCAGCATTCTTATATAGTCACCAAAATTGCAACTGATGCACTTGGGGTAGATCTGTTTGTCACCACAACCTTCTGACTTTGTTTGACAATTGCCACTTCTGTCTAGTTGTATACGGATAATAAAAGTCTTAAAGGAGAACTAAACCCTAAAAATTAATATGGCTAAAAATGCCATATTTTATACACTGAACTTATTGCAGCAGCCTAAAGTTTTGGCTTGTCAATAGCAGCAATGAACCAGAACTTTAAAATTGTCACAGGGGGTCACCATCTTGGACAGTGTCTGTGACACTCACATGCTCAGTGGGCTCTGAGCAGCTGTTGAGAAGCTAAACTTAGGGGTCTTCCCAAATTATCAAGCAGAAATTGAGGTTGACCTATAATATAAGCTGATGCTACAAGGCTGATTATTACATTTGAATGCTAATTACACTGGTTTCTGAGCCGTCATGTAGTAATTATCTGTTTTAATTACTAATCAGCCTTGATTAGCGTCATATTTATATTCTATATTTACTGTATGTTGTGCGTTAGGCCCTAAGCTCAGTAAGTGACAGCAGCACAGAGCATGTGCAGTGAATCAGCAGAAAAGAAGATGGGGAGTTACTGGGGCATCTTTGGAGGTACATATCTTTTGCTAAAGTGATTGCCTTGGGCTGGTACAGAAGCAAAAAACATTATGTACAACATTTCTAAACCTACTTCTTTAGTAAAGCTTTAGTTCTCCTTTAAGGGTATTCATGTGAGAGTAATGTAATAGATGTTACAAAAGCTAAAAGCAATGGACAAATGAATCACTTGTTTGACGCAAACGTTGCTGCTGGCATTGACTCCAAAAAAAGAAAGATCAACTACAGGACTGATCCTCCATGGAGAAATAAAGGGCAAAGGCATGGTATCCATTTTGGTATGAGCAACATTATTGGTAACGTTTAACTCCATATGCATGCGTATGGAGTTACATAGCATGATAAATAGACCCCTTACTGTGCATCCAGCAACTCTTGAAGTCATTATTCCCTATTCTAAATTGGTAACCTCTAAGAAAATTCCTTCAATCTGTATGGGATACATGGCTCTGAATTTGTGGCTGCATCTGTGTAAATAAAAATGTTGTTCGATATGCAGAGTAAGCCTAGGTTCTGTAAATGAAGGAAGAAATACTATGTTTTTGTCCACTAAAGCTCAACTGAGGCTTACTCTCTAATTATCTGGTTTTGAGGCAAGGAAGATTGTGTAGTTGGAATTTCTCAAAAAGGACAGATTTTTGGATCCTTTTTCTTTCTGGTCATTTGAAGCAGAAAAACATTTAGCTGCAGTACAGGTATGGGATCTCTTTGCCAGAAACCCAATATCTAGAAAGCTCTGAATTGCAGGAAGGCCATCTCCCACAGAGCCCATTTAAAGCAAAAATCCACATTGGTGGCAAGACAACCCTACTTGGTTTATTTAATGTTTTAGTAGACTTAAAGTATGGTGATTCAAATTATGGAAAACCTCCTTATCCATAAAACCCCCAAGCATTCTTGAACCAAAACCTGTAAATGGGCAGCATAAATCAGCATCACTATTACTATTGGACTGTGCTTAGTGCAGTAAACAGTTAGGGTGGGCACAAAATAATTTTTGGGTGGTCAATGCTTATATTTTACTGTAGATTATCTACTAAACACACACAAAAGATGTTTATAGGTCTGTTCTCTAAAAATATGAGCTAAATCAACACTGAATAAAGGGGTTGTTCAATTTCCAAACACTTTTGTCAGTTGAGTTGTTTTCAGATTGTTCACCATAAACAAAGATTTTTTTCAATTTACTTCCAACATTTTTAAAGTTTAATGTTCCGCTCTCTTGTGTTTCAGTCTGTCAACTCAGTAATCCAGGAACATTCTGGACTGTTACAATTTGCTACATTTATTTGATACAATTAGTGGATACATTTCTCAGCAGCATCTGTGGAATATCAGCAACTATTGTATCAATTCTAACAGCTTCCTTTAATGAAGCTCAGGGATTCTGCTCAGCATGACTAAAGATAACAAATGTATCAGTAAAATGTATACATTTTGAGCAGTTGCAGAGCCAGTGACCCCCCCTCCCAGAGCTGCAGATCTCAAAACAACTGAATTGAAAAAAGTGTTTGAAGGTGACCCCTTTAAATTGACTTTTAGTTTAAATTTAGAGAGTGATGTTCTGAGAATTGTTTTTCATTTTTTTATTATTTGTGGTTTCTGAGTTATTTCGCTTTTTATTTCAGTCTGCAATTTCAGAAATCTGGTTGCTGGGGTCCAAATTACTCTAGCAACCATTTACTGATTTGAATACGAGACTGGAATATGAATAGGAGAGGGCCTAAATAGAAAAAGTAGCAATAACAATAGAATTGTAGCCTTACATAGCATTTGTTTTTAAAAGCTGGCAAATAACTAAAAACTATAATGAAGATAATGACTGCTAGTTGCAAAGTTGCTAGGGATTGGCCATTCTACTACATACTAAAAGTTACCTCACAGGTGAACCATCCCTTTAACAAGCTTGATATTGGTCTACAAGCCTTACTTTTATGTTGACCCATAATAAAACATGGTGTTTTTGCACATAAATGACCTGTCCGAAAAAAAATCCATATCAGATTATGTAAGAAATGAGTAAATCATGTAGGGGAATCATAATATTGTAGGTGCTAATATCTCAGAATTTCTTGGGGGAAATACCTCATATAAGCAATTAATTGTGATAATGGTTTTGATGATTTGAGACATACAAATGAAGTCAAATGTAAAACAATAACATTTTTATTGGTCATTAAGTGAATAGACCTCACCTGTCTCAACTCAATGGTCATTTCAACATTATAGGCAACAATAAATTAATTAAGAAAAAAGCATGGTATTACACGGACTCCAGGATCACATAGTTTAGTGTAAACTTCACAAGGCCTTGCTAGGAGCCCTGTAGCTGTAAGACTGCATTTTACCTTAAGGCTTTAAGAAAATCAGTACTTGCAATGACCGACTTGCCATTTATCTTATATAAAAGTTTGCTGAAATACTGCATTTGTCCAATGTTTGTGTGACACAAATTATGCTGTATGGAAAATACTGAAACCATTCCTAGACACCAGTTAGCAGCAGATGCTAATGATGAACCAGGCCTACAGGTGGCACATGTTGTAGAATAAATTTAGTCCATAATACAGAGACCAAACACTTGAAACATACGATTGCTTTTTCTTTTTAAGACACAATATAAATTAATGACACCTGCGTGTTTATCAGATAAACCAAGCAAAATGTCCAAAGGATGTTCTCCTTTATAATAACTTAGGAGCATTTAAAGTGATACTGACACTAAAAAACAACTTTTTAAAATATAAATATGTACATTAAACGTTACCTATAGGTCATGTTGATCATTTTTTGCTGAGACGTTTGTCTATCTAAGTTATTATTAGTTGAAGTTTCTAAACCTGACTGTTTTGCCAACCTGACTGTCCCATCTCAGCCTGTCAGTTAAAGTTTCCAATGCTAACAGACTCCTGCTGCACAAATATGGCAGCCCCCTTATACAGGCACATGGGGCATCCGACAGGTAATGTAAAAGCATTGTGCAAATACTTTATGGCAAAGTTATAAGTAGCTTTAAAGGCAATATTATGACAGAAAAAAGATTTTAATTTCTGGTGTCAGTATCTCTTTAAGTTAAAGGAAAACTGGTACCAGTTTTATATAAAAGATATAGTATTTTGTTATTAATTGTCTAAAAACATGAAAATGAATTGCATGTGACTAGTGCTTATGTGTTATAACGAATCTGGTTCAGATACAGTTAACTATGTTACCATGGCAGCCAGTGGGTTACAAACAATGGATGAAAACATGGATGCTGGACATGAATGGGTAAAATCCCAAATGTCTTTTCATTAAAAACACTCAAAACACAGGGCCCGGCCCTTGGATTAAGAGTTAAATCTTTTGTTATATGGGGCTCATGCAAAGCATTTTATTCTAGATGTAAATTCTTTGCATTGTGTAGTGGCCATACTTTCAGCAAAGTGTCTTTTTATTTTTAGTAAAACACAAAAATAAGAAACAAAATTCCCTTTTACATTATAAGTGCTTAAAGCATGAAATATATATATATATATATCTATATTTATATACCATTAATTTTTTTAGACGTCATAAAAGATTATGTACAAAAATGGCAAGCCCCAACCAGTGAGGACTAACTTCCTGCACAGAATGTTCTGCACAAAAAAGAAATCTAAAAATCTTTTATTCCTGTATGTGCTTCAGGCTTTGATTGATGGGCTTTCAGGCTCTATTCAAAAGTGTTGACCTTTAAGAGAAAAAGAAAAACTGTTATTCTCTCTCCTGCTGCCCTTACCTTTTGGCAGGTAAAAAAAAAACTGAACACAAATGGAAGGGCATGACAAACAGAGTTGAAAAGAAATGCTTAGGGGGGCATAGACATGGACTAGAGAACAGCAATGTAAAAACATATGAAAACACACTTCTTGTTAAGTCTGTTCTATGGTCACTAACACAAGCCTAGACTAAAAATGAGTACAGCATTATAAAAGCTGAATATTTAACCTACTACCACCAAACATTGTAGCAATTGTATGGTTACACAACTGAACCCATCAGATTGCTGCAAGTAAAATGGCTATTAGGCCTCATTTGATAATGAAAATATGTATAATCTGATACATTTACATGATTTATTTAAGGTGCTTACTAGATTAATCTGAAGTTTGATTTATATCATATCAGTACTACACCATGCTATCCCTCTCTGGCAACACCAAAACCTCAATAAATCCCCAGTGAAAAACACCAACATACAGAACAAACAAAGTTTGTGTTGAGTGATTCTATATAAGCCACTTCCTATGCATTGTGATATTAAATAAATATTGCAGACCAACCTGAGAGTCTTCCAGCTGTCCTTTTCCATGTGGTTATCTGGGCCTTCATTCTCAAAGGAAGCCAGGAAAAGGGCTAAATATAAAAAAATTACATCTTGTAATTAGTGATGAGCAAATTAATTTTTTTTTGCGGTGAAAATGATGCCCATAGACTGAAATGGGTGAAAACAATTATTGCCCATTAAAAACATTTTGTCGACCATTTTGTCGACTTCAATGCACATTCTCGCTCTTATGTGCATTTTCATAGAATGTAATCCCCATAAATCCCCATAGGAATGATTATAAAGTGGAGTTTTTCTGTGGTCGGCTCTAATCTCACATTTTGATAAATCTGCCCCAAAATGTCTTCTAAACCATGTCAATTACAGAAAAATTACACTGAAATTAGTGCTGACAACTCTAAACTGATGCTCCATGTATAGTGATGGGCGAATTTATTCGCCAGGCGCGAATTCGTGGCAAATTCCCGCGATTCGTGAATCTAGATGCCGGCACAGTTTC